>CM064525.1:35177557-35585705 GCA_032716605.1 Paralithodes platypus
TATTGGAAACAGTTTTGCATAAACTAAATAAGATTTGTCTTTGTATTTTGATCAGTATAGTATAAGTTATTTTATTACTGTTTTTGAACCACCACCAACATTAAGTTTATGGTGGTCCATATTCCTAGACAAACCCCATCATTATCGGCTGTAATTACTATAGATTTGTCGTATTCCTAGCCAGTCTTTGAGATATTGGCCATACTTTTAAAATATGAGCATGGACAGTCTAAGTTGATGGTAAGCTTAACCCCTTTGACCCCAGGGACGGGACATTATGCATCGCCTATAATTATGTAATATAATTATGTACCAGCTATGCAACGATTGCATCCGCCATAATTACTCTTGTCCTATGGCACCTAGAGGGTTCAGATTTGTATGGGAACTACTTTATGATCCCATGGAACAATACCGATGGTTGGTAACCCCCTACGTTCAACCACGTGCGTGTGGGTGCGGGCAGGAGGGATTTTCCAGTGTATTGCCTACCCATCACCACATGTTAATTGTGACTTTTCCCCGCCCCCACAGGACCCCCAAATTACCTAGGTGAATTGTTTCATGTTGTTTTTCCTTCATTACTAACCCATTTCATGTGTTTTCAGGAAAAACAAAACAAACATTTACAAGTGCCTGGTCCTGGAGTGAACTTTTTTATTAAATCGCTTGGGGTCCAGGGGGTTTAAGTAATATGTTTGTAATATGTCATAAAAATATGATTTAGTATAATCGGGAAAAATATTGAATTATGTTGTCTATTAGATATTGGGTAGCAAAATGTTATTCCTATGAACTTAGATAATTATTAAGGGGAACAAATTTCACAACCGACCCGCGCATGCATGAAATTAGCGGGCCTCCCGCAATCTAGGCAGGGAGACCCATCACTGATCATTTATCATCATCCTCATCATGTCGCAAGTTAAGAGGCACCCTTCAGTAATATCTATCCATCAAATTACTTCCTCTGTTTTTAATTCGGTCCAGGGCAGACATACCTGATACTGTTGACTCTCAGGCTCGTATGTGACTGTTTCCTCATAGTTAGTTAAAGCTTGCCGTTCAGCTTGTGAATGCTCTTTAGGTGATATACCAATATGGTCTAAATCCTACAAAGCATTTAATTCTTCTTTGCATGGAAGTTGGCCAGTAGACATACACTGATCTACTGGGGTTACTGCCACTTTGCGTATTGTAACAACCTCAGTGCTGGAGCTGGAAATGGTCGCCGCATATGAACCACTAAGTGCAATCATCCTAAAACATCTTTCCCTTATTGATGTAGACACAAAGATAGTACAGGAAATTAGGGCCGGGCTATATATCGATAATCTCCAAAGCACGGGGGATGATGAAGCTTTCCTCGTCCATGCATACGGTATGGCTCGTGAAGTTATGGACAATGCCCACTTGTTCCTGCGTCAATGGGCTACCAATAGTACCATATTGAGAGGGGTGTTACAAAAGGATGGTGGTGCTGCGGAACAGCAGGAACTGGTGAGAGTTCTTGTGCTAGTATGAAAGACGGCTCCTGATTCTCTTTATTTTGGAGTTCAATATAATTCGGTTGAGCATGTGACAAAGCACAAGTGTTTGAGATTTACTGCCAAACTCTTTGATCCTTTAGGTGTCTTGTTGTCAGTGTCCATATGGTCTAGAGTAGTTCTCCAGCATTTGAGGAGACTAAAGTTGTGTTGGGACCATGATCTCTCTAATGACCTGAAAACGGAATGGCTGGGGATTGTAGCTGATCTGGTTCTTTGTAGTGTTATTAATTTCGCTCGGAGAATCGTGTACGGTCTTACTGAATCCCTTCTTGCATTCGCTGATGCCAGCAGTATTGCTTACGACACTGCTGTGTATATTGTCAGATCAGAGGGCGGCCGTTCAGTCATGGCAAAGGGTAAGGTCGCCCCTATCAAGTCCCTTTCGATCCCTATGTAAGAAGTAACTTCAGTTACGCTTGCCCCAAGAATTGTTTACTTCATTGAGGATGCCTGTAAAGATACTCTTCATATCTCTGAAACCTATATGTGGAGTGACAATTAACTTACCCTACACTGGATTCATAGTCAAAAGAAACTACCAGTGTATGTCACTAACCGCATCGACGATTTTCATGCCCTAGTCCCGACTGCTAATTTCCTGTATGTGTCCACAAAAGAGAACCTGAGTGATATGGTATCCCCTGGGCCTGTTTGGTAAATTTTTTAGTTCTGCGTTGTGGTGGAATGGGCCAAGTTGGCTCCTGAACGCCGATGGATGACCAGAAAATATAGAGCTACAAGAGCAACCCACTGGTATCGTGACCCAAGTTGTAGGCACATTTTCCCAAGATGACACACAGTTATGGGACTGGGACAGATATAGCAGCTATGAAAGAATGCAGCGTGTCATGGCATGGGTAAAGAATTTGAAGGAGAAAGTAAATGGCCTGCCTCCCACAGGTAGTGCTCACCTCAACGTAAAAGATATTAGAGCTGCAGACAACATTCTACTGAAGTTATGCTAGAAAGTAACCTATTCGCAGGAGTACACAATATTGGTGAAGGGTGAACGTTCCAGAAACAATTTAAATTTCCAGTTAGGACAACATCTGAAGGGATATATAATACATTGTGGAGGCAGATTGAGATTAGTAGCTATCTCCGAAATGTGTAAATACCCCAAACTTCTGCCCTCCAAGCATCCCTTGCCCCACCTATTAATAGATAGGTGCCATCGGCTCTGTTGCCATTATGGAGTTGGCCTCATGGTTACCTACATTCGCCAAAAATAGTTGGTTCCTAAGATCTGGCAGGTGGTGAAACGAATACTGAGCAACTGCCTAAAATGCTGTTGGGTACATGGTAAGCCCTACGACTACGCAAAACTACCACCTTTACCAACTCTGCGGACCACCCCTGGAGACCCGTACAAGGTCACAGGCATGGATTATAGTTGAGCAATACTAGTTGAGGACTCACCGGTTATGAAGGGTTATATGATCTTGCTTACCTGCGCTGTCACTAGGTTGATATACATCAATGTAGTCACAAATCTCACACGTGATAGTTTCCTCCATGCATTCAGGAGATTTTGTAGTCGGCAAGGGTTTCCCCGAATCATCCTGAGTGACAATGAAACTACATTTGTAGGGGCCGTAAAGCACTTCACAAAAATATGCAATAACCTTAATGTTCAATCTCACCTTCGTGATGTTCAATGGGAATGATATTTTATTCCAGCCAGAACGCATTGGTTTGGCGCCATTTGGGAGAGACCTATTAGCATTGTGAAGACAGGATTGAAGAAGGTGTTGGGACGTGCTCTCATTTCGTTAGAAGAGTTAACAACTCTACTCCTAGAAATTGAAGCAATGATTAATGACCGTCCTCTTTATTATGCTTTGGGTGACTTGGAGAATCCTACCCCAATAACACCCTCAGTGTTGGTACGGGGACACAGGTTGCGAGATCTTCCTGATGAAAATGAGGTGGAGAATGAGCTTGAAAATCCATACTACGTCACCAAAGATGTTATCTCTGCCAGGTACTGGCATATCTGCAATTAACAGGATATCTGGAGACGCTGGTCTAATGTGTTTCTGGTGACGCTTAGGGAAGCACATAGGAGTAAACTTCGATCAATAAATGGTCGGTGGCCAAGTATCTGTGTTGTCGTCACCATTCATGACGAGGGTCCTCGCGCTTTCTGGAAGTTGGGCAATGTTACCGAATTGTTACCCGGACGTGACAGATAACTCAAAGTGGCTAAAATCCCCACTAAGTCAGGCACCGCATATATACACGACCGACTATCCGTTTATACCCTCTTGAAGGGGAAATCGATTGCAAAGGTGACTCCTCGGGGACGTTGCCCAGAGACGTTCACATATTGGCAACTTCAAACAGTTAACCTATTAACATACCCAGTGGACGTGTTCGTCGACAGGCGGCTCAAGCATCCTCCCAATCATGGCGAGAAATAATAGCCTCCATGGTGTTGTAAATAATGTATGAACACGGTGGCGTGAATATGTCCATATATTTAATCCATGAGCATGGACAGTCTAAGTTTAAGATAATCTTAAGTAATACATGTGTAGGATTCAGAATCATAATAATATGATTTATTATAAAGGGGAAAAATATTTAATTATGTTTTGTATTAAATATTGGTAGCATAATATAATTCCTATGAACTTGGGTAATTATAAAGGGGAACAAATGTCCCCACCCATCGGCGCATGCAAGTAATTAGTGGGCCTCCCGCAATCTAGGCAGCGCTTGCTAGCCCTCACCACACCAAGACCGACTTTTCTCTCTCTCCTTACATTCCATTACCACGCTAGTACTAACCTCATCGTGTTATCCCACCATCCAGTGATCATCTCTCATCATCCTCATCATGTCGTAAGTTAAGAGGCCCCCTTCTGTAATATATATGTATCAAATTACTTCCGATCATTTGCTCTTGTCATCCAACATTATTGCCATATTGTCACCCTTATATACCACCATATTTCATCAAAGCCGTCGACCAAACACATGTGATGTTCTTTTTTTAGCACAATGTAAGGGATAGATAGAGAAGTTGCTAGCTAGCTAGCTAGATAGATATATATATAGGTAGATAGATAAATAGATACCGTAGATAGATAAACAGAAAGAGAGCAATGGGTGATATACTAAGTGTGTACTAACCTGTTTTTATTTCTGTATATTTTCATTATTTGCATTGTCTATTGTAATTATATGTTTTATATTTGTATATGTGTAGGTGTTATTGTGTTTAATTGGTGTTTTATTTTATTAAGCCTCTCCCGACCATATGACGCAGAGGTTGCCAGATTAGCAATAAGAAATAGAGTTCTCTCACTCTTATAATTACCTCTCCAAAATTAGTTTTTTGCCCACAGCTAACTCAAAGACAACTGCAGAGGTTAAAGTAACTAAACTAAAGGTTTCTAAATACCCCTGATGGTAACAAAGGCTTTAAAGTATCCCTAATAGGCTCAAAATTGCGTCAAGAACGTGAGAGGGTTAAGTATATGTTGCTTTGTGATACTTGTCAAAATTAATTCAAAATATTTGTTCTTACTAATTTGTAACTTTATATCTATCTTTCTCTCTCTCTCTCTCTATATATATATACAGTACTGTATATATATATATATATATATATATATATATATATATATATATATATACATATATATACAGTATATATATATATATATATTTATATACAGAGCGAACCTTAAATCATTGCCAATAGGGATTTCCCATGAATGTATAGGGGTGTGGAAGGGCCAAAACTACTACCACAATCACTACTATCACCCATTATACCCCTATAAATAATACATGGGAAATCCCTATGGGCAATGATTTAAGGTTCACTATATATATATATATATATATATATATATATATATATATATATATATATATATATATATATTATATATATATATATATATATATATATATATATATGTTTCATATATATATATAATATATATATATATATATATATATATATATATATATATATATATATATATATATTCTGTATATATATATTTATATACAGTATATATATATATATATATATATATATATATACCGTATATATATTGAAATACACCAGGAACGAACATTCCTGGGAGCGAAACTTCCACCCCCAGCAATATCCCTCCCTTTCTTCCACCTCCATCAACAGACTACACGTCTCGTTAATCAGTCTTCTAGTATACGAACCACATTTCCTTACCCCCTGACATTCTTGAAGTACCCACTAAGTATATATGTATTCAATTAGATACTCACCCTGCAGACTATAATACTTTCATCGCGTACAGCGATGCATGTTATTGCATACGCAATAAATTTTCAGATTTAGAGGAGCTAGTGTTTACAGAAAATTATGATGTGATTGGCATAACATAATCTTGGCTCAATACAGAAGATAGAGACTTTTTAGCAGAGTATTCACTTCCCGGTTATGTAATGTTTGAGAAAAGCCGAATAAATCGAAATGGAGGTGGCGTTTTACTGTATATCAAAGAAAGTCTTAACCCTACCCTCTTGTCAAAACCTCAAATTGTGAACGTCGACACATCTTTTGTGCTAATAAAGAATAATAAAGGTACACAAATAATACTTGCATTAATATACAGACCTCCAGCTCAATCAGTGCAAACTGACCGAGAAATATACGAACAAATTGCAGATGTAAGTAACTCATAAGATAACGTAATTTTTGGCGACTTTAATTTACCTGTGACCAAGTGGGGCGATACTCTTACTTCACACTCCGGACATGACTTGTATACGAACTTGCAAGAAAGTTCGCTTTATCAATTTGTTCGAACACCGACCCGTGGTAATAACGTTCTTGACATTGTACTTGCAACAAAAGAAGAATTAATAGAGAATTTGAATGTTGGTGATGAATTCAGTAACAGCGACCATCGTACGATAACTTTAACTTTAAACTTTACTAGTAACGAACCAAATAGTAGCATCGAAAAAGTCCCTAATTTCAAGAAAGCAAACTTTCATAAACTTATAGCTATGTTTAAAGAAACTGACTGGAGCTTTTTAATTAACAATAACGACATAAATACATCTTGGAAGTTATTCGAAATCACTTACCTAAAAGCAGTGCAAGACTGCATACCATCGAAAATACGGCGTCCAGGCCATAATAATAAGCCCAAATGGTGGAATAAAGATATGCCTGCTTGCTAAAAAATGTGCTAATGATAGATTAAAATCCTCACAAAATGACGAAGAACGGGTGAAATTTGTAGAGCTACGACGCAAAGCCAAAAAGTTAATTAAGCAAAGTAAAAAGACCCTAGAGTTACATATTGCGAATCAAAGTAAAACAAACCCGAAAGAATTTATAGTTATATCAGAAAGAAAAAAGTAGTTACTTCAACTGTTGGACCGTTAGTCGATGAAAATGGAGAATACACCAAAGACGAAGTGCAACTGAGTAATGCCCTCAATACCTTCTTTGCATCAGTTTTTACAACAGAAGACCTCAGTGATATCCCTACACCATCGCCGATTCAGATTGATAATTCAGATGTTCTAAGAAATATCTCCGTTACAGAGAGAGAAGTTTTGAATTGTTTAGATAAACTCAAGGTAAATAAAACGCCAGGACCTGATACAATCTCGCCTAGAGTTCTAAAGGAAGCTAAGGATGAGCTCTCCAAACCACTGAAATTACTATTCAATAAATCCTTGCAGTCTGGAACTATGCCTGATCAGCTTAACCTCAGTTGTATGTAAAATTCTAGAAATGGTCATAAGAGACAGACTCGTAAATCACCTAGAGGAAAATAACATACTTAAAGATACTCAACACGGCTTTCATAAAAAACGTTCCTGTTTAACAAACCTCTTAGACTTCTTCCACGATATCCTCAACCTCTACGATGAGAGTAAAGCTGTAGATATTATATACCTTGATTTTCAAAAGGCCTTTGACAAAGTTCCCCACAAACGTTTACTGCTAAAACTAAAAGCGCATGGAATACAAGACGGTGTGTTGAAATGGATAGAAAATTGGCTCAGCGACAGAAAGCAAAGAGTAGTCATAAACGGTAAGGCATCTAAATGGACCAATGTAAGTAGCGGGGTACCCCAGGGATCGGTACTAGGACCAATTCTCTTTCTAATTTACATCAACGACATAGATGAGGGTCTCACCTGTACAATCTCAAAATTTGCTGACGATACAAAAATTGCAAATAGCGTACTCTCAAAAGAACAAGTTGACGATATGCAACACAATCTAGATAAATGTCACATTGGGCCCAAATTTAGCAAATGAGTTTCAATGCCAATAAATGTAAAGTACTACATATCGGATATCTAAATGAGAAAGCAAACTATTCGATGAATGGCACTCAGCCTAAGAATGTAAACAGAGAAACCGATCTGGGAGTAACAATATCGAGTAACCTAAAACCGAGTCAACAATGTTCAGAAGTTGTTAAGAAGGCAAACAAAATAATTGGCTTTATAGGCAGGTCATTTGAGCATAAATCCAAAGACGTTATCCTAACCCTTTACAATTCCTTAGCCCGCCCTCTTCTGGAATACTGCGTTCAATGCTGGTGCCCTTATTACCAAAAAGACAAACAAGCTAGAACGAGTTCAACGTAGAGTTACCAAAATGATACCTAGCCTAAAGAACAAACCATACGAAGAGCGTCTTAGAGAATTAAATATATTTCCTTTAACCCAGTGCAGATTAAGAGGTGACTTAATTCAAGTGTTCAAAATCATCAAAGGCATCGACAATATGAACTGTAGCAAGTACTTCACTATCGACCAATCTAATTACACGCGGGGAAATGGTTGCAAAATTATTGGTATATCTTTTAACTCATTCGTACGAATCCAAGAATTTCTTCTTCAATCGAGTTGTCAACTTGTGGAATGGGCTTCCCCGAGACGTTATAGACTGCTGCACTGTTGATTCATTTAAACTCCGCTTAGACAAATATCTCGCATCAAACCCGCGACTGACTGCGTTTGTAAATTAATAACTTTATTTTATCATCCCCTCAGTTACTAACCCATATGTCCCCTACTAACTTCCTAGTCCTGCCACGGACATTAGTTCCAGGGCAGTAGTTCCCTTTCCAATGTTCCCTTACCTACTCTAAACCACTGTTTGGACACTTGATCCTCAGTGTTTTGGAGGACAAGCAGCCTAGAAGGGTCACTAGACCTGTTGTTGCTTGATTTCCTTTGTACTCCTTTGTACAGGAACGAGGCGATCTGAAGACACCTAATTCTCTCTACCGAACGAAGGTAAAGGTATGTACCCCATACTAGCTATTGTATCGAAGTACCTCTGCTGATTTATATATGTTTAATTCTGATCAACCTGCAGACGGCCATATCTGCAAACCATGTATTATTGTATTAAAGATATATATATATGTTTAACTATGACAGCCTTCTAAAAAGAAGACAAGGAGGGAAGACACCCCTTATCTCTACCTTACGACGGTACAAGTATGATTTATCTATGTAATTCTGATCAACCTGCAGACGGCCATAACTGCAAACCATGCATTATTGTATTAATGATATATATATATATATATATATATATATATATATATATATATATGTTTAACTATGTATCAAAGTACCTCTGCTGATTTATATATGTTTAATTCTGATCAACCTGCAGACGGCCATAACTGCAAACCATGTATTATTGTATTCATAATATATACTGTATATATGTTTAACTATGACAGCCCTCTAAGAAGGAGACAAGGAGGGAAGATACCCCTTATCTCTACCTTACGACGGTACAAGTATGATTTATCTATGTTAATTCTGATCAACCTGCAGACGGCCATAACTGCAAACCATGTATTATTGTATTAATGATATATATAATATGTTTAACTATGACAGCCCTCTAAGAAGAAGACAAGGAGGGAAGACACCCCTTATCTCTACCTTACGACGGTATAAGTATGCACTCCATACTAGTTATTATCTTGATGTACCTCTGCTAAATGCTATGTTTAATTCTGATCAATCTACAGACGATCATCTCAAGAGAGAAACACAGGGAAGACACCTGGTATCTCTCTGCATTGTCAGTATGTGTATGTGTACCATACCAAAGCAACAGCCAGACAGACAGCCACTCACCAACACGGTCGGAGAGAGAGGAACAAACCACCCCGCCCCCTTTCACGCCTCATCCCCCCCAGCCCGATTAGAAGCTTACTGCCTCGGCAGCCAGCACTGGACAACTCACCCCAAAATGGCCGACCACAGACAACAACCCCCAACCTTTCTAGACCACACCTCCACACCAATCCACATGTTCCACATCTTTTAACTCACAGTCTTCTAGTATACAAACCACATTTCTCTCCTCCCTGCCATTATTAAACCCTAACTAAGTATGTATTAGATGATATACACCCAACACCTTTTTGATGATGTAAGCTGTAGTACCCACGTCGTGTGCATGTCCCTGTGACTATTGTAATTACCATTGTATTAATTTCACGTGAGTTTAGCTACAGCTAAATCCAACTACAGCCGCCACAGGCAACATGACTGCAGACCAGGTATATATGATTAATGAATATGTTTATCTTTAGCTATGACAACCCCTGAAGGAAAAGTAAGCGGAAAGACACCTCTTAACTCTCTGTATTATGAGGGGGTATAGATATATAACTGTGCCAATTAGACATTGATTATGTCATTACCATTTTACTTGTTACTTATTAACATACTAACCCTGCATGATGACTGACCTCCTAACCGTAGAATAATAAGGAAACCGTCACCTCGCACGATCTATTTTTCCCTAACCCTTGCATTACATAATCCAGCCTGCCTTTCTTTTCTAGCCTCCCTCCACACGCCTTCTACACGCCTCGTCAAGACACTTCCCTCTAGGACTACAATTCACACGGCCTATCCTTTTCCTTTTTTTCGTTTGCAACCAAGCGGTGTGCCAACTGTGCATGCATATATGATGACCCAACCACACAACGGAAGAGCCAATGCCTTGCATCATGTGTTGCCTCAGGTATGTAACCGAACCAAGCTGTCACCATAATCATGACAACGATACTGCCACCTAGTTATGCATGCCCTACCATATTGATCAACTATTTGTCTGTATTTTCTCTCTCTCTCTGGATTCCTCTCCCCTTATCCACACGTTATCTACGAGGGTAGATCCACCCTAACCCAGGTGGGCCCGACAACAACAAATTATCTCGGCCATCGAGCCGGGTCCAATCCTGGAGGGACTCCTACCTGCGCCGTCCTCCTCGACCCCGGCATACGGGACCACTAGGCACCCGCATTTAATCACCACCTGTATGCACGTGCCAGCACGTATGAGGTATTACAGGACTTGTTATTGAACCTCACAAAGGCCTACAGGTATGAGAGAACTGTTCACCTCTTTCCCTCCCTCTCCTTCCTTACCTTAAAAGCAACTTACTTATAAAAGTCGGGCAATTAGCCAGCTGACCCTTCTGGCCGAGGTGCTCCGCCCCAGTCTCCGTGAACAACAACACGCTTGCCATAACACCTGCGATTATTTATTCTTATATGCCGGTGTGTGAACTAACGCTGTTATCTAATTCAGAGCATTGGGAACGAAGGGCCAGATTGCCAGATGCTGACTCCACAGCCCCTGCACAGCCGCCCTGGCCCCGAATATGGAAGGGGCCACTCAGCCCCGGCAACACCCGCCTCCAGCATCCTCCACTCCTCCACCATCTTACCAAATTGAGGAGCCTGTTAGCTCCAGCCCGGGAGGTTATGCATCAACCTCCTCTTCTCTCCCTCTTGAAGTGAGCCCCCCTGTGGGGCTACCCCTGGCAGGCCAAGATTGCCCTGCCCGGAAACCAACACACCAGCAATGACAAACAATCACCAGCCCCCGGCCCCGGCAACACCGAGTCACCCTGCCATATGTAAACCGCGAGAGGCGGAAAGCGGACAGAAGTACAAATATAGCTTTTTGCCGAGCGGGACCTCGCTCTGCTTGAAGACTGTTTTACTCGCCTGCTGACAGAAGACCGGCACCCCGCAAGCTGAACACCAGGACTTGATGTATTATTTTCCTGGATCTGTATTAATCGCGGCAACCCGCTGGTTAATATAGAAACCTACGAGCAATATATAAATCTCCACACATACACAGAGATCTAGGGTAGAAAGATCTACTGTGTTCTTGGGTTGATTGAACCTCTCGTTATGGATCAGAGACAGTTAAGCAAAGTCTGTGCATAGACACTGCTATCGTTCGTTCGATGAGACGTTCCTCTGGCCCTGCCAGGAAGCAGACCATTTAAGATCCTAGTAGAGAACCTTAACACAACTTCATCACCGGTCAACCGACCCATCTGTAACTTCTTCACACAACTGGACACCCTGGACGGCCCCCTGGAGCAGCCGAGAAGCCCCCGACGACACCAGATTCAAGAGGAGAAAGAAGATAACCTGACCGGGCACGATTCCGTATTATAGTATCAGTGTAGAGATACCGTGTTACCAACCCGTTGTGTTTGCCTATGTTCACCCTTGAGTTATTCGCTAACCGTGAAGAGTGTTTCGAGTTTGATCCTAGAGTCCCCTGTTTTTGCCAGCTATTTCGTTCTAGTAGGTGTATTACGAGATAATTACCTCGACAGTATTTACCCGTAGCCACGACAAGAGTTATTCCTAAATTGGATGTTTTGGTATAGATATTCTGTGATCCCACAAATTAAGGGATAGGTCGTAAACGTGGTTTAATCTCAGTAACGAATTTCCATCCGCGCATTAACGGTTAAAAGTATACATAACTAATTACCTACTTGACTCCGCTAGATCGTGTGAAGTCGAAACTCAACGTTAGCCCCCACTTAATCGGATAACTAAAACCTTAGGCCTAAAGCAACGAACTGTATCAGATACTGTGCAAATTGAATCAGTGCCCCCACGAGTGATTTTCTTATCGCTTCTTATCATGTCCGTATCGGAAGAATAATGCCCGAGATTCGGAAATGGCAGTGCACGCTCTAATCCAGATCCACGATTGTGCTCGGAGAATTGAAAGACCAAGTTCTTCCTACTGACTTTACTACTCTTATCCATGTTCTCCAAAGTGAATTGACTCTTTTTCTATACCGCGAGTGTGTTTAGTGAAATAAAGCTGTATTACAAATCACATGCCAAGATTCTATTTATGTGTTCTGTTGATCCCTAGCATGTATGTATATGAAACCAGATATTCCAGTCTTGCAGAACTCACCTACGCAATCGTCAATCCTGAATAAAATCCGGACATAACATTGGCGGCAGCGATGGTTCTTGATTCGGATAGAAGATTTCATTGCATTTCATGTTGCAGAGCAATAGAATCATTGTAATATCGCGAATATGGCAACAGCGCACGCTTACACTCACATTCCCAAATTTCATATAGAAACGTATGATATCGCCACTTACTTGGACATTGTAGAACCAGTGTTAGATTTGGCACATCAAAATGACCGCGAGAAAATCGCCGTCGCATTATTCCACATTATGCACTTGGGAAGAGCCGTTTCACAAGTAGCCAAACATGTAACACCAGAGCTTACCTGGAACCAGTTTCGATCCCTTGTGATCCAGGTCCGAATATAGTATGACATTATAAGCCCTGCATATATATTGCTATACATATATCTCACTGCTTATATGCCTTTATCCCTGTAACTTCTAAACTCTTAACATTCATATTAAACATTCTTGATTCATTGAACTCCCTATAACTTTATCTATCTCATTAACATATAATATATTTGTTGATACTTCCACTTAAATCAACACCCATTTCCTCTGTAAATGTAAACTGTATAATGTATTTATCCGGTCATACGTCATACCAGAATGCTGAGTTAATGCTGTATTGCTTCAACATCCTTGAACCCAGGCGATGCCTTCTTACTCAGGCATCTTCAAGACACACTTCAACAGACCTCAGCCAGAGAGAGACAGAGCTCTTTACTCCCTCTAGACTCTAGACTCAGACTCACCCTCTATAGCCAAGCTACTATATCCCCTAGATATATTAGACCACACAAGTCATATATCACCTTGCTCCTCAGGCTTTGATTACAAGCCTTATCATATATCTGTACTTATACCTGTACATTTATACTTATTATCACTTATCCAATAATTAATATGTTGTGTTATTAACTATAATCCCCTATATACTTAACATATTATATGGCGACCTTGCAAATAGCGTATTAAGGCTATACTTAAGTTTTTCCCCAATCTACCCCTCTACAATTATTATTAACATTACAAATCCTTAATTATACCTTACATTACATGTGAGGATATGCATACACAAGATCAAAAACACATGAAGCCTTTAATTACTTTAGAAACATCAGAAATCATGCCAAAACTGTATTAAACCTAACTAAATCAAACTTTCTCCACAAGCAGGCAAATAAACTTCTAAATAATCCAAATGATAACAAAATATTTTGGTCTACTCTTAATTCATTCAAATCCAACTTCACTACTGCTTCATCCATTCCACCATTAAAATCTGACTGGCAATCTTGTAAGTGACCCACGAGGTAAAGCTAACCTTCTTGCGGATATTTTCTTCACCAACTCAACCTTAGATGAAATAAATCAAGATGTCCCTGTACTTAATTTTAATTCGCCTGAAATTCCCTCACTTAAGATCCACACCAGACATGTCAAAACTATTTTGCAGAATCTCTCAGTAGATAAGGCTCCTGGTTCAGATGAAATTCCTCCAATAGTACTTAAGAATTGCTCCTTGGTGCTCGCTCCTGTATTGGCAAAAATGTTCCGTCTGTGTACTCATACCTCATGCTTCCCAGTACCCTGGAAAGAAGCAAACATCCATCCAGTTCCTAAAAAAGGTGCCTCTTCAGATCCATCAAACTACAGACCAATAGCTATAACTTCCACTCTTGGTAAAGTCTTTGAAATTATATTAAATAATCACATAATTAAGCATCTGGAGAATAATAAATTAATCAGTGATAGGCAATATGGTTTTAGACGATGTCGATCAACTGCAGACATTCTTTGCCTTCTTACGCATCAAATCAACCAAGCTACAGACCAACATGGTGAAACACATACAAAAGCACTGGATATATCAAAGGCATTTGATAGAGTCTGGCATCAATCCTTATTGTTGAAGATGTCACACTACGGCCTTGCATCATTAGTTCCACTAATTTCTTCTTATCTTCATTACAGAAAAATATGTGTAATGGTAGATGGACTTTATTCTCAATTTCACTCAATAAATGCTGGTGTTCCCCTGGGATCACTTTTGGCCCCAACTCTGTTCCTCATTCATATCAATTATCTCATATCTACCACTCATAATCCAATACATTCCTACGCAGATGACTCAATACTCCACAGGTCCTTCACATTTACCAATTCTTTCACCCAACCCGATCTTATAAATTCAAAAATAAACACTGCAATTTCTCTGAACCAGGACCTTTCTAGAATGAATGAATGGGGACAAAGAATCTAGTTTCCTTTAATGCACAGAAAACCAAGTACATTCAATTTTCTAACCGACAGAATCTCACTGACCCCCATATATTTTGTAATGATGTAAATATTCCCACTTCCCCTAGTATTGACATTCTCTGTGTAACATTAACTACTAACTTGAGCTGGACACATTATGTTAGAAGCATTGCTAAGATGCCTCTAAAAAACTGGGACTCCTGTACAGAGTTTGAGAATTCTTCACTGACGAGCAGTTGGCCGTAATATACAAAAGTCATGTGCGTTCTCAGATGGATTACTGTTCACCTCTGTGGGGTGGAAGTGGAGTGGTTGCATTGAGGCAGTTGGACAAAATTCAAAATAAAGCTATTAGATTAATCAATAACCCTGCACTCTCACAGGACCTTCCTACATTATTCATACGAAGAAACGTTACATCCCTTGCATTATTCTACAGATATTTTCACAGCAATTGTTCCGAGGAACTTGCTTCAATTGTGCCGCCTCTCCACATCTTTCCCCATAGAACTAGGGCAGCTGAGAGCACCCATGAATTTACACTTTCTCCTCCACAATGCAGAACTTCTGCTTATCAGAATTCATTTATCACCAGAGCTACTACTCTTTGGAATTCACTTCCCTCGAATTGCTTTCCACAAACTTACAATCTACAAATGTTTAAATCCAGTTGTTACAAACATTTTATGAATGGAGGATGCCTTTAGGCACATGGACCTTTTTGTTTTATCTGTGTTTTTCCTTCCTCCGTTCATTGTCTCTTTAAAAAAAAAAAAAAAAAAAAAAAAAAAATTGCTGTACTTCAAACCCTGCCTACCAGCCTTGCAGTTTCTCCAAAAGCCATACAGCCCGCCAGCCTGCCAGCCATTCTGCCAGCTGCCAGCGTGTGCGTACGTCCATGGTAAACACAGTCACAACGCCTCTACCAGCCGCAACACCCACACACAACTAGCCGCTACGTGTGTACATCCGTACACACAAACAACCATAACGCCCCTGCCTGTCATACGACCAACTGATCAATGCTGACACAACGTTCTCTAAGACGAATCATGTGAGTGCTTAACTTTACTTAAAAGTGCATTGTTTAAGTGGATTAAGTGATCATCTTTTCAAAGCCTCAATCATTAGAGTCTACATATACCGCAGGTGTGATTACTAGATCACATTCTCAAAATGACCAAACAACTACACAAACTGACACACACAGTCAAACTGATGCACCACCACCACCTTTACCTACACTCCCTCCACCTGATCAACTTCCGCATTCACAAAATTCCATAAATACCAACAATATTCGGAGGCTACAGAACACTTATTTACTCTTCCATCTAGAGTTAATGATAATAGACGTGTATCATTTTCTCAACCTCAGAACTTAAATACATCTTTCAACATCACTTATTCAAACAAACAAAACACAGCCCCTCCTATGCATTCAGCTTCTAGCTGGAATACTACTTGGGATGATGGTTCAACTGCCAAGGACATACCTTTGGTGTCACCTACGATTGGTGCTACAGCTCATTCAGAGGGATTTTGGGATTTTCAACCCTCTGACCCTAAACCAAGGTTGTATGCCGACAGCAATATCTTTCAACCTCCTCAACAACAACAGGGTCTCTCACATCAAATTCCCATGTATGCCAACAGCAATATCTTTCAACCTCCTCAGCAACAACAGGGTCTCCCTCCTAACATACACAGTCACCAGCAATTTCCTACTATCAAACAAGAAGCGGAACAATACCCAACACATCCTTTATCAACATCCCACCAACCCCATCAAATATCCTACCAAGCTCAACAAGCACCTTACCAACCAAATATCCTTGAAATCATCCATCAGAACGCCCCTTGGTTATTTTCTGGGAACACCTTCAAGAATTATTCTGTTCATGCTTTCATACAGGATATAGACGGCGAAATTGCCATGAGAGGTGACGGTCAAAATGATAACACCAAAGTGCAGATTTTCAAAGCTAGAATACACAAAGGTGATTCCATCTCAGCTCAGCTCCTTCTAGAGTCAGACAAAACTGAAGACTGCTCTTACGAGGAACTGAAAAGTATGTTCATTCAAAGATATGGCATACAGATGGCAGGTGTATTCTCAGCTACTCACAGAATTGCTAATGAATTAAAGAACCACCAGAACTATCTAAATACCCCAGTCGATAAGATTGTTGCCACAGCTTCCACCATGACCAAATCACTTAGACATGAAATGAAGGATAAGGACTGGACACTCAAGCACGGCGGTGAGGAATACATGAATATCAAACAAGTGGGCAAGTTTGTTGGTTACATGATGATATCAAACCTCCTTCCTGAATCCATAAAGGGATTAATACAATCTATCCCATTCACCCCTAACGACACACTGGTAGATTTCTCTCAAACTGTCCATGCCAAATGTAAACAGAATGGTCTAGACCACAAAATCCAATTCCTGACCAATCCCTCAAAACCCCAAGGTGTTGTAGCTGCAATTCACAATCACTCAACCTCCCCCAATCACGCCAAACACTACAATGCTCACTCAAAACCTTTCGACCACTCACAGAAACCTAAACCTCATTACTTGCCCAAGACACCCTATCTTTCTTCCAAATCTAACTACAACCCCCACAAATCTCAGACGAACTCTAACAGTAAAGTCACCTGTTATTATTGCGGTAACCAGGGTCATATAACTCCTGAATGCCTCATCAAGGTAAGAGAGGAACGGGAGATGGCATCACATAAAGAACCATTTGTCCGCAAATGCAAATCTAAGGGTCATTGGACCAAGTTCTGCACTCACATGAAAGCTCTTAGGGAAAAGACCAGGACGGCCACACCAGGAAACACCAAAACGGCCACACCAGGTTACACCAAAACGGCCGCTTCAGTCAAGACAAAATCAACCAGTCGGGGGAAGAATAGACGCCCAGCACGGTACTATACCTCCAAACCGTTCTGGGCGGACCAACAATGGCACCCAAACTCGACCCCTCAAATCTGTCGAAATAGGTTGTCTTGGTAAATCTTCCTTGCTTTTACCCGCTAAATGCGAAGAGCATAATCTAAATCTCTTTTTAGACACAGGCACCCCAGTGAATCTTATAAGTCTCAACAAATTTTATCTTATAAATTCTAATAATCAATTCAGTCAATCTTACCCTGATATCAATACAAAATCAGTCAGTGACAACCTATTAGAGACATTATCTAAGGTTTATCTACCTATCAAGATCACCGAAGAATTAGCAAGACCCCTGCCATTCTATGTCATTAACAAACTCCCCATAAATGCTGACTTGCTCCTAGGGTTTGTTAGTATGAATATGCTCAAAATCATAATTTTCACCCATATGGACCAAGTTGTTGTTGTTGTTGTTGTTCCCCAAGCTGCCTGGCCGAACAGCCCCAAGGCCCCGAGCAATTCCAAGGCCATAACCGAGTGCCCCCACAGAACCCTCCCCGCCGACCACAATAAAGCCTGGGTGACCGAAGCCACTCCATGGCGGGGAGCTGAGGAGGGTGCGGAAACGCCCGGGAAACCAAAGCCCCACCCAGGGCCCTGTGCCCCTCAGCAATTATGAAGAGAAAGTTGAGGGGCAAAGGAAAAATGTGACGCTTTGGCTTCCAATCTTGGTAGATTGGGAGGGTCAATCCACGGAAGAGACGCCATCACTTGAGATCTAGAAAATATATAAGTTAAAGGAACATTCAGAGTAAGCTATGGGTATGGCAGAGATTGCTCAGCTCTCACTCTGATAGACCAGCCCATCACCACATGACTAGAACCCAATCCTCTCAGCATCAGCTAGGAAAGGCCCTAGAAAGCCGCCTTTGGCGGGGGGATAGCTCCCCTATTTCAACCCCTTTCGGGGTTGGGCACCCGCCATATGGACCAAGTTATGATCGGTGGTTTAAAAGGCGACACTATCGAATGCATACGCAGTAGTGAATCCTCTGTCAAAAGTACCACAAACCACCCAAAACAGGCATTCCATCACACTAAACCTAGACCCAAAAGAAAATTCAGTTTCAAAACTACCGTAAAATCCAGTCCCTCTTCGGTCACTCAAGAGGTCACTAAAACCCCCCCTGATGCCCCCACTCCTAGCTATCAATACACTGAGGTATCTATAGGTGATCTGATAACTGACCATTCCCTTACAGCTGACGTAATCTTGCAAGATGATGTAACTATTCAACCAAAATCATCTATGAAGGTAGAAACTTATGTCAATCAATTACTCGCTAATTATCACACATACAGCATTATCACTCTTCCAGACACTACCTCCATAAAGGGTCTTATAACCAGTCCAGCCCTTCATGAGAGCAAGAATGAAAATGTTGACACTTTAATTCTCAATTACTCAGATAACATACATAGTATTAACCCGTATAGCCCCAGCGACGCGCCTGACGCGTCGGCGATGTATGTAACGCACAGCCCCAGAGACGCGCCTGGCGCGTCGCCCCAATTGCGCCGACCGTAACCTCAGGTGTAGCCACTCAAGAGGGCTCAGATTTGTATGGGAACTGTGTACTTATCCCACGCAACCGTGCCGATGGTTGAAAACTCTCAAAGTCCACGTGCGTGCGCGCGAGCGCGCAATAACCTGTTTTTTTGGGATAATTGCCTTCAATTTTTTACTCTTGTAAAATCCGTTTTAGGGGGCTCTGTAGGACCATTTTTTAAGCTTTTTGAGCGGTTTTTCGTGGTTTTTCCTTCATTCCTAACCCATTCGCTATTGTTTCTGGAATAAAACCATTTTTTGAAAACCGGCCGGGTTCTGGTGCACAAACATTACAAAACTAGCCACGGGTTAAAAGTGGTACCAAGATTATGGAAGCGGAAGTTTTCCCCTTTTATTTTTAACGACCAAAGCTTACCAGTTAGTAAAGACCTTGTCATTAACGCAGCTATTAGCAAGGATGAATCAGAGCCTAGGTCAAAAATAAAATCTCTAATTAATGATCTTGATTTTGAGGACTACACTGAGAATCTTGTGAGTTTGTTGTGCACGTATAAAGAGGCAGTTATGTTACATAATGAAGATCTTGGGTTTTGTGATGTGCTTCAACACAAGATCATATTACGCTACTCGGAGACTAACCCCATATATTGTCCCTCTTATAGGTTAGCCCATGCTCAGAGAGAACAGGTAGAATCTCAAGTCAAGGCTATGTTAGACCAACAAGTAGTCTCTCCCTCATCCAGTCATTGGAGGAGCCCTATATTCCTAGTACCTAAGCGGAACCCCAACGAGTGGAGATTAGTGGTGGACTTCAGGAAGTTAAATGACGCTATCATTGAGGAGAAATTTTATATGCCTTCCATCAATGAAGTTATGAGTAATTTGAACTTTAAAAACAAAATCTTCTCTACCTTTGATTTAGGTAGCGGTTTTCATCAGATAAAGTTGGACGATGATTCCCGTAAGTACACAGCTTTCAACACTCCCAGTGGTACTTACGAGTTCAATAGACTCCCTCAAGGGTTAAAAACTAGTCCAGCCTTTTTCCAACGGCTTATGTGTCACATTCTTGCAGGCCATTTGGGCAAAGATATCCAAATCTACATAGATGACATCATTATAATGTCGCCTGATATCGAATCTCACCTTGAAAGCCTAGGACAGATCTTTCAAAAACTAAAGGATGCAGGTTTAAAGGTAAAATTAAAACAAGTGTAAATTCTTAAAACGTAGTGTTGAATTTCTCGGTCACGAACTTTCGGCAGATGGCATCAGAACAAAGACCGATATCACTAAAGCTATACATGAATTTCCCCTACCTGAAAATGTGACACAACTCCGCCAATTCCTTGAACTAGCCGGGTACTACCGTAGTTTCATCTCCAAATTTTCGGAAAAAGCCAGTCCCCTTTTCAAACTGTTAAAAAAGGACGCTGAATTCGATTGGAAAGAATCCGAACAAACATCATTTGACGAGTTGAAGCATCACCTGTGTAATCCTGCTTGCCTGTCTTACCCCGACTATACTCAACCTTTTGTTATCCACACCGATACGTCCTATAGCGGTATTGGAGCTTGTTTAATGCAAAAAGACAGCCGCGATAAATTTCAACCTTTAGCCTTTGCCAGCAGGACTCTTAAACCTGCCGAGAAAAATTACTGTGTCACTGACATTGAAGGAGCCGGTCTAATCTGGGCTCTACAGACATTCAAAGACAAAATCCTTAACTACGACATTGAAGTGTGGACGGATCACAAGCCTCTATATGATCTGTTTGACAACAATAATATGTCTGGTAGACGCGCAAGGTGGAAGTACATATTACAAAGTTTCAACCCTAGGATACTCTACATTAAAGGTCACAAAAATGTCGTAGCGGATGCTCTCTCTCGTAATCCGGTACTTTGTGCACATTTAAACACGATGACTTTAGCTAATGAAGACATGTCCACAGCTCAGAGAGGTGATCCCAAGTTGTGTGAGATCATTCTTGCTCTAGAGAATAATGAAACTAACCAACACCTAGAAGATTACACTCTAATTGATAACACGCTATTTCGTAATCAACTCATCAAAGGCAAACATCAACTTGAAAGGAACATTCTGCAGTTAGTTGTACCCAACAATAAAGTAGAAGAAATACTCCCTCATCTTCATGGTTCTAAATTTGTCGGTCATCCTGGCAAAGAAAGGGCTATGCTCATTGCTCAAAAACAATTCTACTGTAAGTCCATGAAATCTGACATAGATAATCACATAGACACTTGCGAGAACTGTGCCAGAATTAACCCTAAGCTTACACCCCAAGCTAATATCAAAACTTATCCCGTCCCAGAGAAACCTTTCCAGTTGATTGCCATAGATCTTTTGAAAATTGTTAAGACTAACAGTGGTATGAATTATCTTCTCGTAGCCTCGGATCATTTCTCTAGGTACTCCATTCTCTCTCCCATACCTGATAAAGAAGCCAATACTATCGTTAAAACTCTTGTAAATAACGTGATTTGCAAATACCCCTCACCTAAATTTATTCTTTCAGATAATGGCGGAGAGTTTGTGAACGAGACTATGTCTAAGATGTGTGATGAGTACGGGATAGAGCACATCAGGGTTACCCCTTACTCACCACAGAGTAACGGCCTAGTTGAGAGAGCTAACCGTAAAATACTCCATGAATTGAAAAACATTTGTCTTGACAGGGATCATGAAATTTGGGACGAATTTATCCCCTTCCTGGAATGCACTATGAATTATCTGCCTAATATCTCCACAGGTGATTCCCCTCATTTCATCGTCTTTGGAGAAGACAAACACCTACCCCACATGCTCAATGAACAGATTAAACTCATATATACTCAGGATTTCATAACTCATCATATAAACACCTTTAAAAGAATTCATAAACAAGTCATGAATAAACTAACCTTAACCAAAGAACAAATGATAAAAAGCAATCACAAATCGAATAGACAACAAAAACTGAAACCAGGAGACATTGTGTTCTCAAGAATTCACGACAGGGCTGATAAACTGGACCCTCTGTTCGAAGGTCCCTATCGTGTGATCAGTATTCGCCACAACATTGCAGTCATTAGACATCTGGAGAAAGGTAAAGAATCCAGGAGTAGCATTAACCACCTCAAATTAGTGAACAGAAACTTAAACTGTGTCCAAGAAAATATGGACAAAGATATCATACCCATCAACCAATCCCCTGATAAAATCCTACAAGCCCCGACCCATGATTATAATTTTAGAACTAGGAGTGTAAACAATGTTCTAGTGGATAATACTTCTATGACTCAACTTCTGTTTCAGAATAATATTAAACCTAATATCTTCTACTCATAATACACCCAGTCTGCCTATATATCTATTTAACTATGTATTTATCTTGTGAATATATTTAGTGTTCTCTTGGCCAAATTGTTTTCCATTATTTATTTTTGCATAGATATCTCATATTTCATGTTTAGATGTGGCTACTCCCAGCGTTCGCATTATCTAAAAGCGTTCGCATTGCTCCTTGTGTTCACTTTACTCCCTGTGTTCACATTACTCCTTGTGTCCGCATTATTCATAGCGTTCACATTTATCTCAATTTTTACTCAAATTTTACTCCTTTAAATCTCCAACTCCAAATATTATTTACACTCCCAAGTTATATATATTTTTTTTTTACTCCTCTATAATATTTACTGTTATTTTTTATGCTCCTTTTAAACCCCCAGGAAGACCAAGGGAAGGTGTGGGCTGATTCTTTTGATCGTCTTGATTGTCCACCTGATGGGCACCTTTGCCATCCATTCGAATGGCGCGGTAGTTAGTCCTACAGGTAGGATGACCTTGGTTTCGGATATTATGGCAGTAAAATTCACCAACGTCGACCTGAGTGTTATGGCCCCGACCTTGGCGAAAGCTATCAATGCCTTAAGAAGATCAGATTCTATTTTGACAGAGTATCTGAATCACTCAAACATCAAACATAGCAATCACTACGCAACTCTAACTCAGTTACTTTGTTGAACTAATCTGGTGAACAACACCTTAGATTACTTGTTCATTCAAATAGGCTCTAAAATTCCGGTCAAACCAAGGTCAGAATCCAAACGAGCTAGACTTAGGAACAAGAGAGGACTTATTGATGCAGGAGGTTACCTGTTGTCTTCTCTCTTCGGGACAGCTACTGAAGACCAAGTGAACGCCATCGCTGATAAAATCGGTGAAGTAGAAAATACCCTCAGAAGTCAAGAAAAGTTAGTAGAGATTCAAATAGACACTATTAATGAAATCTCTACTCATGTTAACGACTTACAATCTCTCATGAGTAAAGCGGAATCTACCATTAATGAACTCTCTGATATTACCTCATTTCTTGAAAACATTCTAGAAATCTCTACCCAACTTGACAACATTTATTTTATCTCTATGAAATTAGAGTCAGACTTTAGTAGACTCTTAAACGCCCTCAACGCTGCTGAACACGGTATAGTGAGCTCAGATCTTCTTCCCTTGAGTAGTCTGAGGAAAATCATCACTCAGGCTGGCAATGACTTCCGCCTCTTACCAGTGTTCCCGCTTGACCAAATTGAACTCTTATATGGATATATAGATGTCCACATGTATAACTATGAATATATGCTTATTATCCCATTTGCATCATCCATTTCTTTCGCCCATTACAAGATCACTCCTTTCCCCTTTTTCCTCAACAATCAATTAGTTTCTTTGGACAACTCCTTCAGCAACTTGTTCATCTCCACTTCCGAGAATCACCACGCCTGGTTGGATGATTATTCATTCTCAACTCTCTGTCACTCCCCTATTATATCCCAGGCCATTTGCCCAGCCTTTGCTCTCAAGTTAATCCCCTTCCATGCTGACGGCTGTGCTAGTGCCTTAATTCACAATAATTCCATTATAGAACATTACCAGTTCAAGGAAGTTGCTAAGAAACCCTTCTATCATGCTCATGTGTCTCACTCTCATCACCTTTATTTCCCTTCTGACACCACCATCTCCATCTCTTGTCAGAATGATATTCCATCTTCTGATCAGGTAATTTTTGGTCTCATCATTATCCCTGACACTTGCTCTATCACCTACATAGATGAGGGTCTCACCTGCACAATCTCAAAATTTGCTGACGATACAAAAATTGCAAATAGCGTACTCTCAAAAGAACAAGTTGACGATATGCAACACAATCTAGATAAATTGTCATGTTGGGCCCAAATTTGGCAAATGAGTTTCAATGCGGATAAATGTAAAGTACTACATGTCGGATACCTAAATGAGAAAGCAAACTATTCGATGAATGGCACTCAGCTTAAGAATGTAAACAGAGAAACTGATCTGGGAGTAACAATATCGAGTAACCTAAAACCGAGTCAACAATGTTCAGAAGTTGTTAAGATGGCAAACAAAATAATTGGCTTTATAGGCAGGTCATTTGAGCATAAATCCAAAGAAGTTATCCTAACCCTTTACAATTCCTTAGTCCGCCCTCTTCTGGAATACTGCGTTCAATCCTGGTGCCCTTATTACCAAAAAGATATAAACAAGCTAGAACGAGTTCAACGTAGAGTTACCAAAATGATACCTAGCCTAAAGAACAAACCATACGAAGAGCGTCTTAGAGAATTAAATCTATTTCCTTTAACCCAGCGCAGATTAAGAGGCGACTTAATTCAAGTGTTCAAAATCATCAAAGGCATCGACAATATGAACTGTAGTAAGTACTTCACTATCGACCAATCTAATTACACGCGGGGAAACGGTTGCAAAATTATTGGTAAATCTTTTAACTCGCACGAATCTAAGAATTTCTTCTTCAATCGAGTTGTCAACTTGTGGAATGGGCTTCCCCGAGACGTTATAGACTGCAGCACCGTTGATTCATTTAAATTCCGCCTAGACAAATATCTCGCATCAAACCCGCGACTGACTGCGTTTGTAAATGAATAACTTTATCCTCCCCTCAGTTACTAAC
The DNA here is from genome assembly GCA_032716605.1 of Paralithodes platypus. Taxonomy (NCBI): domain Eukaryota; kingdom Metazoa; phylum Arthropoda; class Malacostraca; order Decapoda; family Lithodidae; genus Paralithodes; species Paralithodes platypus. The sequence continues at coordinate 35,203,118 of CM064525.1, forward strand.
CCATATGTCCCCTACTAACTTCCTAGTCCTGCCACGTTAGTGGCAGGGCAGTAGTTCCCTTTCCAATGTTCCCTTACCCACTCTAAACCACTGTTTGGACACTTGATCCTCAGTGTTTTGGAGGACAAGCAACCTAGAAGGGTCACTAGATCTGTTGTTGCTTGATTTCCTTTGTACTCCTTTGTACTCCTTTGTACCTCTTCCAAGGTAACCATTTACCCCACAAATTACCACCTTACTGAACTCAATCAACTATACAACGTGAACGATATGTTTCTCACTCTCCCAAATATCTCAGCTAATATATCTAAACTTCACATCAACTCACCTGATCTAAAAACCCTTCAATTGATCAACAAGTCAATTCTACCTATGGATTTTGTTAAATACTATCACCCTTACATTGCCATCCCAGCGATTGGTACTCCTATGCTCATTATCATCATCATCCTAGGTGTCTCTTGGTTTGCTCTTTCTAGCCTGAATCTTTGCATTGCTGCTCTTGAAGCCCACGAGAGGAATAGAGCACTTTAAGTTCTTTCTATATATTTTGTTTTGTTTTATATATTTCTTTATATGTATGTATATTAATATCGTCAGTGGAATAACTTAGGGTATTATTTCTTTCCACTGTCAGTTGTTAAATGTTATTACTATATAAGTTTACACCTGCCATGTGTAATATATAGCAGTTGTAATCTTCTCCTTATACTCAACTATATATTTATATTATTTAGCATAAACCTTTATTCTAATTTGTTGGTAGCTCACACCCTTGATCTAGGTCTAATGGACAATTTTGATACGGTGTGATGTGTCAACAGACTAGTCATTTTTTTGTTACTATAGTTGATCATGGTGAGATCAATTCTTTTACCCCCCGGCGAATGTAGTATGACATTATAAGCCCTGCATATATATTGCTATACATATATCTCACTGCTTGTATGCCTTTATCCCTGTAACTTCTAAACTCTTAACATTCATATTAAACATTCTTGATTCATTGAACTCCCTATAACTTTATCTATCTCATTAACATATAATATATTTGTTGATACTTCCACTTAAATCAACACCCATTTCCTCTGTAAATGTAAACTGTATAATGTATTTATCCGGTCATACGTCATACCAGAATGCTGAGTTAATGCTGTGTTGCTTCAACATCCTTGAACCCAGGCGATGCCTTCTTACTCAGGCATCTTCAAGACACACTTCAACAGACCTCAGCCAGAGAGAGACAGAGCTCTTTACTCTCTCTAGACTCTAGACTCAGACTCACCCTCTATAGCCAAGCTCCTATATCCCCTAGATATATTAGACCACACAAGTCATATATCACCTTGCTCCTCAGGCTTTGATTACAAGCCTTATCATATATCTGTACTTATACCTGTAATTTTATACTTATTATCACTTATCCAATAATTAATATGTTGTGTTATTACCTATAATCCCCTATATACTTAACATATTATACTAGGGCCAACTTTGGGTTTTCCCGTCACCCCAAAACAAAAAATCGACGAGATTAACCACCTGAGTGCCAGGTCCGTATATATACGGACTAGGGTCTTGTCACACCCAGTGCCAGGTCCGTATATATACGGATTCGCCGAAAAAAAATCGTAGCAGCGAAACGACTGCACCTATGGCTTTCATATTTCTACCACATGTACAGTACTATTGTGGACATAAGTCCTGATACACCTGCCCGGCAGAGAATCGCGAATTGTGTTGGTAACATTGATACACCCCCCGCCCCCACTCCTTCCCCTCTCTACTACCCCCTCTCAGCCAAACCCTCCCTTCCTCTTTCTTTCCTGTTTCACTTATGTAAGCCCCTCCCCCTGGATTGTTTCCACCACTGTGACTATAACCAGGGCCCGGACTATAGAATGATAAATAGCACGATAACCTCTTTCTCCTTCCTTTCTCTCATGTCTTCCTCTATCATCGTATCTATGTATTTTTATGCATGTCTTCCAAATCTTCTTCCTAAAATGATATAACATATCGTTAACATAGCAATAGGTTACGTAGCTCATGTTCATATTTGCCAATTATTATAAACCTAGCTCAATATGTAAGTATATTAACGATATAATGTTATCTAAGTCAGATACAATTGAGACTTGAATATACTTTTATATTTTCATAGTTCAATCAAGTTATGATTAATTAAGCCAATATATCCCAATATCTGGAGTAGGCATGTATTTATGCGTTTTACTGTATAAATACAATACTATTAAAAAAAATAATTGACCTATACATAAAATGGGTACCTTGATTCAATGCATTGAATATTAAAAGTTAAAAATATATGGTTACGTGTGTATTCTCATTACAGTATTCGCCTGTCACCCCACCTCCCCCTTAACTACGGAAGCTCACACTAATCTATTCATATTTCGTAACTAGTCAACGCAAACACACGGCCACACACATTATTGTAACATTACATTACACATAGTTGCATGTTATTTTCTTACTTGAGGAGATTTGGCGTCGTTCAATTACCTCAGCGAGCGCTGCTCCCTCCGAGATTAACCCCTTCCGTACCAGGGTTCCGTTTATTTTTTATTTAGCTATATTTAAGCAATTATATGCAGCTCATGAAGGATCTGTGGTATTAAGAAAGGTTAATTGAGATGGTATAAAGACGTTTAACTGTTATACTTCCTTCTTTTACTGAATAATATATAATGTTAATAAATAACTATACTCCATTCACTGGAGAGGGTGAGATTAAAGTGTTGGGAGAGGCCACTTGTAAGTGGTGAAGGGAGTACTACGGTTCTCCCTCCTTCCGAGTGGATAGATGGATCCACGAGAGTGGGTCTGGTTCTTCTTGTCCCTTCGATTACCATAAAAATATACAGAAGTGCAGTTCAGTCAAATATAATATTGGATTGCACGTATGTAAATTTGCAATGAAGCAACTTGGTTGAGCCCGAGAACTTTCAGTCTTCTACTGTACTTCTCACTTCTCAGCTTGTTCTTCCTCTGTCCAATTGCTCTTCTTTCCTACTTTACTCCAGCCATCTGGTCTGGGGTAAATTTGCACCAAATTATGTTCGACTCTGTTTCATCATAACGTTGAGGCAAAATGCTAATATATGGTATGACATTTGGGTAGGCTATATTAAATATGGCAGTTGACACGAATTAGTAAGTCGAACATAAGGCCCAGTGCCAGGGACGTATATATGTACCTTACCCTTTTGGCTACCCACCACAAAAATCCCAAATCCCTCCTCCCACCCACTCGCTGACTGTCGGTCCTGTCAGAAGGAAAAAAACTGAAAATCTGTGGCGGCGAAACGACTGCACCAATCGGTTCCATATTTGTGTGACAAGTCCCTTACCCTTCTGCCTTCCCCCCACCACACCCCCAACCGCCTCCCACCATCCACTTCCAGCATATCCGTACGAAGAAAGGGAAAAAAAGGAAAATCCGTGGTGGCGAAACTACCTCACCAATCGGCTTCATATTTGTAACACGAGTCAATTACGCTTCTACCTTCCCCCCACCATCCCCCAAACCACCCTCCCACCACCCTCCTACCTATACGTTCCGATACGATACCATAACAGTCGATGATTTACTCTGAAAATTTCAGCTACATTCGGGACCATCGGGGACCTGATTTCTGGCGAAAATGGACAAGGGGAGTGTTTTTTTTACCATTATCAAACCTTTCTCACCCAACTTGATAGATTTAGCCAAAAAAATAAAAATTAAAAATCCTCTGGCACTGGCAGATGCATAGGGTCAATAATTGTCTGGCACTCTGCGGGTTAAGTATGAAGGGGACATCAACGTGACCCTTGTGAACCTATATAGATATGCGAGGACCACGTATAGCCATCAAGATGCCGAACAGCAGAACGAGCAGATGTTCACCGCCTTATACAACATCCTCCCACACCACATCACCGCTCACCTCGACCTTTACGGCTCCTTCGAGGAACACATGCTCTCCATCAGGGAAATGTGCCAACTCGACCAAGTAAAGTATGAAGGACACCTGGACGTCACCCTAGCCAAAGTATGGAACCACGTCAGACTCGCCTGCCCCTCGCGAACCAAAGAATATCAAGAACAACAAATCCTCCAGGCACTATTCAAGATCCTGCCCTTAGGCATCCACCACCATTTCCTGATCCACGGCCATATCTCCTTTCTACAAGACATCCATATGATCCAAGAGATGTTAAAACCAGGCTACCAAACACCTGCTCTGCACCCTCATCCAGAGCAACCTTTCACCAAAAACAACTCGAGCCCAAGGTCAGTTCACCCCCATTCATCCATCCTTCCCCATCCCCCCTCAATCTATAAAACTCCCATGCCAACAGTAACTGATCAATCAACCCTCTCTTGCTCAACCTTGATCAAAGAAAAATCCTCACCCCCATCCCTTCCTCAACCTCCTCCAACCCCCAAATCAAAGCACCCCCATTCATCCATTCTTCCCCATCCCCCCTCAATCAACAAAAATCCCAGGCCAGCAGTAAATGATCAATCAACCCTCTCTTGCTTAACCTTGATCAAATAAAAATCCCCACCCCCATCCCTTCCCCAACCTCCTCCTACCCCCAAATCAGATCACCCCTACTCATCCATCCTTCCCCAGCCCCCCCTCAATCAACGCAACTCCCATGCCAGCAATAGATGGTCAATCAACCACCTCTTGCGCAACCTTGACCAAAGAAAAATCCTCACCCCCATCCCTTCCTCAACCTCCTCCAACCCCCAAATCAGATCGCCCCCATCCATCCGTCTTTTTCCATCCCCCCTCCACCAACAAACCCCCATTGCCCACCGTGACTGCAAAATCCACTCTCTCTAACAAAGACAAAGAGAAACCCCTATCCACCTCCTCAACCGCAATCCAAGAAAACAAATGTGTTCCTCCACCTAAACCTATCCTGAATAGGTCCCTCCATCCTCCTGAGAAATCGAAACCCGTGCACCCTTCCAAAATAGCCCCCCCTGAAATTTCAACCCCAGTGCACCCTTCCTTGACTCTCTCCACTCTGACCATCCCAACAATCCCCCCCTCAATCAATGAAGCTCCCGTGCCAACAGCAACCGATAAACCAACACTCTCTTGCTCACCCTTCCTCAAAGAAAAACCCTCACCCCCTCCTCCAACCCCAAACAAGGAAATCCACCATCCCCTTACCCAAGCTCACCCCCTAACTCTCCCATACCAACCCCAACCCAACAACGCAAAACCCCCCTAAACTACCCCACAATGACACCAATATCCCTAAGTCCTTCCCCAATACCCTCAACCCCTACCAGCTTACACCAAGTAACCTCAAGTTTTTCCCCACCTTCCGCACCTAACCTCACTCCACGCCCTATCCACCAAACTCCCTCCGCCAAATCCGTTCCACCCTTGCCAGAAATTACCTGCTCCACCCCACCTCTCCCATCCTCACCACCCATCCCCAATACCACCTCCTCTCTCCCCCCTACCTTACCCCACCCCATACCGCTACCTCATCCACCCCAAATCCCCCCCCCAAAAAAATTCAGCTCGACAACATACCACGCCCATCCAAATCCAGCAACAAATCTGTTCCCACCTTAACTAACCACCAAAATCCCTCTCTCCCTCTCGCCCCAGACAACGTACTCAACCCCTCAACCTCAACAACCCCTCTCAAACCACGCTACTGCCCGTCCAGAACCCCTAACAAAAATCCCTATCAAACCCCCCCACCCTGACCCCCCAAACCACCAAACCCTCATAAACCCCCAACCTCCAACATTCCTCACCCTTATCGCCACCCCTCCCACAACCACAACCTTTCACACCATTCAATCCCCCTCCAACAACAACCACTTCCCCAAGCCAAATTACCAATAAACCACACTCTCCCTTCACGACCTCCCCAGACACGCACACAAACACCCTTTAAACCCAACCGCACCCAGACACCTGTCAAGCCTAACAGTTCACCCATTCCTAACGGCCGACATAACGGGACACCTAGCCCCCCTCCCAAAGTGAAAGTGATATCCCAAGGTCAAAACCACAGCCCCACGCGCCACCACCACCAACCAACCCCACAACGCACCCACCTCAACCTACCCCCCCCCCCACAACAAACCTACGTACTCCACACTTGAGGTACGAGGTCGTCCCTTACACGAAGGCGACGGAAGTGAAATACACCAGGAACGAAAATTCCTGGGAGCGAAAATTCCACCCCAGCAAGATCCCTCCCTTTCTTCCACCTCCATCCACAGACTACACGTCTCGTTAATCACAGTCTTCTAGAATACAAACCACATTTCCTTACCTCCTGACATTCTTGAAGTACCCACTAAGTATGTATTCAATTAGATACTAACCCTGCAGACTATAATACTTTCATCGCGTACAGGAACGAGGCGATCTGAAGACACCTAATTCTCTCTACCGTACGAAGGTATAGGTATGTACCCCATCCTAGCTATTGTATCGAAGTACCTCTGCTGATTTATATATGTTTAATTCTGATCAACCTGCAGACGGCCATAACTGCAAACCATGTATTATTGTATTAATAATATATATATATGTTTAACTATGACAGCCCTCTAAAAAGAAGACAAGGAGGGAAGACACCCCTTATCTCTACCTTACGACTGTACAAGTATGATTTATCTATGTAATTCTGATCAACCTGCAGACGGCCATATCTGCAAACCATGCATTATTGTATTAATGATATATATATGTTTAACTATGTATCAAAGTACCTCTGCTGATTTATATATGTTTAATTCTGATCAACCTGCAGACGGCCATAACTGCAAACCATGTATTATTGTATTCATAATATATACTGTATATATGTTTAACTATGACAGCCCTCTAAGAAGGAGACAAGGAGGGAAGATACCCCTTATCTCTACCTTACGACGGTACAAGTATGATTTATCTATGTTAATTCTGATCAACCTGCAGACGGCCATAACTGCAAACCATGTATTATTGTATTAATGATATATTTATATATATATATATATGTTTAACTAAGACAGCCCTCTAAGAAGAAGACAAGGAGGGAAGACACCCCTTATCTCTACCTTACGACAGTATAAATATGCACCCCATACTAGTTATTATCTTGATGTACCTCTGCTAAATGCTATGTTTAATTCTGATCAATCTACAGACGATCATCTCAAGAGAGAAAGACAGGGAAGACACCTGGTATCTCTCTGCATTGTCAGTATGTGCATGTGTACCCTACCAAAGCAACAGCCAGACAGACAGACACTCACCAACACGGTCGGAGAGAGAGTCACAAACCACCCTGCCCCCTTTCGCGCCTCATCCCCCCCAGCACGATTAGAAGCTTACTGCCTCGGCAGCCAGCACTGGACAACTCACCCCAAAATGACGACCAAAGACAACAACCCCCAACGTTTCTAGACCACACCGCCACACCAATCCACATGTTCCACATCTTTTAACTCACAGTCTTCTAGTATGCAAACCACATTTCTCTCCTCCCTGCCATTATTAAACCCTAACTAAGATTATTAGATGATGTACACCCCATACCTTTTTGATGACATAAGCTGTAGTTCCCGCGTCGTGTGCATGACCCTGTGACTATTGTAATTACCGTTGTATTAATTTCACGTGAGTTTAGCTACAGCTAAATCCAACTACAGCCGCCACAGGCAACATGACTGCAGACCAGGTATATATTATGATTAATGAATATGTTTATCTTTAGCTATGACAACCCCTGCAGGGAAAGTAAGCGGAAAGACACCTCTTAACTCTCTGTATTATGAGGGGGTATAGATATATAACTGTGCCAATTAGACATTGATTATGTCATTACCATTTTACTTGTTACTTATTAACATACTAACCCCGCATGATGACTGACCACCTAACCGTAGAATAATAAGAAAACCGTCACCTCGCACGATCTATTTTTCCCTAACCCTTGCATTACATAATCCAGCCTGCCTTTCTTTTCAAGCCTCCCTCCACACGCCTTCTACACGCCTCGTCAAGACACTTCCTTCTAGGACTACAATTCACACGGCCTATCCTTTTCCTTTTTTTCGTTTGCAACCAAGCGGTGTGCCAACTGTGCATGCATGCATATATGATGACCCAACCACACAACAGAAGAGCCAATGCCTTGCATCGTGTGTTGCCTCAGGTACGTAACCGAACCAATCTGTCACAATAATCATGACAACGATACTGCCACCTGGTTATGCATGCCCTACCTTATTGATCAACTATTTGTCTGTATTTTCTCTCTCTCTCTGGATTCCTCTCCCCTTATCCACACGTAGTCTACGTGGGTATTTCCACCCTAATCCAGGTGGGCCCGACAACAACAAATTAACTCGGCCATCAAGCCGTGTTCAATCCTGGAGGGACTCCTACCTGCGCCGCCCTCCTCGGCCCCAGCATACGGGACCACTAGGGCACCCGCGTTTAACCACCACCTGTATGCACGTACCAGCACCTATGAGGTATTACAGGACTTGTTTTTCAACCTCACAAAGGCCTACAGGTACGAGAGAACTGTTCACCTTTTTCCCCCCCTCTCCTTCCTTACCTTAAAAGCAACTTACATATAAAAGTCGGGCAATTAGCCAGCTGACCCCTCTGGCCGAGGTGCTCCGCCCCAGTCTCCGTGAACAACAACACGCTTGCCATAACACCTGCGATTATTTATTCTTATATGCCGGTGTGTGAACTAACGCTGCTATCTAATTCAGAGCATTGGGAACGAAGGGCCAGATTGCCAGATGCTGACTCCACAGACCCTGCACAGCCGCCCTGGCCTCGAATATGGAAGGGGCCACTCAGCCCCGGCAACACCCGCCTCCAGCATCCTCCACTCCTCCACCATCTTGCCAACTTGAGGAGCCTGTTAGCTCCAGCCCTGGAGGTTATGCATTAACCTCCTCTTCTCTCCCCCTTGAAGTGAGCCCCCCTGTGGGGCTACCCCTCGCAGGCCAAGATTGCCCTGCCCGGAATCCAGCACACCAGCAATGACAAACAATCACCAGCCCCCGGCCCCGGCAACACCGAGTAACCCTGCCATATATAAACCCCGAGAGGAGGAGAGCGGACAGAAGTACATATAAAGCTTTTTGCCGAGCGGGACCTTGCTCTGCTTGAAGGCTGTTTTACTCGCCTGCTGACAGACGACCGGCACCCCGCAAGCTGAACACCAAGACTTGATGTATTATTTTCCTGGATCTGTATTAACCCCTTCAGACTCATATGACACAGAGGTTGCCAGATTAGCAATAAGAAATAGAGTTCTCTCACTCTTATAATTTCCTCTCCAAAATTAGTTTTCTGCCCACAGCTAACTCAAAGACAACTGCAGAGGTTGAAGTAACTAAACTAAAGGTTTCTAAATACCCCTGATGGTAAGAAGGCTTTAACGTATCCTTAATCTGCTCAAAATCGCGACATATGTCGGAGAGGGTTAATTTGGTTGATTGAACCTCTCGTTATGGATCAGAGACAGTTATGCAAAGTCCGTGCATAGACACTGCTTACTGTGACGCTCCTGCATAGTAGCCACGTGCGGGCATGCGCGTGCGTCGGCTGCCCAGCCGTTTAGAAACCGGCTGGCGGCAGCCGGCCGGCCGGCTTTTCCTTAGTATATATCCTACGACAATGTAACTAATGTCTGGGATATTCTTATGTTGTTTCACAGCTTGAAGCTGCCCTTATTCTTAACCAACGCATCTTAGTATATTTTATTCTCAATAGTTGATTGTTTCATTATAATATATAAGATGTAAGTCTAGTGAGAGTGGGAGGAGTCGAGCGGGAGAGAGAGACCGGCTGGGGGACGTTGCTTCGCGCGGAGAGTTTAGCTTGGGACGAGCCTGATGTTGCCAATTTGATCGCAACGTTAGGCTTAGTTTCGACTCACGCAAGGGGTAGAGGATTTTGACCCGGCAACTGTGTTGAGTGTTGCCAAGCATGGGATGTTTTTCGCATGCCTAGGGTGGGGTCCAGACAGATTCAAGACTCAGAGCTCACCTCACTGTCGTACCCTTCGAACCCCCTTGATATCTATCCCTCTCAACCCCACTTAGAAACTTTCTCTCTTACTTTGTATACCTTCCTTCCACTACTTCACCAATCTATTTAATTATCCCATCCCCTTGATAGACCTTATATCTATTATTGTATTAACGACGAGCTCTCAGATAACTAGATAGGATTTTGGGCCTTATGCAGAGATTTAATTGTTAATGAGACCTAGGAAGCATTTTTGTTGTCTCATATTTGGTGGTTTCATGCTTGCTAGTGTGTTCTTGTGTCAGGTTAGCAGGGGCTAGACCGGAGGGGGGCTTTTTGCGATCCTTTAAGTAAAGTCTGCTGGTGCGAGTCCTGTGGACCCGCACGACTTTACTAGGATACCCGTGGGAGTCTGGGGGCATTTTCTTGTCTGTGTTCCTGTGTGTCTAGTGTTGTGTTGTGTGAGGGCCCTTGCCTAGTCCACTCAGCACTGCGCTAGCACGTCTTGCTTTTGTTTTAGGGTCGCCAGGAGAGAGTCAGATACTTGCGATCTGAGTCTCTCAAGAGAGCACCTTTTCAATTAGAGTAATTTGGCTCACAGACTTGGGAACGTCCCTAGGCTAGAGCAGGTGGCTCAGCCCGGGTATCCGAAGCCTATATCCTTCCGGCTAGACCTCTGCCACCTGGCAGATTAACAGCTAGGGGTTTATCATCTCTGTATGCTTGTTATTGTGCCACAGTTTACCGTTTTTGTGAGCATTGTGAGTCAGGGTGTGGCTTAGAGACTCTGTCCGAGCAGGCTTGCCTGACTAAGAGTGAGAAGCACACCTGTATGTGGTTATGTTGCGAGTTGCTGCCTTTATTTAATTATACCTATGCCATTATACACTGTATGGCCTATCACTAGTATATATTCCTGCTTATGAGTTAAGAGTTCTCTAAATCCGTAACGTACTTTCTTTGCTAAGCATCAGATCCTACAGTAGCCGCATGCAGTTTAGAAACCCGCATCTTGTCTGCCTGTACGATGTTTTGAGGACTGTTTGCTTTCACCTTCTTTCACGCAGGGGTGATTAGTTGTATTAATTAACGTAACGTTAAATGTACTTTCTTCTAGTTTGATATTAAATTGTTTCTGCAATTTAATTCCGTTATCTATCTTTTCCTTGAAGCTTTAAGTCAACTTAATTGTGTGATCTTTTATATAGCCTGCTTGACTATCAGCAGTCAATCGTGCGTGCACCCGGTAACCGAGTCATAGGATACCTTGTTGTCCAGGCAGGACTCTTGACGGTTTAGGGTGGTTTGTTGCCGGGGTTTATAGATAAGGGTTGGATCTAGCGTTTTCCGTTGTTGCTTGTTGCCGCATACCTAGTCCAATAGAAAGAGCCCAGTGTTTATATATCCCAGAACGTAACATTACATTCGTTCGATGAGACGCTCCTCTGGCCCTGCCAGGAAGCAGACCATTTAAGATCCTAGAAGAGAACCTTAACTCAACTTCATCACCGGTCAACCGACCCATCTGTAACTTCTTCACACAACTGGACACCCTGGACGGCCCCCTGGAGCAGCCGAGAAGCCCCCGACGACACTAGATTCAAGAGGAGAAGGAAGATAACCTGACCGGGCACGATTCCGTATTATAGTATCAGTGTAGAGATACCGTGTTACCAACCTGTTGTGTTTGCCTATGTTCACCCTTGAGTTATTCGCTAACCGTGAAGAGTGATTCGAGTTTGATCCTAGAGTCCCCTGTTTTTGCCAGAGATTTCGTTCTAGTAAGTGTATTATGAGATAATTACCGCGACAGTATTTACCCGCAGCCACGACAAGAGTTATTCCTAAATTGAATGTTTTGGTATAGATATTCTGTGATCCCGCAAATTAAGGGATAGGTCGTAAACGTGATTTAATCTCAGTAACGAATTTCCATCCACGCATTAACGGTTAAAAGTATACATAAATAATTACCTACTTGACTCCGCTAGATCGTGTGAAGTCGAAACTCAACGTTAGACCCCACTTAATCGGATAACTAAAACCTTAGGCCTAAAGCAACGAACTGTATCAGATACAGTGCAAATTGAATCAGTGCCCTCCTCGAGTGACTTTCTTATCGCTTCTTATCATGTCCGTATCGGAAGAATAATGCCCGAGATTCGGAAGTGGCAGTGCACGCTCTAATCCAGATCCACGATTGTGCTCGGAGAATTGAAAGACCAAGTTCTTCCTACTGACTTTACTACTCTATCCATGTTCTCCAAAGTGAATTGACTCTTTTTCTATACCGCGAGTGTGTTTAGTGAAATAAAGCTGTATTACAAATCACATTCCAAAATTCTATTTATGTGTTCTGTTGATCCCTAGCATGTATGTATATGAAACCAGATATTCCAGTCTTGCAGAACTCACCTACGCAATCGTTAATCCTGATAAAATCAGGGCATAATATATATATATATATATATATATATATATATATATATATATATATATATATATATATATATATATATATATATATATATATATATATATATATATATATATATATATGTTAGTAAAGCCAGGTAATAAATTTTCTTTAATACATACGAGGTTGAAAGAAATGGCAATTTCTGCGTTGGAAATTTTATTATTCAAAGTTTCCAGGTCTCTGATGAGTTTTCGCTGGGTGGCAGGAAGTAGATGAAGGAGGTGAGCAAAATTCATGGTGGTACAGGGTTACATAAATGTAAATGATGATACAGGATATACGACGCGTTTCACTGGACAACCAGCATTATCAAGTAAGGATGGAAGGATATAAAAGGTAAACAGGAAGGGTATATATAGAGGGTGGAGGATCAGAGGAGGCGAAAATCAAAGGGGCAAAAATCTACTATTGGTGGAGGGGGATTCTGGAAAAGAGAAAGGGGGGAACCGCTTCACGCATGCGCACTGGATGCGGGATGGTGGTTGGTTGGTGGGGTCGAAGCTGATTGGCTGTGTGTCGAGGGGCGTGGCCTAAGTTGTGTGGCGCCTGCGGAAGACGAAGCTGAAGGAGGTAGCGTGGGGGGCTGCATCAAGGGCACCGGGGGTAAAGGAAGGGGGCCTCCTTGGTACATAGCTCCAGTAGTGTTTTCAGAGCCTTCTCTGGGATGTCCAGTGTTGGTGTATCAGGGCAATGATAAATTCGTCGTAGAATCATGTCAATGGTCCTATCCACTGGCACGTTGGTGAACAGGCTTTCTACGTCGAGAGAGGCGATTGTGTGGTTGTTGTTACGGGGGGCGTCTCGTAAAATTTCCAAGAAATCGTGGGCTGAGTTAAGGTTGAATTGGCTGGGCACGTAGGGGGTGAGGAGGTTGTTCAGGGCCTTGGCGATCTGGTAGGTGGCAGTGGGGATCTGGGAGATGATGGGGCGGAGGGGGTTCCCAGGTTTGTGTGTTTTGATGGAACACCAAGGAGGCCCCCTTCCTTTGCCCCCGGGGCAACATGTACAAGCAGATAGACGGTGTGGCGATGGGCAGCCCTCTAGGAGTTCTTTTTGCGAACTTTTTCATGGGTACCATCGAGGAAGAGCTCCTAGCTGCCCAACGACCCGCCGTCTACTGTAGATACGTGGATGACATCTTCGTGCAAATCAAGGACCTCCACGAACTTCAGGAACTCCAGCGTCGCTTCATGACCTCCTCCGGACTTAACTTCACCTTTGAAAAATCTAACAATGGACAACTCTCCTTCCTCGACATCCTCGTAGCTCTGAACGACCATGGGTTCAAAACCGCCGTCTACATTAAACCAACTAACACAGGACAATGCCTCAACGGCGATAGTGAATGCCCCCGCCGTTATCTTCTATCCTCCATCTTCGCCTATGTTAGGAGAGCCCTCACGCACTGCTCTACCTGGGCCGACACCCACCAGGAACTAGAAAGACTATCCCAAGATTTAGTAAATAACGGATACTCCAACTCCGACATCTCCAGCACCATCAACCACCATCTTGAAAAATGGTACACCCAAAGCCCTCCCAACATTGACCCCCCCAATGAAATTAAGATCTTCTACCGCAATTACATGTCCTCTGAACACAAAAATTACGAGGCCGTCTTATTAAAGAAATAATCTCCAAGCATGTCCACCCAACCAACCCGGAAAACAAAATCAAATTAATAATTTACTACAAATCCCCCAAGACCTCCAACCTCGTTCTCCGCAACAAACCTGCCTCCACCAAGATAAAGAGCCCGATGACCGACGATCACGTCATTTACCAACATACCTGTAATTATGAGGACTGTGGACCTCATTCCTATATTGGTATGACGCAGACTCGTCTTTCACGTCGGCTAACTCTTCACCTTCAGGCTGGAGCCATCAAAGACCACTATCTCACCCCTAACCACCCTCACCTCACACGCCACGAGTTAGAGAAACACACCACCATACTCGATAAAGAAAGTGACCCAAGGAGATTACCTATACTCGAAGCTTTATATATCCAAGCCTTACATCCCAACATCAACAACCAAACTCTGGACCTTCAGATCCTTCCTTCTGCCAAAAGGCACTTTCCTACAGGACCTAACACCCCTCCTCGCCCCCCGGTGCCCTTGATGCAGCCCCCCGCGCTACCTCCTTCAGCTTCGTCTTCCGCAGGCGCCACACAACTTAGGCCACGCCCCTCGACACGCAGCCAATCAGCTTCGACCCCACCAACCAACCACCATCCCGCATCCAGTGCGCATGCGTGAAGCGGTTCCCCCCTTTCTCTTTTCCAGAATCCCCCTCCACCAATAGTAGATTTTTGCCCCTTGTTTTTCGCCTCCTCTGATCCTCCACCCTCTATATATACCCTTCCTGTTTACCTTTTATATCTTTCCATCCTTACTTGATAATGCTGGTTGTCCAGTGAAACGCGTCGTATATCCTGTATCATCATTTACATTTATGTAACCCTGTACCACCATGAATTTTGCTCATCTCCTTCATCTACTTCCTGCCACCCAGCGAAAACTCATCAGAGACCTGGAAACTTTGAATAATAAAATTTCCAATGCAGAAATTGCCATTTCTTTCAACCTCGTATGTATTAAAGAAAAAAAAAATATATATATATATATATACATATATATTTATATATATATAGAATATATTATATATATATATATATATATATATATATATATATATATATATATATATATATATATATATATATAGAGAGAGAGAGAGAGAAACAAGATAGATATAAAGTTACAAATTAGTAAGAAAAAATATTTTGAATAAATTTTTGACAAGTATCACAAAGCAACATATACTTAATAAAATAAAATACCAATTAAACACAATAACACCTACACATATACAAATATAAAACATATAATTACAATAGACAATGCAAATAATGAAAATATACAGAAATATAAACAGGTTAGTACACACTTAGTATATCACCCATTGCTCTCTTTCTGTTTATCTATCTACGGTATCTATTGATCTATCTACCTATATATATATCTATCTAGCTAGCTAGCTAGCAACCTTTCTATCTATCCCTTACATTGTGCTCAAAAAAGCACATCACATTATCTTGCCTTCAAAACAGAAAAAAAATCATTATTACACTACAATGTATGTAAATATGTATATATATAATAATAGGTATGTATGTATATATGTATTGTGACGTTAACCACTCTGTTAGAACCGCATGGCTTGTCCTACAGTGACTCGCTAGGATCGCCAGGGTAGTGGATGTGGCTACAGTTGATGTATTGTTGTGTGCTTTATTTCATATGAAAGCTCGTGTCATGGGCAGTCCAGAAAGGCTCTTTGTTTTCACCCATGTCAAGGCTTTATATATTTAATTGCAAAGTATATGTTTTATCATTAAGTAGTAATGATAGGATTTGAGAGAGAGAGAGAGAGAGAGAGAGAGAGTAGAACAGAGTGTGAGGTGGCGCGCAGTGATTTTGCCAGGCTCGATGACGTCATAGCTGGCTGGTCTCTTGGGGATCGGTTGGAGGATTTTTTTTACCATGCTTGGTGACGTCATGTTCGGCTGGCTTCTTTGGCATTGGCTAGAGGACTTGTTACCGCTTTTCCTACGCGGTTCGAGCTAGTGCTAGTATATATACAGCTCTCTCTGCCACTCTCTCCCTCAGATCTGGTTTCTAGAATGCATCCCTCTTATCCCTTTGATATCTGTCCCCCATTCCTGCACCTGATAACCTTTTCCTCTGCCTATCTCTCTCATTTTCTATATCTTTCACCACCTTTTATTAATATTATACCCCCTCTGGTTAACTCTGCATAATCAGCTTCATGCTGGCCAGTTGTATTGTGCGTTAAGGTCTTATATAACCCATGTATGTTAGTTGTTAAGATAAGTTGATCACGAAGCATTGGTTGGCATTCATATTGTTCAGTACCGCTTCCTATAATTATTAGTGTTCTGCTAGATTAGATAATGCTAGACTAGGAGTCTGATACTATAAGGTATTGTTTCCGATGAGTGCTGGCTTTAGTTAAAAGCTGCACGACATACCTAAGAACTGGAGTTGATTGGGTAAATTCTAGTCTGTGTGCCATTGAGAGTAGAGCATGCACGAATGAGGGCTTTTTGCCTATACCATTCTGCACTGTTCTAGGCTCAGTTGTTTGTCTTTGAGGTACGCCAGGAGAACGCTTAATACTTCGGTATTAAGGTTTCTCAAGAGAGCTACCCTTCCCTATAACGTAATATTTGACGCACAGACTTGAGATTTGCACTAGGCTATGCGGCATGCCATGCGCACCAGTATCTCGTATCATTGACTCTAGCTAGACTTTATCAGTCATAGTAGACATTAAGTATATTAAACCAATTACTCTTATCATGCATACCCGTGTATGATTACACAAGCATTTCGCAGCCTAGTTTGATGTGTTGAGACACAAATGACTTAGGCTCTTCTTGTTGATAGGAATACTGCATTGTCGTGCCGATTATTATTATTGTTGTAGCGTTTAGGATATTCTTGGCTCCGACTGCATTATATCTCCTGCCTTTTGTGAGCATAGCCTGCTTGAGCATTGTTCCGCTGCCTGCCTTTTTGGGTTCCATTTCCGATTCGAGCATCTTGATAGCATCTAACATTTAAAGAAGATTCCTTGTTGGTGTTGAAGGACTTTAGTGCACTTTCTTTCATGCAGGAGTGCCTGACATTTATTGATTAAAGTAACGTAAGCTGTAACTTCCCTTACCACCTTACTTTGCATACCATAACCAAGCACCTTCGGTTATAGGTAGTAATAGGCCGTTTTCACATAACATTAAGCCTAGAGTAGACGCACATTTATTGAGAGTTTGATAACCTATTATTGCATATAGAACTCTGGAGAGTATTTGTGTTCTTTGTTCACTGGGAATATACATCAGAGGTTGGATCTAGCGCTTTCCGTTGTAGCATTTATGCCATTACTAGTCCAATGAATAAGAGCCCTGATATATTTGAACCTCAGTCGTAACAGTATGTATGTACAGTATGTATGTATATACTCAGACACATACCCCATAGCTGGGGGTGGCCTACTCGAGACAGAGGCCAAACAGAAACAGCATTTAAAGTTCCAATTCTTAGGGTCCGGGACCACTTTTGCGTCCCCTTGACCCTCTCTTTGTTTCGTCTAGTAGATGAATTTTACATGGGGAGGAGGATTCCTAGCTCACCCAGAGGGAAAAGTAGGACAGTAAAAGAGACAGACAAAAACGGCTAAGGTTGGGTAGAAGAAGGCAAACCTCACTCTGGATAGGACCATCTCTCACCACAATACATATCATAATATGTATATACAAGCTCATTTACTTACTAAAATAAAAATAAAAAATAAAATATACAGTACATATAAATAAGGACACAACTATATATTCGTGTATTATAAGTAAATATAATGTACATATTGTTACGTATCTTGATCCTCAAGTGGTTAACTTGATGAATCTAGATAGCACAGAGACATATTAAGGTATCAGTCAGCTGAAGGCAACACAAAAGTAAAATCTAATAAAATTATTTCCTGTTGTTGCTTCGTTTCCTTTTGGATCTTAGGACTTGGTATCCTTTATTGACTGATACTCTTTAATTATGAAAAAAATACTGAAACTAATTAAAAGTCATGTAGTATTTATAAAGAATTATTATTTAACCGAAGCTTAGTAGGCTATGGTATGAACCGAATAAGTTATATCTAAAGAAGGACTATACATTCTATAAAAAGTCTTGAAAGATAAATATGAAGGTAAGAATATTTCTGTCTCTTACCCTTTTTGAAATAAATAGCTAGTTTTCTTATATGTCCTTTTATTTATATTTAATGTAATTATTCTTGGTTCTTGTCTTACGTTAATAGTATTATATTATTATTATCATCAGGATTAATATCAAAGTCACATAAAAAGTTAGATATATATTTAATAATTAGTTAAATGTATTTCTTAACCACGTAACATTGAGGTTTGATTATGAGTACATTAAGTTACAGGATCGCTTCATAGATTCGATTCAGGTCTCACTCAAATTACAGTATATGAAAAGCAAAAATAATATTTTGAAGCTAAAAGAATTTTCTTCAGCTTAGGAAATCACTAGAAGTAATATTAACACAGCCATGTTAGTCTAAGGCGATATTACTAATATGAGACAATAGCATCACCGTACTAAGCACCGTTAAGCAATGTAAGCTAAATTAAAAAA
This sequence comes from Paralithodes platypus, assembly GCA_032716605.1. Taxonomy (NCBI): domain Eukaryota; kingdom Metazoa; phylum Arthropoda; class Malacostraca; order Decapoda; family Lithodidae; genus Paralithodes; species Paralithodes platypus. Next base: position 35,221,884 of record CM064525.1, read on the forward strand.
ACATGAAATAACTCGTAAGTAGTAATATAAAACAATAGTATTACTTTCATCATAACCCAATTTCTTAAAGAGTTGGTTTAGTCCACAAGTTAGTCAACTAAAATAGTTAAGTACATAATAATAGCGTTAACGTTAATTCCCAATCAAATAGTTAAGTACATAATAATAGCGTTAACGTTAATTCTTCCCAATCAAAGAGTTAAGTACATAAATAGTAGCGTTAACGTTAATTCCCAATCAAATAGTTAAGTACATAATAGTAGCGTTAACGTTAATTCGCAATCAAATAGTTAAGCACATAATAGTAGCGTTAATGTTAATTCCCAATCAAACAGTTAAGCACATAATAGTAGCGTTAACGTTAATTCCCAATCAAATAGTTAAGCACATAATAGTAGCGTTAACGTTAATTCCCAATCACATATCTCACTAACCAACATAACGTAAGTGTTTACACCGAACACACTTAACACACACTTATATAATCTGACTGACAGTCACAAACCCATTATAATACTTCACCCCGTCTTCCTCCAGCTGCATGTTCACCTTCCCCAACTCCAAATGAGACTGATTTGAATGCCCACAACTCGGGTCTTATATACTGAACAATGATTGTGTAGGAACGAATCAGGAGGCGGGGGGTAGTGCCCGCTCCAATCACAGCTCCTCGAGTTGCGTGGTCCAATGGAGTCTCCTGGCGTCGATCATACGTCATAGCGTCGGGTCATCGAAGTAGTTTGCAGGATCCCCTATGACGCACGCAGGTGTGAAGGCTTGTTTGCTGGTATGCGGACGAGCTGGTTTCCCACTCGCTAGTTCGTTCGCTGGTCTGCTTCGCCGCTGGGGTAGTTTGACACTCCTTCAACTCTAATTCTAACTCTTAAATTAACATACAGGGCTCCGTATGTCAGAATATATACAGTACATAGAGTATTATATACATGTGTACATACAGACACACACGCATAATATATACACTGGACATTAACAATATATAATATATCAATCCTATATTTTCTTAGATAGTATAAATAACTATACAATATGATTTTACTTAGCTTTTCGTCTTGACACGTCTCTCATACTCTAAGCTTTTAAACTTCCCTTGTCCTTCCCAACTTCCTCTTCCCCCGACTAGTCAACTCAACTCACTCGCTCTCCAATTAGATTGCCATGATCTGCCCCCCCCCCTCTCTCTCTCTCTCTCTCTCTCTCTCTCTCTCTCTCTCTCTCTCTCTCTCTCTCTCTCTCTCTCTCTCTCTCTCATTGTATCTCCCTAGGCTCACACATATTGTTTATTTCCAAATGTTTTCTCAATACTACCATCTGTCTCCATTTCAATTAACTCTACCTCTTAAATGTATATGACTTCCCAATCATCATTACTCTTTCATTCACTCTATTATCTTCGAAACTGTTGCCCTTCTTCGTATTTATCATATCTCAAATTTTTCTGTCACCTGATTTTCACAAAAATCTGTCTGTTATTACTATATTTGTTGTATCTATTTTATAACGTCATATAGTATTCCTATAATTTTCTTATCATAGCTGTACGACCACCTCGTTATCGATCGTTCTTCTGTATCGTGAGCCATGATCTTAGTACCTTCACAATATTACGTATTCAATAGATATTGTTCCACACTTAATATATACTTTAATTAATTTCATTGGGGGTGTTTGGTGTTGTGGTTAAATTAATAAAATATAGATTACCTTGATCCCTTATATAATCTACATTTCTATTTGTCTTGCATCTTGATCGTCACTTGATATAGCTCTACAAGATTATATTTTGTATCTGTTTAAATTTCATATGTATACTGTTGATAAATAGTTAATACACAGTCCAAATTATTTATAAGATTTGTTCTCTCTCTCCCTCTCTCTCTCTCTCTCTCTCTCTCTCTCTCTCTCTCTCTCTCTCTCTCTCTCTCTCTCTCTCTCTCTCTCTCTCTCTCTCTCTCAGCTTAGTAGTGAACCTCCTGATTTATTGTTTATCTTTCCATTATTTTGTTAGTCTTGTAGTCATTAAAATTATTCTGTAAAACAGCTTTTCACATTATGTTTTGGTTTATAGCAATATCCATTATCTTGCTGTATATCAATCTACAAAAATAATTACGTCTAACCTTTAATTAAGATATGACGATGATAATTGAATATTTATATCCTGGGTGGTGCACATCCCATCAGAATAAGTATATTTTGTACTATATGTTCACGTGTACAGCTGCTGTGTGTGTGTGTGTGTTTAATAGTTGAGGAAACATTTTGACCGGCTTTATTTAATATTTTCACTTGACTTAGTCCTTTGTATATCTTTCAACTAGTGTTTTTAAAAGTGTTCAATCAATATAAATGTTGCTTACCTTATACTATTAATTCGTCCTAAAAATCAACCCTTAAACCGTACAGCCCCAGCGACGCGCCTGACGCGTCGGCGATGTATGTAACGCACAGCCCCAGAGACGCGCCTGGCGCATCACCCTAATTGCGCCGACCGTAACCTCAGGTATAGCCACTCCAGAGGGCTCAGATTTGTATGGGAACTGTGTACGTATCCCACGCAACTGTGCCGATGGTTGAAAACTCTCGAAGTCCACGTGCGTGAGCGCGCAATAACCTGTTTTTTTGGGGATAATTGCCTTCAATTTTTTACTCTTGTAAAATACGTTTTCGGGGGCTCTGTAGGACCATTCTTTAAGTTTTTTGAGGGGTTTTTCGTGGTTTTTCCTTCATTCCTAATCCATTCGCTATTGTTTCTGGAATAAAACAATTTTTTGAAAACCGGCCGGGTTCTGGTGAACAAACATTACAAAACTAGCCGGGGCTGGACGGGTTAATATGATAAAATTCAGTACTCCTTATGTTAACACTATCTGATGCGACACCTGAACAGATTAATGCGTCGTATAATCGCCAAACTAATGAGGTGAAGTGTCTTAAGGGTACTTCACACAGTCAGGAATGCGAGCTAGAATCACTAGGAGTAATGACTCCTGTTGATTCCTGGGAATACGACCGCGAGTGTCTGAAATTCGCCGTGCACTCACAACACCATAGGAGCCAGTGGGAGTGTACCTACGAATCACTGGGAGTCACTGGGAGTCACTGGGATAAAACCAGGAATGAAGTGCGAGTTATTGAAAAGTTGAAAATTAACGGTCGCTTTCGGATTACTGTAATATACGAGTCGATAGGAGTAATACAAGGAATCACTGGGAGTTAGATAGGAGTCACTGGGAGTCACCGAGCATCACTGGGAGTTGTTAGGAATGAGATGCGAGTATGCCAGGCATGGCCCCCATTGTGTGTTTTACCTTATAATTGAAATTAATTTTTCCTCAAGTATGTCTCTTGTAGGCTATAACTACAGTCCTCTAATATCATCATAAAGTACAATGACTGTATTCATACATCATTACAGACATTAATATAATACGATAAGTCTGTATTATTATGTACCGTAAGGTCATGATGTCAATGCTTACTATACTTTACGAAACAAATATATTTAAACTATTGTCTAAATAGTGGATAGTTAATCCTTCCCACCTTCTTGTTTTCATTCGTTACCGAATTCTGTAATATTTCATACGATTACCTAATATAGGTAACACTTATAGGTTGTGTTAGTTTGCTTAGGTTAGGTCAAGGGAGTTGCAGAACTTCTAGATTATTAACCGGCGACTACAACGGCCCCTAAACAACCAAGCCATGATAACGCTGGCTCAAAGTCTACCCCGGCGACTACAACGCCCCTCGAAGTAGTAATCCAAAAGTCCACTCTCCACCACCAAACAAACTAGACATTTTAAAACACATACAAACACGTATCCACCACTCTCGTTATGTTAGGTAAGGGGAGTTGCAGAACTTGTAGACTACAAGTAGGGTATTGTAACATTGACCATACATTGTTCACATTATTAATTACCTCAACTACCGTAATTTCCTTCTCTACACACAATCACTGGGTGAATACAATGTCTTGTGGGAAATTGTACTTACACAGGTTAATACTAGGCCTATTTATAATGTTTGACCAAGAAAAGTTAACTGCCAGTATACTGTATATTATACTTTCACGTGAGAAGTATTACAGGTTTATATGAATAATATATATATTAAAGGGTACTTCACAGTCAGGAATGCGAGCTAGAATCACTAGTAGCTGAAAATTCGGATTCCTGGGCCTATTCCCGGTGAAAATCGATGACTCCTAGTGACTCTAGCGATATCCTAGTGATTCCTGTTAGACTCCCAGTGACTCCAAACCACTCGCGGTCGATTGGCCCTGTCCGACAAAAATGTTCACCGTGTTTAAAGTTCTCGCCGCGAATCAGATCACTCCCAGTGACTCCCAGTGATTCCCAGTGATTCCCCAGTGACTCCCAGTGAGTGCTGGTGATTCGTATCTGATTCGCGGACAAGTTTCGGTTTCAGTTTCAGTTCTCACCAGAATCACCTGGACTCACTGGGAGTCACTGGGGAATGACTGGGGATCACTGGGAGTCACTGGGAGTGGTTCAACTAGCAATAGATAGGGTTATACTATCTTACACTTAATAACTGCATATCGTAGCTGGCATTTACACCGCTAAATATTATTATTAAATTAATTTTAAGTGTGATCCGATTAACTTCATATTCTCTCTTATCGCTACTAAGTGTGTTATTATATGGTGTAATAGTTGGTAAATTATGTTTTTTTCCATCCATTATGTATTGGTTTATCGTTTTCCTCATTCACTTATAATATCCGGACTGTATAAAAAAAAAAAAATAGAAAACAAAATATCTATATATACTGTACAGTATATATACAGTATATCTATATATACTGTACAGTATATATACAGTATATCTATATATACTGTACAGTATATATACTGTACAGTATATATACAGTATATCATGGACCCTTTTAAATATATATATATACTGTACAGTATATATACAGTATATCTATATATACTGTACAGTATATATACTGTACAGTATATATACTGTACAGTATATATACTGTACAGTATATATACAGTATATCATGGACCCTTTTAAATATCTATATATACTGTACAGTATATATACTGTACAGTATATATACAGTATATCATGGACCCTTTTAAATAAGGACTGGAAACGAGCAATCTCGTGGTTTGAAACTTGGGTCTATTGATTCTAAGTAGTGTAATGAATGCAGTGGTCTCGCTGACTTACTTAAACACAAAACCATCTACAACTAAACAAATTAATATATAAATGTACCTACAGTAGTTTAACACACTATCCCAGAAGGGGCTGGAGTTTTCGCAGAGAGGCTTCAGTCCTGAAAATATTCTTGACTTGCAGTGTGCTGGCTTGATAATCCAATAGGGTTGATAGCCTCTGAAGTCTTATTTTAACTAACTAACACTATTCCATTTACAGGGAAAGTCTCGCTCAGACACCCTGGGTCCCTTGGACGATGCCATTTAGTCACTCACGCCATTTACCAACGAGTCCCGGTAGTGGGAATACGTGTTATATAATTATTTTGTCCTGCTTTTCGTTATCCATCACGTTATTGTAAGCAATTTTCTTAAGAATGCTTATCAACCACAAAGGAATCTATATTACCAACATACTGAGATGACGAATATTATATGTTTACATATGTCAAGAGTATGCATTGATATGTAACCATTTTATGAAGGATTTTACTTATTTTCGGAGGAACAATGCCTAAAAGATGTGCTGCATTCAATTGTCATGGGAACTCAAGGGGGAGCCGTACAGTCCAATGGTGCGTTACCCTAACGGAGAACAAGAGCGTAATGTATGGATTAGCGCAATGCCAAATAATCCTGAAAGTTTGAGAGACAGGTCGGAAATATAGATTTGTGCATCACACTTCGACTGTGATTGGGTCACAGTTCGGGGAGGATAACGACCAGTTGGGCCTCCTACAATTTTTATAGGTTTGCCCAAGTCTTGCCTCAAACAAGTTACATCAATTCCTAGTATAACTAAAAGAGTGACAAGTGAAGCAAGACTTAACAAATAAACTGAGTTTGAAAATGAACAAGACAAAATTCAAAGTAATGATAAATTTGCTGGCTAGATTGAAAAAGCACTTCCCTGATTTTTATATAATACAAAATGATAGAGAACTGACAATGTTTATTAAGACGGACAGTAATGGGAGAGCAGTTGACAAGCTTCTTAATTTTAGAGAGGTACAGTCTCATTTTGGTTTTCTGCAGTTGGTAGTTACAGAGGTTTCACAGGAGAGCACAATATAGTAGGCTATGCAACAAATAGACCAGAACATCTAGCAACATCAGCTCTTGTTATTACAGTTGTTTGTCACTGTGGAGGACCACGGTACACCATACAAATTCATCCCGTATCGCTGTTCAGCTGAAGGAAATATTGTTTAAAGCTGTCTATGTTGTTAATTAAAGCTAGCAGTGGCCATCCAGTATCGTTTGTCTTTGACAACTGTCCACTGAATCAAGCTGTTTACACATTGCTTGGTGGTCCTGGGAAAGTAACACTACCACCAGATGGCCTAAATGTTTTCCTTGTCTATGATTATGTGCACATCCTAAAGACTATGAGAAACTATTGGTTCACAGAGAAATGTCAACAATTACACTTTACCAAGGACGGTACAGAATATTTGGCATGTTGGAGTGATGTTGAAGCTCTTTACAATGATCAGAAAACACCACTCAGTCTTACAAAACTCACACGCTTGTTAGTGCTTGTCAGGTGCCGTTGTAAAGGCTTATCCCTCAATACCTTCACCTGACCTGACCTTTGCAACATCAGAGTGTGCCCTTAGTTTGCCAAGTGTTCCATGAGCAAACAATTGCTGCATTTAAAGGTCTTAAAGGAACTGTTAACTTTCAGAATGGAACAGTGGTGTACATCACACTAGTAACAAATTGGTTTTAAATGATGAATGTTAAAAGCAAGTACAGCTCAGTTCATTTACGAGACCAACATCGTGAACCTTGGACATTGAACTTCAAAGATCTGTAGGAAATGTGTATAGTTGTATCAAGCTGTCGATGGACTGGTGGGCATGGCAGAGTGAAGAAGCTAACACAGTCAACAGCAGATGCCTTTGTTACCACAAGATATAACATAGCAGCAGCACAATACCTTCTTGAATCCCATAATTTTGCTGACATTCTACCTGCTGTTTTTTGTTCACAAAACGCCCTAGAAAAGTGTTTTGGTCAAGGACGACAACACAGTGGAGGAAACTTTTACATTGACGTTGGGGACATACAAGCAGCGTCCAAGGTACAGCAGTTGCATCAGCTTATGAAACATGACAGAGCCAATGAAGTAAGCTGTGAATTTTGTAAAGCAGAAATAGATGAGGGTGATTTAGAAATCCTGGAAGTGCTGACATTACAGGACACTCAACGCATTCTCGATTCAGATGATACTTTGAAACATAACAGGATTTTTAACTCGCAAACATAGACAGCCAGAAGTAGATTCTGGGTAATGTTTGTCATCATAGTTTGTGACTGAGCTTAGTCGAGGTGTACTGAGTATGGCCACACTGGCTACTGTCTTTTTTGACGTAGTGCCATCACTTTGCAGGTGTCTCTTCAAGACTCGAAACAATGTTGTCGCAACTACATGACAAAAATGCTTGTCATAATTATGTAGATGCTCCTTTAGCTAGCCATATAGGAGTATGCCAGACATTGTGTAATGTGTTATTCAAGGCCTTTGTATTTAATTCAAGTGATCTGGAGTGTATACTAGGCTGCTTAAGGCGACAAGAGAAACTTTCTAATGTTTACCTTATTGTTTAATTATTAATTATTGAGGCACTCGCTACAGGCAGTTCTGCCTTTTGTCTCCCTCACTCACATAGAAACAAAAAATTAGATAATTATGAGTTGATTATTATACAAGTTAATTATTTAAAGGGGTCTATGAGCCTAGTACAGTATACCGGTATATATTTCTATATAAAGTACCTCATTATAATTGCATATTTTCCTGTTATGTTCAGTCAAGAAAGAGACTTATGAGGGTCAGGCAACCAAAAAAAAACATAATTTTTCTTTAATAGGATGTTTTAGAGTTAATAAGATATTGTAGAATATAAAAACAAAATCCCATTTCCAGTAGAACTGAATTAAGGCACCAGTTTGTGTACCTGGCAATGGACCCAAGTTCCGGGATCCGAGTATGGCCGACGCCAGTCCTTATTTAAAGGGGTCTATGATAAATATATATATATATATATATATATATCATAATTGTGATTGTAGAATTCATTGGTGTAGTACAGTTCCGGCCGAAAGTCTCTCGACTTCGTCTGGCAGCATTTGGCAGCTCATATTGGGGGAAATGGGGTTGGAGTTGGGGGGATTTTCTCCACCCTACCTGAGTGATATGACGAGGGATTCTGATTGGCTGACAGGACAGCATAGTTAATACACGTTAACCCCCTCCGACATGTATGACGCGATCGCGTCATATGGGCGATTGGCCAAAAACTCTCATATGACGCAATCGCGTCATATGAACTTATTGAAATCACTCAGAAATAAGTTAATGATGCGATTTGCGTCATATTGACCTCAATAAGTTAGGTAAGTTAGATCAGAATCTGTCGGTTGCTGGCAACCCCAATTCCTCTGACTTCTAACGGCCCCTAAGTGTGAAAAAGAGTGTTGTGACGGGAATACCGGGTGCGCAGGCAACCCCTAACTTTCGTAAGTTAATATGTCTGGGAAGGTTAATTTATGGACATATATACATAGATGACAAATATAGTAATTTAGGTATTCATTTTTGTTTGCCACAAGCTAATATAATCCTTTCACGTAAAAGGGATTAATTTAAACCAACATCAATATCTTGAACGAGTAACGATCACAGCGGTAATCTGTGCCTCAAGATTACCCATTTTAGACCAGGATAGATGAAGTTATTATATTTAGCCTTCAGCAAACGATTTTTATCAATTCTGTACCTCTAGTCCTATCCACTCCAATGCTGATGACTCTACCTTACACCATTTAACATGTATTCCACAACGACCCACCATTCAATTGCTCTAAATCTCACGTGATAAGGTCATAGTACGACTATCTTCTAAACTAACAACTATTTGTGATTGGTGCAGAGAAAATTTTGTTACTATTAATGCTTCCAAAACCCAATTTCTGCAACTATCTACCAATAATAACCTTCCACACAACTATCACTTACTCTTCAATAATACACAAATCAGCCCTTCATTTGCTCTCAGTGTTCAAGGTGTTTCTTTTTCTCCTGACCTTTCTTGGAAAGATCATATTACCAATCTTGCTAAAAAAGCTCCCAGAAGTTAGATATGCTCAATTGTCTCTGCGAGTTATCCACCCTCACACAGCTTCGTGCTCCGTACAGGAGAACAGTGCACTCATGTTTTGAGTATTGTTCGTATGTATGGGGAGGTTCTACCCATACTGCACTTCTCGAATGGTTAGAGTCAAAAGCATTGTGTCTCCATCAACTTACTTCCTCTTACTAATGTCCTTCAATTGTTCTCTTCACACGCAATTTTGCATCTCTCTCACCCTTACAATGCTATTACAATAATCAGTGTTATTCAGAGCTCTCTCAGTGTATGCCTCCTCCCTTATGGAGAGAGGAGGGCACCCGCCTTCCAACACACACTCACCCATATTCTGGTCAACATTCTAACCCAAGAGTGAACAAATATTTCCAAGTCTTTCTTCTACTCAACAAGTAAGCTTTTGAACTCTCTTCTTCAATCTGTGTTTCCCTCATCCTATGACTAAAACTGCTTTTAGCTCCGTGTGTCCAGACATTTTGACGCACTTTGGATTTGGCTCTCTATCACTCTTTATACTTTGGGAGAGACTTATTACAGGCAGCTTTGTCTTGTGTCTATTTCATACAATTAGAAAACAAAAATTGATCAAAGGATTGAGCTGATAATTCATTATGATACTCGGTAAGGTTTGAGCAGTTTGGTTTTGTGGATTAGACTGTGGGGGGGGGGGGGGGGGCGGATATTAAACAGCCTCCAACAAAGGCTCGTCTAGATACGCACTGATGCTGCACATCTTAGACCCCTAAGCCACAACTATAATAACCCCATTTATATTGATAATTATCTATATAGTATAATAAGAGTAAATGCTTATCATAAATATCGCCTGCAACCTACAAAGTAAAGGAAATTGTTATAGAACCACAGATACGGAGTGCTTAGTAGAAACCTAGTCATGGATCTATGTATTTACTGGAATGAACTTTAAAGATTAATATTAACAATGAAATATATATTACTCATGTATTGTTATTATTTTAATTGTAAAATTATCCTACTCAACGAGCCAGAGAAAGGGGCGAGGGAATACGAAAGTGGTCCCGGACCCCAAAAATTGGAACTCTACAGGTTCTGTTCGGGCTCTGTCTCAAGTTGGCCATCCCCAGCAATGGGATATGTGCCTGAGTATATACATACATACATACATAATTGAATCAATACAGTTGTTAAATACATATCAATAATTAATTCTTAAAGGGCTTTCACACATGCACGATCCACGCCACGACTCAGAACCTGAATATCACCGTGTTTCGTGGGTAAGATGGTACCGATATAAGCGTGCAACGTAGTTGCAACGAGAGAGCTAGTGAGCCCTACTAAGACTGCAATGTACTGAAACTAAATATACTAAAGCATAAATTCCACCCCAATAATATCTTGTGAGCCCTACTAAGACTGCAATGTACTGAAATTAAATATACTAAAGCATAAATTCCATCCCAATAATATCTAGTGAGCCCTACTAAGACTGCAATGTACTGAAACTAAATATACTAAAGAATAAATTCCACCCTAATAATATCTAGTGAGCCCTACTAAGACTGCAATGTACTGAAACTAAATATACTAAAGCATAAATTCCATCCCAATAATATCTAGTGAGCCCTACTAAGACTGCAATGTACTGAAACTAAATATACTAAAGAATAAATTCCACCCTAATAATATCTAGTGAGCCCTACTAAGACTGCAATGTACTGAAACTAAATATACTAAAGCATAAATTCCATCCCAATAATATCTAGTGAGCCCTACTAAGACTGCAATGTACTGAAACTAAATATACTAAAGCATAAATTCCATCCCAATAATATATTCCCATTGAAACATAGGAATAATTTCACAACATCTACCCTGTGTTGTTATGGCTGTTTGGCTGTCAAATAGTATTCCCAGGACCCTGGTTTCTACCACTCTCCTTAATGCTGTTTGTGTTTATGGTCGAATATGTTTCATGTTTTTTGCCATATTTTACTTGGCATGTCTGTTCCCCTTTTTCAATTCCACTCTCACTTTCTCTCTCGCTTTCTCAAACACACAAACGCAAGCACAGACACATTCACATACACAAACAGACACACACACGCGCCGCTCTCATTTTTCCAAATAAACAATTCATGAAGCTGGAGCAGAGAAGTCAACGTTTAATGTAAGCCTAGTGCTTGCTGGCTTGGTTGTGTTTGCTGGCTTGGTTGTGGCCGATATTGCACCGTTTGTTATGTAGATCTATGTATACCTGGTGGCTATTGTGTGGGTCCCTATATTGTATAGTTATATTAATACTGTTATATTTTATATATTTTTGTATTTTTTTCCGAAGTGCAGATCTAACGTTCGTTGCACCTCTCTATAGTGAGTGATATGATTTGTGTTATCATGCTTTATTATTGCAGAAAACAGTTACGTGCTGTGAAGTATTGATAGCATTTTATGAGTGTTGTATTTTGATATACAATGTTGATTGTATATGTAAGTGTGGTGCAAGTGGCTAGCAAAGTTCAACGGTTTGATTTTCTGAACATGGGTAGATTGAAGAGGTGTCTCCTTCCACCCAATTTCTTATTCGCCTAGCAGTCATAAATAGGCATCTGAACAAAATGAATAGTTGTAACGTCCCATTTGGGGACGTAAAGTCTCAATCCCTAAAAGTAAGCCCCTCTCGATGCTAACAATATAATTGGCTAGAGTCTTTCTGAACGGCGGGTAAGCTTGGATACGCACAAACGAACACACTCTGCTCAAATGAAACAGGAGAAGCTTGAACAGCCATATAAACCTTTTGTGGTTGACTGCAACTACAGTATGTCTGTGAATCAACAGATAAAACAATTGTTTATATTCATTGCATTGGAGCAACTTTAGTGGTCAATCATAATTGATGACATTTAGAACAACTGGCAACCGTTTTTCAACGTCATACTATATTCCTCTCTATTGATGATATTACATAAAGTCGATATTCCTGTGTGCCCTGCTAAACTACTCTCTCCCCAACCCCCTTTTCCCTAATTTGAAATTATTTTAGCTTCTATTGCTCTCTGACACTAGGTAGAGAATACCATGATTCTTTAGGAAGACCGTATACCTTCCTAGACCGGTAAAATGCACAGCTCACTTTGTTCAGGCATACCACCATATCTCTGGGTAAAATATATGATCTTAAGTGTTCAGCTCTAGGAATAGTAAAATTGTTTCTGACAATGTTTCACTATACATAAGAGCTATATATGAACTAACTTGGAAATCATTAACATAATAATAAAAAAACTCGACAAAAATATATGTTGGTAGAAGTGGAGAACCAAGCCAATTCAGATAGGTAGCCGAGAGAAAGAGAGAGAGAGAGAGAGAGAGAGAGAGAGAGAGAGAGAGAGAGAGAGAGAGAGAGAGAGAGAAATTATACTAGAAGTTTTTGAATACTAGTAAAACATATTACAGTTGTTGGAAGGAACATAATAATAAACATATTAATATATTATTTCACCAAATAATATTGTTACATTAAATCTTGTTACTTTAATATTTTTATCAAATTCAGATTTACATCTTCATGATTCAATAATCCACTACTTTTGCGATACTATTGACTTTTGAATATAGAGATTGTGGCAGAATGAAGTAGATCCCATGAAGAATGAACTAAACACTGGTGTTATTCAATTATCTTATTTACTTATTAAAAGGTTCGGAATTATTTCCAAGGGCATTATATTCACCCCGTAATTACAGCATGTTCAAATACTAGATGAAAGTAATGTGATGACTAATGAGACGGAATCGGCTTCATGATAAATTGTTACTATAAATACTATTGCTTAAACAGTTCATTCTATTTTGAACTTGTAGGCTTCAGACACTTTGAGGAATTTGTATGAATTCTTTCGAATTTCATTCGTTTCAAGCTAAATAAATCCGTATGAGATATTAATTTTCGAATTATTGCTTACACGCAAATAATTGTGCAATATTTCTTTTGGCTGACCATTAAAGAACTGATTGCAATGAAAAGCGAAAACTAACGTTGATACATCAAAACCATCAAGGGTCAATTTTGCTGTTCCAGTCACCTGTGCTAAATCGGAGTGAACTGTAATCGTTTGTGCGTTGCCACTTTTACCTGTCATCCAGAAAGACCCGGGATACCAATATTTCTTGAGTCGAGGGGGCCTTACTTTTAGGGATTGCGACTGTACAATGTGCTAACCTGGATATTAAGCAAGCGTCACTTTATACCAGATTTGGTAGCTCAGCCACTAAAGGTTACAGTATACAAAACATACAACGGTGAGCACCACAGCAACGTGAAGTCAAGAACTACACTCGAAACCTTACATAAATATAATCTAACTCAGCCTGATAGAATTTGTAAGACAGATAGCCCTTCAGAATTCCCTGATTCCACCGTGGAACGTTATCACGTCGACCCAATTCACTACAAGAACAAGAACCTATAAAACCCGAGAGTGCCTCCGAGATGACAGAGGGAACGGAGACCCGACACAGATTTAGCTCACCTCAAAAACCCGCAATGGGTTCAGGACCGACTGCCCCAGTCTACCCCAGTGCTAAAACTCCTCGTGAATCACTGACACTTGCCTCACCCCTCTCCTTCATCCGTTTGATTTAAGATAGATGGAATTAATCTACCATCGCCGTCCCCAGTGAATAATTATCGAATCTCGTGCAAACGCGTTCTAGTGTTCCCCATGTCTTAATTGTGATGAAGATGGTGAAGAAGTAAGGAGAAGGGGAAGAGTCCATGAGGCAACATTTACAGTCCTCTTGTAATTAGTTCATAAGTGATGAGGATAATGGGTAACTGAGGAGAAGGGGACGAGTCCATGATGCGACATTCATTACCTATACAGCCTCCTTGTAATTTGTTCGTAAGTGATGAGGATGATGGGGAACTAAGGAGATGGAGAAGGGTCCATGAGGCGACATTCCTCACCTGTACAGTCCCCTTGTAACAGTTCATAAGTGATGAGGATGATGATAAGAGGAGAACGATGTAAATAGTCCAAGTAGTGACTTTTCCCCTCCCCAATCTACTTCAAGTAGTTCGACAAATCTAGCTAAAACCCTGGAGGAAAGAGCCGCCCTCCGGTGACGTCATCAGTAGAACCCCCCCCCCCCCCTATATGCCGATGATGAGGAGACCCAAGTAGCAACCCCCCCACCCCACCCTTGTTAATTTCCCAACCTATCATAATCTCCCCTACAGACGGCTTTGCTGGATACCATCATAATATCCGCCCTACAGTTTCCCCCTCCCACGGCAATTTCCCATTGTGAATATTTAAGTTGCAGCAATTTCCCACTTAGGAGGCTGAGCTAATACAGTCATATTATTTGCCCTACTAACTTCCCCAGCTTGGACAAAGTAAACTTGACCAGACACATTGTTTAATTCTCAAGTTTGTAACCCTTCCTAACCCACTCACGCTTGAAGAACAAAAAAACTGCCAAGGTTCATCTTGCAATCATTGGCACGAAAACCTTTTCACTCATAGTTGGGAAACTCAACGGTGAACTAACTTAGGAAGGCCTGAAAACAGCCTTATGTAAAGCATTTAGCATCTCAACCTGCACTAGGTTGCATCATAGGCTTACATAAATTTAACTCATTAACCCACTGTAACGCTAAACCCCAGCGACGACAACGTGTCGTCACTGGTACTCCGGTCCCAATTACTCCGGTCGTATGGCACTTAGAGGGCTCAGATTTGTATGGGAACTGTGTAAGTATCCCACGCAACCTTGGCGATGGTTGAAAACTCTCAAAGTCCAACCGCGTGTGCGTAAGCGCGCAAAAACATGGTTTTGGGTGTTTTTGCCTTCAATTTTTTACTCTTCTAAAATCTGTTTTCGGGGGCTCTGTAGGACCAAATTATTGACCTTTTTGATAGTTTTTTTGTGGTTTTTCCTTCATTCCTAACCCATTCGCTATTGTTTCTGGAAAAAAAAAATCAAATCCTGCCGGTCCCTGGTGGTACATTTATGTATAACTAGCTGGGGCTCAGTGGGTCAAAATATAATGGCACTTTTGATGAAGCACTCGTATATAAGTACGCAAAAGAAATATACCCTACAGCCACAGATAAAGATCTTGATAAAACCATGTTTGGGCAAATTTATGCTGTGCTTCCCACATCAATAAGACTCACTATACTCAGCCTGAGCAAAACTGGAACAACAAAGACACACACAACCCAAAACCCCAATACCCTCAAAACTCCTACCTCGCTTCGACTACCCCTCCACGGCCCCATACTTCCATAACTCGAACTCTCTCACATACCAGAAGCCCCCTAACTTTCCCGCCTAAGACCCCCAATACCTTCCATATCATCCTTGCAACCGTGTATCGCGCACCGTCACCATAGATCCTTTCGAGCTACTACCTTGCTCACAATACTGCGCCGTACATGTCTTCCGAGACCATAATTATGATTCACCCCATCCCACAGCCACGTAATCCTCAGTTCGTCGGGTGGCAGTATCGAAGGGGACCCCGCAACTCACCTCTCATCCGGAGGTTACTATCTCCAACACCAACGAGCTGCCTATGCCCACCTCACTCCCTCAATCTATCTTTCCTTCAACCTATGACTTGAACTGTTTCAAAAGACGTGTGGCCAGGCACTTAGACCCCAACGTACCATGAATTTGGCACAATTACCGCACGTTCAACTGAACACCTACCATAGACGTATCTGTTAACCAATGCAATGTATGTAACATTCGTTTGTATATATAAATGGGGGAATATATTTGTACTAATTGCGTTATAAATAATTTGAATTGCTTGCTTTGTTTGAAAGTTTCTCTAACTTGCTTCAGCGCCATGCACCTCTCCACATCCACTCCATAAATATAAGCAATTCTGAAGCTACCGTCCCCTTTCCCTCCAGCACACAATCATATATCCATTTGAACTAAAAATAGTCAACAACAATTTCAACAACGATAGTTGCGTATTTTAAGAGTTTGATTTATGCGTATTATTTATCTTAATCAGTATACTCACCGAAATGAACAAAGTGTAGAACAATAAAAATATAATCTGCCAATATTACATGCTTAATCGAGAAGTTTGTTCAATAAGAACCTCTAACTTACTGTTTGTATTGTTTATTTCATGCACACATGCTGAAAACAATTTGTATTTATCATCTATACTGTATATATATATATATATATATATATATATATATATATATATATATATATATATATATATATTATATGTATATATTTATTATATATAAATATATATATATATATATATATATATATACAGTATATATATATTTTTGTTTTACTATGTGAGTGAGGGAGGCAAAAGGCAAAACAGCCTATAGCGAGTGCCTCCCCCAAAGTTGAAAGAGTGACAGGGCCAAAATCAAGGGACGTTCGAGTCAAAATGTGTGGACACACTGAGTTTGAAGCAATTTAAGTCATAGGAAGAGGGAAAGACTGATTCTGGGAGAGAGTTCCAGAGCTCAGCTGTTGAATAGAAGAAAGACTGAGATTAACGTTTCACTCTTGGGTTGGAGAGTTGCACAGCGTAGGGGTGGGATTGTGTTGCAAGACGGGTACCACGTGCCCTACGTAAAGGAGGTGGTATACACTGGGAAAGCTCTGAGGAACACTGATTATTATAGTAGCGATAGAATAGCGAGAGAGATGCAACATTGCGGCGAAGAGAGAGCGATTGCAGAGAGATGGTGAGTGGACGGGAGTTAATGATACGAAAGGCCTTCCTTTCAATTTTGTCTAGGAGTGCAGTGTGAGAGGAACCTCCCCACACATGTGAACAATACTCAATACATGGACGCACTATGCCCCTGTACAGAGCAAGAAGCTGTGCAGGGGTAAAGAACCCCCTAAGGCGGTTGAGCACACCCAGCTTCTGGGATATATACATATATATATGTATATACAGTATATATATATATATATATGTTTCTAATCTCTCAGTGGGGTTCGAACCACCGACCGTCAGGACGATAGCCGACGCTTTAATCAACTACACCACGGCAGTTGATTAAAGCGTCGGCTATCGTCCTGACGGTCGGCGGTTCGAACCCCACTGAGAGATTAGAAACATTTAGTGGCTCACGTGTATTTGTGATATATACTCAATATATGTATATATATATATATATATATATATATATATATATATATATATATATATATATATATATATATATATACAAATTTATCTTAAGATTTAATTAATATTTACGTGTTGGTAACTCCTTAACGATTTCCTTGCCTATAATTTTGTCAAACCCTCATTCTGTGCTATCCTTAGGAGTAAGACGGAGATACGTAGGGTAAGTTTAATTACATTAATAAGCAATGTTTCCCGATGTGTAAGACGGATTTATTGGTGGTAGTTTTATACTATTTATTTACATGTGTTAGTTTTAGCTCTCTTTTTAGACTTATAAATTATTTTTTTATCCACACCCTATTTGAAAAAAAATCATTAAAATATAATTTTATGTTCTTTTAAGGTGGATTTGATGTATATCTGATGATGGACAAAGAAAGTCCGAAATATAGTAAACTACAATGGAGACGTGTTTCGCCCTTATCCTTCTCTTCATCTTTAACCCTTCTTTAGCGGCCTATGCGGTTTATTTATGTGTACCGCCCAGCGGGGTGTTTTTAGCCAAAATAGGGCTGTTTACGTGATCATTTTCATGCCTAAATAAGACCCAGAACGTAAAACAAGTATCTATCCCTGAAAGGGCATAAACAAAGCTTTCGAATGACACCATAACGATCCTTGTATGATGGATAGTTTTCTTGCAATAACCGTGCAACGCGAGTGCAAAAAGCAGGTAATTCGGTACTTTCCCCATATAATTGAGTATGTAGCGAGTGAGAGAGGGAGGAGGGAGCTGAGATTCGTGTCAGTAGGTTCGCCGCGGTGGTCTGGAGCAGTCATACGCTCGCTAGTCTCCTGCCACCACTTGTCTCTCTCTCTCAGCAACATTACGTGCTGAAATTGCCACTCGAGTTATATCGAGCGCCGCCACATAGTCCAGCTTTATTAAATACGACTTAAGTGGTGAGCCGCTTTTTAAGGGTTAAAATCCGGTACACTGGAGGTCAACCTGCCACAGATATATATATATATGAATATATATATATATATATATATATATATATATATATATATATGCCTGGTAATCCACGCATGAGTGAGGACATACATCCCTAACTTTCGAACCAGCCACTCATATTTTAATACTGAATATCCACGAAAGTAGAGAAATGCATTTATTCATATTTTAACTGACAATAAACGTCTGTGAGATTTTTTAAATTTAGCATTAAACGCCATTATATTTTAATCCTATAGTTCGAGCCGTCTAAAAAGATACTCAGACTTCCTTTTTTCTTTCACTGGCATTTAAC
Organism: Paralithodes platypus; assembly: GCA_032716605.1. NCBI lineage: Eukaryota > Metazoa > Arthropoda > Malacostraca > Decapoda > Lithodidae > Paralithodes > Paralithodes platypus. The sequence goes on from CM064525.1 coordinate 35,240,701, forward strand.
GTCGGTGTTATTTAAAAAAAACTAACCTTAAGCATATTATATTTTAAATTATATCAACATCTGTATGTTAAACCGTACAATGCGAGCCATCTAAAAGGATACTTGGATGTACTTGTTTTTGTAAGTACTCCTACGATATTTTCTAGCATGTTCTGAAATGTAATAATAATTGACCGCATGTATATATCTTTAAAATGTGTACGGTGAACCTATAATTTTCTATACTTCTTTTGGTGTGGAAATATTTTTACTTATATATATATTGTTACGTATCTTGATCCTCAAGTGGTTAACTTGATGAATCTAGATAGCATAGAGATATATATTAAGGTATCAGTCAGCTGAAGGCAATACGAAAGTAAAATCTAATAAAATTATTTCCTGTTGTTGCTTCCTTTCCTTTTGGATCTTAGGACTTGGTATCCTTTATTGACTGATACTCTTTAATTATGGAAAAATACTGAAACTAATTAAAGTCATGTAGTATTTATAAAAAAATATTATTTAACCGAAGCTTAGTAGGCTATGGTTATGAACCGAATAAGTTATATCTAAAGAAGGACTATTAATTATATATCAAGTCTTGAAAGATAAATATTAAGGTAAGAATATTTCTGTCTCTTACACTTTTTGAAATGAATAGCTAGTTTTCTTATATGTCCTTTTATTTATATTTAATGTAGTTATTATTCTTGGTTCTTGTCTTACGTTAATAGTATTATATTATTATTATCATCAGGATTAATATCAAAGTCACATAAAAAGTTAGATATATATTTAATAATTAGTTAAATGTACTTCTAAACCACGTAACATTGAAGTTTGATTATGAGTAAATTAAGTTACAGGATCGCTTCATAGATTCGATTCAGGTCTCACTCAAATAATATGCAAAGCAAAAATAATATTTTGAAGCTAAAAGAATTTTCTTCAGCTTAGGAAATAACTAGAAGTAACATTAAAACAGCCATGTTATTCTAAGGCGATATTACTAATAAGAGACAATAGTATCACCGTTCTTGTTCTTACTAGCAATGTAAGCAAATGAAAGAACTTGTAAGTATTAATATAAAACAATAGTATTACTTTTATCATAACCCAATTACTTAAAGAGTTGCTTAGTCCACAAGTCAGTCAACTAAAATAGTTAAGTACGTAATAGTAGCATTAACGTTAATTCCCAATCACATATCTCACTAACCAACATAACGTAAGTGTTTACACCGAACACACTTAACACACACTTATATAATCTGACTGACAGTCACAATTCCTCCAGCTGCAAGTTCACCTTCCCAACTCCAAATGAGACTGATTTGAATGCCCACTACTCGGGTCTTATATACTATGCAATGATGGTGTAGGAACGAATCAGGAAGCGGGGGATGGTGCGTGCCCCAATCACAGCTCCTCTAGTTGCGTAAGAGGTGTGTGGTCCAATGGCGTCGATTGGCGTCGATCATCGTCATAGCGTCGAGTCAACGAACTAGTTTGCAGGGTCCCCTATGACGCACGCAGGTGTGAAAGCTTGTTTGCTGGTATGCAGACGAGCTGGTTTCTCACTCGCTGGTTCGCTCGCTGGTCTGCTTCGCCGCCTGGGTAATTCGGCACTCCTTCAACTCTTAATTCTAACTCTTAAATACACATACAGGGCTCCGTATGTCAGACCTCCCCCCTAGAAAAGAGTTTAAGGAGTATAGTACATAATATGAAACATAATACATAAATAGATTCACCACCAGATTGGCAACAGCAAGATTATAATGAAGATATAATAAGGATATCACCCAAAGTAGGCAACGTCTCCAGGTACCACATCAGAACATAGCCGGAACGTAGCTGGAGCGTTATTCGAACTGCAAGGCATCTCACAGCTGAAGGCTTGAAAGCGCACTACTAAAGCATGATATTTACCTCGCTACAAGGGAGAGCTAATTGCCAAAATCCTCTCATTAAGTTAATCTTACTGCAGTATGAAGCCAACCTGGTAAATGCAATCTTTCATAGATACGTGATAGGCAATCGGCTAGCACGTTCTGGACCCCCTTAATATGTTTAACATCCAGGGAGTATTTCTGCAGCAACAAACTCCACCTGGTCAGTCATTGGTTTTTATTTAGGAACTTATGCAAAACATTTAAGGGGTGATGGTCAGTATACACAGTAATGGCACCAGAGGCAGATTGCACATAGACAGCAAAGTATTGAAGGGATAAAATTAATGCTAACAGCTCCTTCTCAATGACTGAATAGTTATGTTGAGCAGAATTTAATTTTTTACTAAAATAGCACAGGATGCAATACTTCACAGTCGTCTTCCTGTAGCAATACTGCACCAACCCCGGTATTGCTCGCATCCACTGCTAGGGAAAAAGATCTGTTAACCCTTAACTGTCGGCGCGCAACATAAGTCGAGTTAAATAAAGCTGGACTATGTGGCAGCGCTCGACATAGGTCGTGTGGCAATTTCAGCACGTAATGTTGCTGAGAGAGAGAGACAAGTGGTGGCAGGAGAGTAGCGAGCGTATGACTGCTCCAGACCACCGCGGCGAACCTACTGACACGAATCCCACCTCCTCCCTCCCTCTCTCACTCGCTATATACGGAATTGTATGGGGAAAGTGCCTAATTACATGCTTTTTGCACTCGCGTTGCACGGTTATTGCAAGAAAACTAGCCATCATAAAAGGATCGTTATGGTGTCATTCGAAAGCTCTGTTTATGTCCTTTCAGGGATAGATACTTGTTTTACGTTCTGGGTCTGGGCGGTACATATAAATAAACCGCCTAGGCCGCTAATAAGGTGTACCAGATTGGCATCAGCAAGATTTAAGAACAGCAATCTAAGTTGGTAAAGATGCTCCTCCCATGACTGTGAAAAGATAAGAATATCATCGATGTAGACAACGCATCCAGGTACCCCTTCAGTCACCAAATTCATGAGGCGCTGGAATGTAGCTGGAGCATTTTTCAAGCCGTAGGCTACGCATTACGTTACAGCAGAAGGCTTGATTGTTGACTACAAAGCATGATATTTCCCTCGCTCTAGGGGTGAGAGCTACTTGCCAATATCCCTTCATTAAGTCAATCTTGCTGATATAGGTGGCTGTACCAATCTGGTCAATGCAGTCGTCGATCCGTGGCAGTGGGTAGGTATCTTTCTTTGTGACAGCATTAACTTGCCTATAGTCCATACATAACCTATGGCTCCCGTCTGGCTTTGGCACAAGTGTGACCGGACTACTCCACTGGCTTAAGGCCCTTGTGATCAGCTCGTTTGACAACATAAAGTCAAGCTCGACCTGCAGTAAACTCCTGCGTTGTGGCGAGACACGGTAGGGGGATAGTTTAATGGGAGTTGCATCCCCTACGTCGATGTTGTGTACGGCCAAAGAAGTGAGCCCTGGAGTATCACGGAACACACTGGGAGACTGAGGTAAAACAGAGATTAGTTGGTTCGCTTGATCAGAGGGAAGATGACATAGTTTAGATGGTAATTCCCCCCAAGCTACTGAGTTACACTGAAAGTTGGATAGGCTACATGACAAGTCAAAGTCTGTATGGATACCTTCAGGCTCTGGAACAGTCTGTTGCGGGTCAGTAAGAGAACTGAAGACTTCGTCCGCACCAGGCTGTCCACAGATCCTAACATTCACTGCCACAGCGGGAGAATCTGGAGGAGAGGAATCAGGGAACCTATGGTAGGGTTTCAACATATTTATATGGAATACTTGCGTGGGCTTTCTCCTGTCTGGGGTAGTTACTAGATAATTGGTAATGCTCACCCTCTGAATGATCTTATATGGGCCCCTGAACTTGGCAGATAAAGGTTGGCCAAAAAGGGGAAGCAGGACCAAAACCTCATCACCGGGCTGAAACTCTCTCTCACAGGCTTTTCTGTCATACCAGTTCTTCATGGAGCTTTTAGCCACTGTCAAGTTTTGAGCTTCAAACTCATGAGGATCTCAGCCGGGTTTTGAAATCTGAAACATACTTGAGGTTTTGGTTCCCCTCCTGACCAACTAGGCTATCCTGCAATAGTTGCAAAGGACCTCTTACCTGGTGACCGAAAACTAGCTCATTAGGGGAAAAACCCAGGGATTCAGTTGGAACCTCATGAGTAGCAAATAAAAGAAAAGGTACCCCCTTATCCCACTCAACTCCGGTCTCTGTACAATATTTACGCAACATTGCTTTCAATGTTTGATGATACCGTTCGAGAACCCCTTGACTCTCTGGGTGGTAGGTGCTCGACTTAACATGCTCGATACGCAACTCCTTCAGGGACTGCTGAAAAATGTTTGAGGTCAAATTAGTTCCTTGATCACTTTGCACCTCATGGGGGAAACCCATTCTGGTGAAGAATTTGAGCAGTTCCTTGATGACAGTTGGAGCAGAGGTAGTCCTTAAGGGTATAGCCTCTGGGTAGCGAGTTGCCATGTCCATAATAGTTAATAAATAAATGTTATCTTGGTAAGTCTTAGGCAATGGGCCTACAATGTCCACTACCACCTGAGTAAAAGGATTCTCGTAGACGGGCAAGGACACCAGAGGATGTACAGGCACCTTCTGATTAGGTTTTCCTGTCATCTGGCAAGGGTAACACACTCTACAAAACTCCACTACATCTGCACGCATTCCTGGCCAGTGAAAGTGGGCTCTGATTCTGTCTAGAGTTTTTCTCACACCTAGGTGTCCTGCCAATGGTATACAATGTGCCATTTCCAAGATATCTTTACAGCAAGGTTTGGAGACTTGATGGACGTCCCAGGCCCCGTCATCGATTGGTCTGTGTGGCTGTCTCCATCTACGCCACAATACTCCTCCTTTGAGGTAGAAACATTCACCACCCTCCTTCTCACATTCCTCTTCACTCACGGCCCTGGCAGCTAACTCCTTGCATTCTCTATCATCTTTCTGTAGCTCTACCAGGCCACTAGGACAATTTGGAGGAGTTTCATGGTCATCGTTAGGGTCAAGATGAGCCATAAAGGTGGCAGATAAATCCACCTCAGTCACATCATCAGGCACAGTTGGAGCGTCATTCACACTCTCATCATCCCTTTCATCAACTCTTACATTCAGTACATTTCTGTCTGAGGGAACTGCTACTTGAGACATTGAACGTGTGACAGCACACACAGGGAAAACAGTTGGCATCTCCTTTTCGAGCTCACCGGTTAGTGGCTCGTTAACAGGGGAAAGTGACAAAATGGGGTCTGGTCGGACCTTCTCACCTGCTACATCATTCCCCAAAAGGAGTGTTACCCCGGGCACAGAGATATCTTTGGACCTACACAAAGCTATGGTGGCCTCACCCTGTAGTAACTCACATTCAATTTCGCCTTTTACCAAGTATGCATAAAATTGGCCTCCAGCACCTCTCATTACAACTGGTTCGCCAGGTGGGCACTCAGTGTAAGGATTCACCATGAGGGTGCTAGTAGAACCTGTGTCTCTCAGAATTTTTACCTCATGCATACAACCATTTAATCTCACGTTGCCAGATGAAATAAAGGGACGGTAACTGTCCTGCACTGATGGTGAAATTATTATTGGCTTAACCCTAGTGGGTTGCACCACGCATTCTACTACACCCCTGTCTAGATGGTTTACGTTAGCTGCTAGGTACTCCTTCTGTCGGGAGCCCTGCATTAAAGGAACTTTTGGTGCTAGGTACTCCTTCTGTCGGGAGTCCTGGGGAGGTGTGGTGGAGTGGTCTTGCCACTGGCCTGGTAATCCAAAGGTCCCGGGTTCAAATCCCGATGTATCAATGGGAAGATATTATTGGGATGGAATTTGTGCTGTACTTGGTATCAGTGCATTACCACAAGCCCACCGAAACGTCAATACAATACCCTCATTGTTCCCTGATTAAATAGCACTGTATGAATATTCCCATATTAAAAATATGCTATAGGGGTGCAATGCCTGGTGAGTTATCTGCTCAACAGGTGGCGTTGTGTGTGTGTAAGTGTGAGAGTCCGAGTGTAGGGGGTGAGACAGTGAAGCACGGGAACGAGGTGCCTTCAGAGATGGGGTCGTTTCGGGCCATGAGTGAGCACCGTGCCTCATGTGAAGGCAAGATGGCAGGTGCTCGTTGTACTCTACGTGCTTCACATGTCTCACTCCCTAGACTGGAACAAGACCTCACGGACTTCAGTGTTCATTGTAAAGCGGTGAATGTTAAGGCTCTCAGCCTATGCCCGAGAGGAAGTAAGTTGGAATATAGAAGAAAAAAAAATAAAAAAATAAAAAAATAAAAGGCACATATGGAGTTTGAGATACGGCGACAACTGTCTGCCCCGATCTCTCGGTTTTCTCCTTGGCCCAGCACTGATAAGCTAGGTGGCCTCTCTTGCCACAAAAAGTACATACTTTAGGGGATACGGGAACGTTCCCTCTTTGAGCATTACTATTTCTTTGGGCCCCACCTCTGTTACCATTGCCCTGAGTCGCATTTTTAGTTGGGGGAACAATTCTATTTTGGCTAGCTGGGGAAGACGTTACAGGCTTGTGACTTGGTCTGTCAGATTTGTAATTGGGATACTTAGAATTAGAACTAGAATTATCGTAGGGCTTCTTTCCACGAAATTTGTTGTTGAGCACGTATGTGTCAGCCATGTCAGCGGCGTCGGCAAGACAATCTACCTTTTTCCCCCTTAAATGACAGGCTACAGAAGAATCAATTTTCCATAGGAAATTATCTAACAGGACCAACTCCTTCAGATCGTTGTAGCTTGTGACTTTCTTACTCTTGACCCAATGATTGAAAGTTTTAGTCATGGTCCTGGCAAATACCTTATGGGTTTCTTCTACTTTCTTCTGGTTTTTACGGAAAGATTGCCTGTAAGCCTCAGGCTGCAATTGATAGGTTTTTAGGGTAGCTTCTTTGAGATGGTCATAATCCTGCCTAACCTCTGCTACTTCTGACAAATACGTGGCTCGAGCCTGCCCTGTCAAAACGGTTTGTAACATAAAAGGCCATTGATCTCTTGTCCACCTCATACCTCCAGCAACTTCCTCAAACAAAAAACAAATCCTGCACATTATCCTCAGTGAAAGGTGGAATGACACTAGTCATAGTCAATCCCAGAGGGGGAGCAATTAAGGGAGCATTTGTATTGACATTTAGTTGAGCTATTTGATATTGATATTGATATTGTTCGGTCGTTGCTCTGGCTTGTTCGGTCGTTGCTCTGGCTTTTATTCTGGCTAGTTCTAGTTTGAATAATTGATCACCGGTCAAACCAGGTGTAATTGTTCATCAAGTTGGCTAGGTTTACTCGGGATCCCACCAACTGCTCCGTCTCCCTTCCCACCTTCTACACGGAACAGGTGGGTTTTTATGGTCTGAGCCACCTCTACTTTAGACATGTTTGACACAGTTAATTGGAGATGTGAGGCAAGCACTTTCAGTTATGATTTTGACAGATGATCAATATCAGGGGCTGTGGGGTCTGATTCTATGAAAACTTGATCATCTTGGTCATTAATTAGATCAGGCATGATTAATATTTGATTTTTAAGTAGTGAAACTGTATGAAACGAATCCTGGCGAGGTCGCTACTCTTCTGTTACGTATCTTGATCCTCAAGTGGTTAACTTGATGAATCTCGATAGCACAGAGATATATATTAAGGTATCAGTCAGCTGAAGGCAAAACGAAAGTAAAATCTAATAACATTATTTCCTGTTGCTGCTTCCTTTCCTTTTGGATCTTAGGACTTGGTATCCTTTATTGACTGATACTCTTTAATTATGGAAAAATACTGAAATTAATTAAAGTCATGTAGTATTTATAAAGAATTATTATTTAACCGAAGCTTAGTAGGCTATAGTTATGAACCGAATAAGTTATATCTAAAGAAGGACTATTAATTATATATCAAGTCTTGAAAGATAAATATTAAGGTAAGAATATTTCTGTCTCTTACTCTTTTTTAAATTAATAGCTAGTTTTCTTATATGTCCTTTTATTTATATTTAATGTAGTTATTATTCTTAGTTCTTGTCTTACGTTAATAGTATTATATTATTATTATCATCAGGATTAATATCAAAGTCACATAAAAAGTTAGATATATATTTAATAATTAGTTAAATGTATTTCTTAACCACGTAACATTGAGGTTTGATTATGAGTAAATTAAGTTACAGGATCGCTTCATAGATTCGATTCAGGTCTCACTCAAATAATATGAAAAGCAAAAATAATATTTTGAAGCTAAAAGAATTGTCTTCAGCTTAGGAAATCATTAGAAGTAACATTAAAACAGCCATGTTAGTCTAAAGCGATATTACTAATAATAGTGAATAGTATCACCGTTCTTGTTCTTACCAGTAATGTAAGCAAATGAAAGAACTCGTAAGTATTAATATAAAACAATAGTATTACTTTTATCATAACCCAATTACTTAAAGAGTTGCTTTAGTCCACAAGTCAGTCAACTAAAATAGTTAAGTACATAATAGTAGAGTTAACGTTAATTCCCAATCACATATCTCACTAACCAACATAACGTAAGTGTTTACACCGAACACACTTAATACACACTTATATAATCTGACTAACAGTCACAATCCCATTATAATACTTCACCCCGTCTTCCTCCAGCTGCAAGTTCACCTTCCCAACTCCAAATGAGACTTATTTGAATGCCCACTACTCGGGTCTTATATACTATGCAATGATGGTGTAGGAACGAATCAGGAGGCGGGGTATGGTGCGCGCCCCAATCACAGCTCCTCTAGTTGCTTAAGAGGTGCGTGGTCCAATGGCGTCGATTGGCGTCGATCATCGTCATAGCGTCGGGTCATCGAAGTTGTTTGCAGGGTCCCCTATGACGCATGCAGGTGTGAAGGCTTGTTTGCTGGTATGCAGACGAGCTGGTTTCTCACTCGCTGGTTCGCTCGCTGGTCTGCTTCGCCGCCTGGGTAATTCGGCACTCCTTCAACTCTTAATTTTAACTCTTAAATGAACATACAGGGCTCCGTATGTCAGACTATATATACAATTGTTTTTTATTTCATTTTATTTGTTTGCGATCCACAAGTATACATCAGAAGATTTTCAGTATACTTAACTTTCATGTAACAACTTTTAAACCATGTTATGTCAGATTCAAAAATTATATCCCCTAAATATTTCCCTGCAATGTGAGAATAACACAAATGTTCCTTTCCATGCGTAAATACAATCAACGTTTTAAGATTGCATATATAAATAGCCTATAGCCTACTTATAGAAAGTTGAATGTTTCTTTAGATGTGTTTTTAAGGTATTATGTTTTATCTTCCTACATTTATTACTAAGTATATTATTGCTGAAAAACTATTTATGTTTTTACACTGTTACATTCATATGAAATTTGAAATTACTGTTTGTAAACGTATAATTCAGGTTCATAAATTTAAAAACAATCAAGCATATATTATTTTGTATACCCACACTCTACTAGCAATGTGCCCATCGATATGGAATTTACATAGTAGATGCCATATACATAAGCATAGTTTATTAGCATAGTCTTTGCACTGCCAAAAATATATGTCTGTTATCGCTTTAACTCAAAACCTGTTCCCAGCCAAGTATGAGTTGGATTCTTCGTAGAGAAAGTCTACCAAATGTCTAGACACTGTACGAAATAGCATACTTACAGTTGAACACTGTTGTACTTATACAATCTAGTTGTGATCCCAGACGTGCAGTTTGCAATAGGAGATAAAACATCAGAACAAAGGTTTTTCTAGATAACATATTTAGTACCCACATTTGTGTCATACTTTTGATCTAGTTCTACACCAACACATAATTACCTAACATTTAATACATGTGTATTAGTATGCCTATTAAGGGAAATATATATACTCTTTATTTTTGTATTCAGCTTCATTGATGCAAGCAACAAATCCCTATTATCATCGTTTCTTATATTCCTTCCATTCATTTTAGTTAATATTCGCAGGACCTAGAATCCATAGTACCCTGCCTCTTCCGGTATATTCCTTGCTTATCTTCCAAACTCAACTTCTCGAGGTCATTCAATATCGTAATTTCCTCTTCAATCGTTGGTTCCGATATCCAATAAGTTGCTCCTTTGTGTCAGCTGCAGTCACTGGTCCTTCTCTATGATTTTCATTTTCTTTAACAGATTACTTAAGTCTCCATTCCGTTTACCTATTATCTGTTCTCTGTATCTATTATTTGCCATTTCGTGACTCAAAGAACGTACAGGTTATTTCACTTACTTTGTATAATGCTAGAGTAAATCTTGGTATTGGTGAATTCTATTAACAGGGAGAACTAATAAGTCTATATAAAAATACGATAAAACACATGTCAAGTTATACAATTGGTATATAATAACATAACAAGATGAAATGAATCTCATATTTGTACCTGATATTTGTTTACATGTATGTATGTATGTCTATACTCAGGCACATACCCCATAGCTGGAAGTGGCCGACTCGAGACAGAGCCTGAACAGAAACAACATTTAAAGTTTCAATTCTTAGGGTCCGGGACTACTTTCACATTCCCTCGCCACTTTCTCTGTCTCATCTAGTAGTTGAATTTTATAAGGGGAGGAGGTTTCCTAGCCTCCCTCCCCCAAACTAGGAACAGTAGTACAGGAAAAGAAACAGACAGAAACGGCCACAGTTGGGTAGAGGATGCCAAACCTCACTCTGGATAGGGCCAGCTCTCACCCAACCTGATATATAGCTGTCACAATTACATGGAGAAGTGGCCCTGTTTTCATTGATTTTCAGCTTGTAAAACACCTTTTCTCTGTACACAGACCCTTCCTCAACGAATGCACTAAACACTTGGATATCTGTATGGGTGGCAAGCTTGGAACCTCCTGGAAGCGTCTGGGAACAAGCAGGGCGGGTTGGTGCAACCACGAAACGTTTATGTACGTCGCTTGAGTATAGCCCTTTTTTACACAGGATATACACGTACTTTCCCTGCAGTGATCGAGTTAAATACCAACCAATAATGAGGGATATCCACTAGAAGTGATACAATCACCAAGAATATTAAACATGAATTTATGAAATTTTATTAATTTATGACTTCGGTTTGAAAGCATGGAAATAGGTGCGGCATACACCATAAATATATAAAGCAGGGAGAAGGAATACATTAAAATACCAGGAGGGCATATCTAGGAATAACTATATTAAGACCAGAAAGAGGGAAATTTACTGATGATGAAATGTGTTCTTAAATAGAAATGTTGTACAATTAGTTTACTCGTGGACGACGAATAAAGCACGACCTGATAAGACCTGGGAAGACAGATCCACGGCATCAGAACAGTGGTGCAACTGTGATACATCTTACAACTGTGTTACAATGGTGGCACAGTGAGCACGACCACACAATCACCACCAACATTGCACCTACCAAAACTAACAGGCACCTACCTGTCCAACCTTTCTGCCACGAGGTGATGTCAATGAAGAGGTGTATTCGAATATGGTATATATTTCTGAAAATATAATATAATTATATTATAATACTGACCTTTCCCCCCAGGATATAACATCCATATATCTTTCCATCTCCTATCTCTATCTCACAAAAATGTGATGTTTCATCTTATTTCATCAACTAATAATTTATGTGATGATATTGAAAACAGAAAACAAAATATAAAACTATTATCTTATCAACACGTGAATAAATATATATAATGGTAATACTTTGTAAGTTTCATTTTATGTAATTATTATCATTATGGGTTGGTGTAATGATTATTTATATTTATACAAGTCCATTACATCAAAAATTAATCACTGATTGATTATGCCCCTTTCACACATACAGGACTAGGGTGCCGCATGCAGCAGAGTAGCTAGTCGTGGCGTTTTTGTCCCCCGACTTTTGGAGCTGGCTCGGTATGCCGCATCCAAAGGACTTCACCAGACTACAGCCGCATACAGCCGACGTTGTCGTCTTGACTCCGGAGAAGTCTTGAGACTCGAACCGAAAAATAAAATAACGGTTATTTGTACATGCCGACTTCACCCGCATCTATAAGACTTCAGACGATCGACTCCAGAATACAGACGATCAACTTCAGAGTCGATTCGCATACACCCGCATAAAGCCGACAAATACAAGTTGTGTGGCCAATGGATGTATATAAAGGGCGCTCTACCAGGGCTGAACATCATTACAGTCGACTCCACCGTTGCGTCAATAGGTACGGTGACACTCTACCGTGCAACATGGCTGCGCACGTATTAATAACACCCTCCCAGCGCCAAAATATCGACATATACCTGGCGACCATGTCCATGGATTTAACTCTCCAGGTTGATCTGTTAGCTCTGAAAATAGCCATTAAACAACGAAGGAGGAAGAGGAGGTCAGTGTGGACGCGGAACTGGCTCCTGCGGCGGCAAATGTATGGCCACTACGAGAACATCATGCATGAGTTCATGCGCGAAGACCACCGCAGCTTCAGAAACTTCACCAGGTTGGACGTGGACATGTTCTGGGAAATGGTGGAGACGATCACACCCAGGATAGAGAGACCGGACACCTGGCGGAAATCCCTGAGCCCTGCCCTTCGTCTCGCCATTACCCTGCGCTACCTGGCGACTGGTGACTCATATCAAACACTCTCCTATGATTTCCGCGTTGCCCATAACAGCATTTCACTGCTGGTTCCTGACACCTGTGAGGCCATCTACCAAGAATACCACCCTCTCGTTCTGCCATGCCCCAAGACCCCGGAAGATTGGAAGAAATGTGCTGACCTCTTCGAAGAACGCTGACAGTTTCCACACGCCGTTGGTGCTATTGATGGTAAGCACATAGCCATTCGCTGCCCTGCCAATGCTGGGTCCCTTTACTATAACTACAAGGGATTCCACTCTATTGTGCTTATGGCAGTTGTGGATGCTGACTACAAGTTCCTGTACTGCGATGTGGGTGCCACTGGTTCGGGGTCTGACGGTGGTGTCTTTGCACAGACACCTATCAGGGCCAGCCTGGAGAACAACACCCTGGGACTTCCGCCTCCTCAACCCCTACACACCGGTGACAGGCCTGTGCCCTACTTCCTGTTAGCTGACAACGCATTCCCCATGCGACCCTGGCTACTGAAACCATTCCCACATCGCTCAACGGACATGGGTCAGATGATCTTCTCCTACCGGTTGTCCAGGGCTCGACGGGTGGTGGAGAATGCCTTTGGCATCTTGGCTAACAGGTAAATATCTTCTATTTTTGGTGGTGTTAATGTCATTAATAAGGCTATACACTTGCATTGCTAACTAATTCTCTTTGCAGAGGCAGGTATTTGATAATAACCATGTTTTGTGTCTCCCTATTCTACAGGTTCAGATGTTTGCTCACCACCATTCCCCTGCAACCCAAGAGAGTGGAGTCAGTGGTGCTGGCATGCTGTTGCCTACACAACCTCATCCGTCGCAGTTTCCCCAGTCACCACGCTGGCTTCCTTGACAGGGAGAACCCACGCACCCACAGGGTGACGCCAGGGTCTTGGAGGGATGGTGACCAGTTGGAGCCGCTCATGCCACTGACCGGAAACCAGGCCACTAATTACGCAAAGGAGTTGCGTCGCTACATGGCAGACTACTTCACATCACCCCGGGGCAGTGTGAGCTGGCAGGATCGCCGGTTCAGTGACTCATGAAGGTACGATGATTGTGTGTATTTTAATTATATATTAACTGACCTAATTTGCAGCTCTTTCTAATTAAATCATACGTGCCATTGTCCATATCATTTGCATATTTGTTATGTTCATATTTTTCTTATTAATAATTATTACTTTCATTTTCACTTCTCTTCAGTCATTTGATTTGGCATTTTATTTCATTATTCAGTATTTCCCTGACATTCAGTAACTTATTATGTCACTGTAATGCATCATTTACATTTTATTATTATATATTCATATTTATACATATCAGGCCATTACTTTCTTGCCTTGTTATTGCCAAGATTCATCCAAGATGGAGTTTTTAGCGAAAGCTTGAGCGAAGAGTTTAGCTTTGACAGAGGAAGAAGCGAAGGTGGTATCGTCAGAGTGCATAAGAGGAACGGAAAGATGAGGAAATCAAATTGTCTGAGAGGTTTTTGGCTAGATGTCAGAAAGCTTGGGAAAAGGGTTAGAAAGTGCAGAGCATTTGTTATTGATGAAAGAGTTTTTGGCAAGTAAAAGGACAAATTGGACTTGATTCCGAGCAGAAACATAGCATGTACAAAATTCTTGCATTTAAAGGTGATGCTACCATTTGAATACTTACTCCATGAGGACAGCAATAGAACAAGCATGAGTAAGCCTAAACAAATTGTATTAGACCGAGAGAAAGAAAATGGAATGTATGCCTCCATGCCCGAGATAATTACATCGGTAATGCATTCAGCACACTCCGAGGGTTCACAGCCACAGAAGAAAAAACATATTCCATGGGAAATCAAAGAAGTACTGTCAAAGAGCCTCCCAGTTGGCAAGGTCAAACTTCCACAAGTGCTGCCGGCTAGGAGGATCAGATGCCTATACTGGAGATATAGTATAGGTAATAGATAAAAGGTTATGATCGGAGGAGCACAACGGAGAGAAGGTTTACTGTGAAAGTAGAAGGATTAGAGGTTAGAAGTAAGTCAAGGATGTTGAGCCAATCTCCAAGGCGGTCAGGGATACGAGAAAGGTGCTGGACTAACTGCTTTAGGTCATTTAGGATAGAAACTATACAGGCTTGTTCACCAGGTTGATCAGTGAAGTGAGACGAGGGCCATTGGTGGAGGTGAACATTGAAATCTCCTAAAATGGAGATTTTAGAGACAAGGGAGGTTAATAGGTTGTGTTCCACTTTAGAGTTTTAATAGTCAAAGAATATAGGAAAGTCAGTAGATATGGGGATAGACAGACAGCACAAAAGTATTTAGTCTGAGAGTAACAGGATAGTTTGATCCAGAGAGTTGAGAATTCAGAGGAGTCAAAGTTGGGAACACGAACACAAGTATTTTTGTTTTGCACATATTATTATACACAACATCAACTTTCGGCTTGGAAAGTAGTATAGAAGAATGTTGGAAGAGATAGAGAAGGAGGCTGGTGGTTTGCTTCAGGTTCCATATAAATACTATATATATATATATATATATATATATATATATATATATATATATATATATATATACTGTATAATATTATACAGATATATATATATATATATATACAAGGCGTCCCAGGAGGAAAGGGCATAACTTTGGGAAATGATAAAACAAGGTATTCTAAGCCTAAAATGTTCTATAACAAAAAGTCCAAATCTCAACCGTTAGAAAAATATTGAAGATTTTAAGTAGTGTCCTCCCCCGCCTCACTGTAATGGACTCTTTCAAATAGTTTCCAACTGGTCCAAAGTGAGCTATTATATCTATAATCATTTTGCAACTTACAGAATATAATATCTTTACAATAACATGGTCAAATAATTGCAGTTAGATGGAGGTGTGGTAGGTACTAGGACAGCTAGGCCACCCTTATGGGAAAATACTTAAGAAAATGCCATTTTCAACATGCAATAACTCTTTATTGGTTGAGATTTGGAATATTTTGTATAAAACATTTTAGGCTTAGAATATTTGGTTTTATCATTTCCCAAAGTTATGACCTTTCCTCCTGGGACACCCTGTATATATATATATACAGTATATATATATATATATATATATATATATATATTTATATATATATATATATATATTCTGACATACGGAGCCCTGTATGTGTTTATTTAAGAGTTAGAGTTAAGAGTTGAAGGAGTGCCGAATTACCCGGGCGGCGAAGCAGACCAGCGAGTGAACCAGCGAGTGCGAACCAGCGAGTGGGAACCAGCGAGTGGGAACCAGCTCGCCTGCATACCAGCAAACAAGCCTTCACACCTGCGTACGTCATACTTCGATGACCCGACGCTATGACGATGATCGATGCCATTGGACCACGCATCTGCTACGCAACTAGATGAGCTGTGATTGGGGCGCACACCATCCCCGCCTCCTGATTCGTTCCTACACCATCATTGCATAGTATATAAGACCCGAGTAGTGGGCATTCATATCAGTCACATTTGGAGTTGGGAAGGTGAACAATTAGCAGCTGGAGGAAGACCGGGGTGAAGTATTATAATGGGATTGTGACTGTCAGTTAGATTATATAAGTGTGTGTTAAGTGTGTTCGGTTTAAACACTTATGTTGGTTAGTGAGATATGTGATTGGGAATTAACGTTAACGCTACTATTATGTACTTAATTATTTTAGTTGACTGACTTGTGGACTAAAGCAACTCTTTAACCCTCTCTGACACATGACTCAATTTTGAGCCTATTGGGGATACTTTAAAGCCTTTGTTACCATCCGGGGTATTTAGAAACCTTTAGTTTGGTTACTTCAACCTCTGCAGTTGTGTTTGAGTTAGCTGTGGGCAGAAAACTAATTTTGGAGAGGTAATTATAAGAATGAGAGAACTCTATTTCTTATTGCTAATCTGGCAACCTTTGCGTCATATGTGCGTGAAAGGGTTAAGTAATTGGGTTATGATATAAGTAATACTATTGTTTTATATTAATACTTGCGAGTACTTTCATTTTCTTACAAGCTTACATTGCTGGTAAGAACAAGAACGGCGATACTATTGTCTCATATTAGTAATATCGCCTTAGACTAACATGGCTGTTTTAATGTTACTTCTAGTGATTTCCTAAGCTGAAGACAATTCTTTTAGCTTCAAAATATTATTTTTGCTTCTCATATTATTTGAGTGAGACCTGAATCGAATCTATGAAGCGATCCTGTAACTTAGTTTATTCATAATCAAACCGCAATGTTACGTGGTTAAGAAAATACATTTATCTAATTATTAAATATATATCTAACGTTTTATGTGACTTTGATATTAAGCCTGATAATAATAATATAATACTGTTAACGTAAGACAAGAACCAAGAATAATAACTACATTAAATATAAATAAAAGGACATGATATAAGAAAACTATCTATTCATTTCAAAAAGGGTAAGAGACAGAAATATTCTTACCTTAATATTTACCTTTCAAGACATGATATATAATTAATAGTCCTTCTTTAGATATAACTTATTCGGTTCATAACCATAGCCTACTAAGCTTCGGTTGAATAATAATTCTTTGTAAATAAATACTACATGACTTTAATTAGTTTCAATATTTTTTTCATAATTAAAGAGTATCAGTCAATAAAGGATACCAAGTCCTAAGATCCAAAAGGAAAGGAAGCAACAACATGAAATAATGTTATTAGATTTTACTTTCGTTTTGCCTTCAGCTGACTGATACCTTAATATATATCTCTGTGCTACCTAGTTTCATCAAGTTAACCACTTGAGGATCAAGATACGTAACAATATATATATTGTTACGTATCTTGATCCTCAAGTGGTTAACTTGACGAATCTAGATAGCACAGAGATATATATTAAGGTATCAGTCAGCTGAAGGCAAAACAAAAGTAAAATCTAATAAAATAATTTCCTGTTGTTGCTTCCTTTCCTTTTGGATCTTAGAGCTTAGTATCCTTTATTGACTGATACTCTTTAATTATGAAAAATACTGAAACTAATTAAAGTCATGTAGTATTTATAAAGAATTATTATTTAACCGAAGCTTAGTAGGCTATGGTTATGAACCGAATAAGTTATAGCTAAAGAAGGACTATTAATTTTATAAAAAGTCTTGAAAGATAAATATTAAAGTAAGAATATTTCTGTCTCTTACCCTTTTTGAAATGAATAGATAGTTTTCTTATATGTCCTTTTATTTATATTTAATGTAATTATTCTTGGTTCTTGTCATACGTTAATAGTATTATTATTATTATCATCAGGAGTAATATCAAAGTCACATAAAAAGTTAGATATATATTTAATAATTAGTTAAATTTATTTCTTAACCACGTAACATTGAGGTTTGATTATGAGTAAATAAAGTTACAGGATCGTTTCATAGATTCGATTCAGGTCTCACTCAAATAATATGAAAAGCAAAATATAATATTTTGAAGCAAAAGAATTTTCTTCAGCTTAGGAAATCACTAGAAGTAATATTATCACAGCCATGTTAGTCTAAGGCGATATTACTAATACGAGACAATAGCATCACCGTACTAAGCACCGTTAAGCAATGTAAGCTTAATTAAAAGAAAATGAAAGAACTCGTAAGTATTAATATAAAACAATAGTATTACTTTCATCATAACCCAATTACTTAAAGAGTTGCTTTAGTCCACAAGTTAGTCAACTAAAATAGTTAAGTACATAATAATAGCGTTAACGTTAATTCCCAATCAAATAGTTAAACACATAATAGTAGCGTTCACGTTAATTCCCAATTAAATAGTTAAACACATAATAATAGTGTTCACGTTAATTCCCAATCACATATCTCACTAACCAACATAACATAAGTGTTTACACCGAACACACTTAACACACATTTATATAATCTGACTGACAGTCACAATCCCATTATAATACTTCACCCCGTCTTCCTCCAGCTGCAAGTTCACCTTCCCCAACTCCAAATGAGACTGATTTGAATGCCCACAACTCGGGTCTTATATACCAAACAATGATGGTGTAGGAACGAATCAGGAGGCGGCGGGTGATGCCTGCTCCAATCATAGCTCCTCGAGTCGCATAACAGGTGCGTGGTCCACTCACAGCTCCTGGCGTCGATCATACGTCATAGCATCGGTCATCGAGGTGTGAAGGCTAGCATGCTGGTATGGGGCGAGATGGTTTGCCCAATCACTCGTTCGCTAGTCTGCTTCACCGTTTGGGTAGTGGGCTCCTTCAACTCTAATTCTAACTCTTAAATTAACATGCAGGGCTCCGTATGTCAGACCTTCCCCCTAGAAAAGAGTTTAAGGAGTATAGTACATAATATTAAACATAATACATAAATAGATTCACCACCAGATTGGCAACAGCAAGATTATAATGAGGATATAATAAGGATATCACCCAAAGTAGGCAACGTCTCCAGGTTCCACATCAGAACATAGCCGGAACGTAGCTGGAGCGTTATTCGAACTGCAAGGCATCTCACAGCTGAAGGCTTGAAAGCGCACTACAAAAGCATGATATTTACCTCGCTACAAGGGAGAGCTAATTGCCAAAATCCTCTCATTAAATGAAACTTACTGCTGTATGAGGCCAACCTGGTAAATGAAATCTTTAATAGATACGTGATAGGCAATCGGCTAGCACGTTTTGGACCCCCTTAATATGCTTGACATCCAGGGAGTATTCCTGCAGCAACAAACTCCACCTGGTCAGTCGTTGGTTTTTATTTTGGAACCTATGCACAAATTTTAAGGGGTGATGGTCAGTATATACAGTGATGGCACCAGAGGCAGATTGCACATAGACAGCAAAGTATTGAAGGGATAAAATTAATGCCAACATCTCCTTCTCAATGACTGAATAGTTACGTTGGGCAGAATTTAATTTTTTACTGAAATAGCACACAGGATGCAATACTTCACAGTCGTCTTCCTGGAGCAACACTGCACCAACCCCGGTATTGCTCGCATCCACTGCCAGGGAAAAAGATCTGTTAAAATCAGGAGCTCGGAGTACAGGATAATTAGATAATATATACTTGGTAGCAATAAAGGCCTCTTCACATCCAGAGGACCACACAAACTTCACATCCTTACGGAGAAGATCTGTCAGGGGAGCTGTCAACTTTGAAAAATTTATAATGAAACGCCTATAATAGCCAATCATGCCTAGGTACCTTTGGATATGTTTCTTACTGCTAGGGGTTGGGAATTCTAGAATAGACTCTACCTTTGCTTGAGGAGGTGCAACCTGCCCCTGACCTACCGTATATCCTAGATACTGGACCGTACTCTTTACAAAGGTGCATTTCTTAAGATTAACCACCAGATTGGCATCAGCTAGATTTAAGAATAGCAATCTAAGTTGGTAAAGATGCTCCTCCCATGACTTTGAAAAGATAAGAATATCATCGATGTAGACAACGCACCCAGGTACCCCTTCAGTCACCAAATTCATGAGGCGCTGGAATGTAGCTGGGGCGTTTTTCAAGCCGTAGGGCATTACGTTACAGCAGAAGGCTTGATTGTTGACTACAAAGCATGATATTTCCCTCGCTCTAGGGGTGAGAGCTACTTGCCAATATCCCTTCATCAAGTCAATCTTGCTGATATAGGTGGCTGTACCAATCTGGTCAATGCAGTCGTCGATCCGTGGCAGTGGGTAGGTATCGTTCTTTGTGACAGCATTGACTTGCCTATAGTCCATACATAACCTATGGCTCCCGTCTGGCTTTGGCACTAGTATGACCGGACTACTCCACTGGCTTAAGGCCCTAGTGATCAGTTCATTAGAAATCATAAAGTCAAGCTCGACCTGCAGTATACTCCTGCGTTGTGGCGAGACACGGTAGGGGGATAGTTTAATGGGAGTTGCATCCCCTACGTCGATGTCGTGCACGGCCAAAGAAGTAAGCCCTGGAGTATCACGGAACACATTGGGAGACTGAGATAAAACAGAGATTAGTTGGTTCGCTTGATCAGAGGGAAGATGACATAGTTTAGATGGTAATTCCCTCAAAGCCACTGAATTATACTGAAAGTTGGATAGGCTACATGACAAGTCAAAGTCTGCATGGATACCTTCAGGCTCTGGAACAGTCTGTTGCGGGTCAGTAAGAGAACTGAAGACTTTGTCCGCACCAGGCAATTTACAGGTCCTGACATTCACTGCCACAGTGGGAGAATCTGGAAGAGAGGAATCAGGGGACCTATGGTAGGGCTTCAACATATTTATATGGAATATTTGCGTGGGCTTTCTCCTGTCTGGGGTAGTTACTAGATAATCGGTAATGCTCACCCTCCGAATGATCTTATATGGGCCCCTGAACTTGGCAGATAAAGGTTGGCCAAAAAGGGGGAGCAGGACCAAAACCTCATCACCGGGCTTAAACTCCCTCTCACGGGCTTTTCTGTCATACCATTTCTTCATGGAGCTTTTAGCCACTGTCAAGTTTTGAGCGGCAAACTCACATGAGGATCTCAGCCGGGTTTTGAAATCTGAAACATACTTGAGGAGGTTTTGGTTCCCCTCCTGGCCAACTAGGCTATCCTGCAATAGTTGCAAAGGACCTCTTACCTGGTGACCGAAAACTAGCTCATTAGGGGAAAAACCCAGGGATTCAGTTGGAACCTCACGAGTAGCAAATAAAAGAAAAGGTACCCCCTTATCCCACTCAACTCCGGTCTCTGTACAATACTTACGTAACATTCCCTTTAACCCTCTCCGACATATGACGCAATTTTGAGCCTATTAGGGATACTTTAAAACCTTTGTTACCATCAGGGGTATTTAGAAACCTTTAGTTTAGTTACTTCAACCTCTGCAGTTGTCTTTGATTAGCTGTGGGCAGAAAACTAATTTTGGAGAGGTAATAATAACAGTGAGAGAACTCTATTTCTTATTGCTAATCTGGCAACCTCTGCGTCATA
This sequence comes from Paralithodes platypus, assembly GCA_032716605.1. NCBI lineage: Eukaryota > Metazoa > Arthropoda > Malacostraca > Decapoda > Lithodidae > Paralithodes > Paralithodes platypus. The sequence goes on from CM064525.1 coordinate 35,262,284, forward strand.
TGAGTCTGAAGGGGTTAATGTCTGATGATATCGTTCGAGAACCCCTTGACTCTCTGGGTGGTAGGTGCTAGACTTTACATGCTCGATACCCAACTCCTTCAGGGACTGCTGGAAAATGTTAGAGGTAAAATTAGTTCCTTGATCACTTTGCACCTCATGGGGGAAACCCATTCTGGTGAAAAATTTGAGCAGTTCCTTGATTACAGTTGGAGCAGAGGTAGTCCTTAAGGGTATAGCCTCTGGGTAGCGAGTTGCCATGTCCATTATAGTTAATAAATAAATGTTACCTTGGGAAGTCTTAGGCAATGGGCCTACAATGTCCACTACCACCCGAGTAAAAGGATTCTCGAAAACGGGCAAGGGCACCAGAGGATGTACAGGCACCTTCTGATTGGGTTTTCCTGTCATCTGGCAAGTGTGACACACTCTACAACACTCCACTACATCTGCACGCATTCCTGGCCAGTAAAAGTGGGATCTGATTCTGTCTAGAGTTTTTCTCACACCTAGGTGTCCTGCCAATGGTATACAATGTGCCATTTCCATGATATCTTTACGACAAGGTTTGGGGACTACTACTTGATGGACGTCCCAAGCCCCGTCATCGATTGGTCTGTGTGGCGGTCTCCATCTTCGCCACAATACTCCTCCTTTGAGGTAGAAACATTCACCACCCTCCTTCTCGCATTCCTCTTCACTCACGGACCTGGCAGCTAACTCCTTGCATTCACTATCATCTCTCTGTAGCTCTACCAGGCCACTAGGACAATTTGGAGGAGTTTCATGGTCATCGTTAGGGTCAAGATGAGCCATAAAGGTGTCAGATAAATCCACCTCAGTCACATCATCAGGCACAGTTGGAGCATCATTCACACTCTCATCATCCCTTTCATCAACTCTTACATTCGGTACATTTCGGTCTGAGGGAACTGCTACTTGAGACATTGAACGTGTGACAGCACACACAGGGAAAACAGTTGGCATCTCCTTTTCGAGCTCACCGGTTAGTGGCTCGTTAACAGGGGAAAGTGACAAAATGGGGTCTGGTCGGACCTTCTCACCTGCTACATCATTCCCCAAAAGGAGTTACCCCAGGCACAGGGATATCTTGGGACCTACACAAAGCTATGGTGGCCTCACCCTGTAGTAACTCACATTCAATTTCGCCTTTTACCAAGTATGCATAAAACTGGCCTCCAGCACCTCTCATTACAACTGGTTCGCCAGGTGGGCACTCAGTGTAAGGATTCACCATGAGGGTGCTAGTAGAACCTGTGTCTCTCAGAATTTTTACCTCATGCATGCAACCATTTAATCTCACGTTGCCAGATGAAATAAAGGGACGGTAACTGTCCTGCACTGATGGTGAAATTATTATTGGCTTAACCCTAGTGGGTTGCACCACACATGCTACTACACCCCTGTCTAGATGATTTACGTTAGCTGCTAGGTACTCCTTCTGTCGAGAGTCCTGCATTAAAGGAACTTTTGGTGCTAGGTACTCCTTCTGTCGGGAGTCCTGCATTACAGGCACATATGGAGTTTGAGATACGGCGGCAACTGTCTGCCCCGATCTCTCGGTTCTCTCCTTGGCCCAGCACTGATAAGCTAGGTGGCCTCTCTTGCCACAAAAAGTACATACTTTAGGGGATACGGGAACGTTCCCTCTTTGAGCATTACTATTAGTTTGGGGCCCACCTCTGTTACCATTGCCCTGAGTCGCATTTTTAGTTGGGGGAACATTTCTATTTTGGCTAGCTGGGGAAGACGTTATAGGCTTGTGACTGGGTCGGTCAGATTTGTGATTGGGATACTTAAAATTAGAACTAGAATTATCGTAGGGCTTCTTTCCACGAAATTTGTTGTTGAGCACGTATGTGTCAGCCATGTCAGCGGCGTCGGCAAGACAATCTACCTTTTTCCCCTTTAAATGATAGGATACAGAAGAATCAATTTTCCATAGGAAATGTTCTAACAGGACCAACTCCTTCAGATCGTTGTAGCTTGTGACTTTCTTACTCTTGACCCAATGATTGAAAGTTTTAGTCATGGTCCTGGCAAATACCTTATGGGTTTCTTCTACTTTCTTCTGGTTTTTTCGGAAAGATTGCCTGTAAGCCTCAGGCTGCAATTGATAGGTTTTTAAGATAGCTTCTTTGAGATTGTCATAATCCTGCCTAACTTCTGCTACTTCTGACAAATACGTGGCTCGAGCCTGCCCTGTCAAAACAGTTTGTAACATAAAAGGCCATTGATCTCTTGTCCACTTCATACCTCCAGCAACTTCCTCAAACAAAACAAAGAAATCCTGCACATTATCCTCAGTGAAAGGTGGAATGACACTGGTCATAGTTAATCCCAGAGGGGGAGCAATTACAGGAGCATTTGTATTGACATTTAGTTGAGCCGTTTGATATTGATATTGATAATGTTCGGTCTTTATTCTGGCTTCTTCTATTTTTAGTCTGGCTTGTTCGGCATCAGCATTTATTTTCATTCTGGCTAGTTCTAGTTCGAATATTTGATCACCGGTCAAACCAGGTGGCAATTGTATATCAAGTTGGCTAGGTTTACTAGGGATCCCACCAACTGCTCCGTCACCCTCCCTGCCTTCTACAGGGAACAGGTGGGTTTTTATGGTCTGAGCCACCTCTACTTTAGACATGTTTGAAACAGTTAATTGGAGATGTGAGGCAAGCACTTTCAGTTCGGATTTTGACAGACAGTCAATATCAGGGGATGTGGGTTCTGATTCTATGAACACTCGAGCATCTTCTTCATTAATTAGTTGAGGCATGATTAATATTTGATTTTTAAGTAGTGAAACTTTAATGAAACTGAGTGAAACTGTATGAAACGAATCCTGGCGAGGTCGCCACTCTTCTGTTACGTATCTTGATCCTCAAGTGGTTAACTTGACGAATCTAGATAGCACAGAGATATATATTAAGGTATCAGTCAGCTGAAGGCAAAACAAAAGTAAAATCTAATAAAATAATTTCATGTTGTTGCTTCCTTTCCTTTTGGATCTTAGAGCTTAGTATCCTTTATTGACTGATACTCTTTAATTATGAAAAATACTGAAACTAATTAAAGTCATGTAGTATTTATAAAGAATTATTATTTAACCGAAGCTTAGTAGGCTATGGTTATGAACCGAATAAGTTATAGCTAAAGAAGGACTATTAATTTTATAAAAAGTCTTGAAAGATAATTATTAAAGTAAGAATATTTCTGTCTCTTACCCTTTTTGAAATGAATAGATAGTTTTCTTATATGTCCTTTTATTTATATTTAATGTAATTATTCTTGGTTCTTGTCTTACGTTAATAGTATTATATTATTATTATCATCAGGAGTAATATCAAAGTCACATAAAAAGTTAGATATATATTTAATAATTAGTTAAATTTATTTCTTAACCACGTAACATTGAGGTTTGATTATGAGTAAATAAAGTTACAGGATCGTTTCATAGATTCGATTCAGGTCTCACTCAAATAATATGAAAAGCAAAATATAATATTTTGAAGCAAAAGAATTTTCTTCAGCTTAGGAAATCACTAGAAGTAATATTATCACAGCCATGTTAGTCTAAGGCGATATTACTAATACGAGACAATAGCATCACCGTACTAAGCACCGTTAAGCAATGTAAGCTTAATTAAAAGAAAATGAAAGAACTCGTAAGTATTAATATAAAACAATAGTATTACTTTCATCATAACCCAATTACTTAAAGAGTTGCTTTAGTCCACAAGTTAGTCAACTAAAATAGTTAAGTACATAATAATAGCGTTAACGTTAATTCCCAATCAAATAGTTAAACACATAATAGTAGCATTCACGTTAATTCCCAATTAAATAGTTAAACACATAATAATAGTGTTCACGTTAATTCCCAATCACATATCTCACTAACCAACATAACATAAGTGTTTACACCGAACACACTTAACACACATTTATATAATCTGACTGACAGTCACAATCCCATTATAATACTTCACCCCGTCTTCCTCCAGCTGCAAGTTCACCTTCCCCAACTCCAAATGAGACTGATTTGAATGCCCACAACTCGGGTCTTATATACCAAACAATGATGGTGTAGGAACGAATCAGGAGGCGGCGGGTGATGCCTGCTCCAATCATAGCTCCTCGAGTCGCATAACAGGTGCGTGGTCCACTCACAGCTCCTGGCGTCGATCATACGTCATAGCATCGGTCATCGAGGTGTGAAGGCTAGCATGCTGGTATGGGGCGAGATGGTTTGCCCACTCGCTCGTTCGCTAGTCTGCTTCACCGTTTGGGTAGTGGGCTCCTTCAACTCTAATTCTAACTCTTAAATTAACATACAGGGCTCCGTATGTCAGAATATATATATATATATATATATATATATATATATATATATATATATATATATATATATATATATTTAATATAATTATGTTATATATTTTTGTTTTTAATGTGTAGATATATCCATGGTGAAGACCAAATTACCCTATATATAATGATACTGTTGAACGATGAGTGAATTAAACAGTATTGACTTTGTAATAATTTCTGTTTATCTGAATACCAGATAAACAATGTTCTACTGTATAAAGACGGAAAACATTGGTGCCACAACACTAACGACGGTGCCAGAATGGTACCACGAAAGTAATTAGGCTGCCTTGATGGTATTACGAGGGTGACGATGGAGTCACGCCGGTAAGAGCTAGGTGCCATGACAAGACATGACTGTTTAACTTGTATATTGCGAAAGACATGTTTTTAAACGTCCGCCAGTGCGGCTGGTTTATGCTCGATTGGGAAAGATTTGTTTATATTTACCATATAAAGCAATTTTACTACACCATTTGCGAATATTTTACTTTTATAATAAACATGTGAACATTGAAGAACCAGAAAATAGGTATAAAGAGCAAATACCTAGTGAAAAAACGTACTATTGTGACGGAACGGGTGACGAATGCATACGAGGCGAGGCGCTGTCTCTCACACATATATGAGGGAGGAGGGAGGTAGGGAGAGTGTAGAGGAGGGTGGTTGGACGTATTTTTAGGCAGGACGGAGGAAGTTGGGAGAGAAAAGGGAGAAACTAAGTAGAATAAAGGACGAGGGGGGAAGTTGAAGAAGAAAGAGGGGGAGGAGAGGGAAGGTGAGGTAAGACAAATGTAAGAAGACAGGAGGTTGTGATTACAAGACATTCCACCTAATCACATATTGCTTCCATTTCACCGGCACAGTGCCATATTTTGTTGGTGTTTGTGCCATCTTCCGTAAGAAACGCCGCATTCGCCCAGTAACAAATTCCGAGAGTAACGTTGCAGCCCTTGGGTTAATCACGCACAACAATTTTGTGAATGCATGAAACTTTCGCCCAGCAAGCCGAAACATGGGGATGCTGAGAGAAGGCCCTAAACTGTATGCCGTATCTTAACAATCACACCGCAGATAGCAACACGTGTGCCAAGTTGGGATTTGTCGTGAACAAAATCGTCTAGATGTGAAGGGCCCTTAACTCGATAGGATGGCCAGACATTGTTAATAAGAATTTAGTCACTTAATGAATGGATACATATGATTACTAACCTTCTAAATATGTAAATCTTCTCAACCTCTACAAGATTAAGTGAGATTCAAGCTTTAACCTCATAATACAAAGCCTTTGTCTCCGACTAATATAATTTTGGCAGTATACTGTATCATCTTTATGTATTTCATTTCATACTACAATTATGTTGTTTATAATTAACTTCCATCACCAAAGTTCTCAAGAGTAAATTTGCCTTTATTTCAAAACACTTGTTGATATTATTATGCGTTACACATCAGCACAACTTGTCATAACTAATTCCTTTCAATTTAACATTATTTTTCAGTTAAATATAACTATTCTACTTGTCTTTCAACGTTTTACCTACCAGAAATATAAATACTGCATGCTATGTTTCACGTTATATTAAATTAAATTCATTTTGTTTTATTGCCATGAAACTTAATTTTACAATTCAATACAATGCTTACAAAATATGATCATGACAATGAGGAATAATACCAAAGGAACATATGTCATCTAGTTATTTGACATTATAATAATTGTGTTGACTGAAACAAAGCAAAAATTTTTGCCTGCCTGACCTTTGCTCAGTACCTGCCTGACCTTTGCTCAGTACCTGCCTGACCTTTGCTGAGTACCTGCCTGACCTTTGCTGAGTGAGGACCTGTCCCTAGTGACTCCCAGTGAATATCTTTGCCCATAGTGTGGTGATAGTATTAACGCTTTCTTAAAATGGCTGGTGTTGACGAGATTGCTACCTCCTCTCATATTCTCCAGCTTTGTCTTGCTTTGCAAGAAAGGATGGAGAATGTGGAGAGAGAGGTGCAGTCTCTCAAAGACGAGAATTTGGCCTTAAAGCTGACTTTGGCTGACAAGAAAAGTGAGGATAGTGCAACTGCTGTTAGGGATCGTGATGCTCCCTGGACAGTTGTTCCAACAAGTGACACAACCTGCAAATTTCTACGGCGGCCAGTTGCCCTCAGCAACAAGTTCATCACCTTGGATGACGAATGTGATGGTGAGGCTGCGAGTGCTTCCTTCGGCGAGGAAACCAGGAGAAAGGTAAGTAAGTTGCCTCCAACAGGGAATGGTGTGACTGCTGCCCCCCCAGGAGTACCTTCAACTGCTGCCCCAGGAGTTCCTGCCGCTGCCGCAGCTGCTACCAAGTCATCGACAAGGAGAGGCAAGTCCTTCTCAATTGTTGGGGACTCCATGGTCAGACACTTAGCTAGGTCCACCTGTACTGATATTAGGAAGCTTGTCTGTCTGCCTGGTGCCGGGGTTGGGAAGGTGTTAGAGGACATTGATTACATCATGAAAGATATTGGAGATAGCCCCATTATCTGTCTCAGTACAGGGAGCAATGATGTTGGTAAAGGTAGGACGGAAGTACTGCTTCGGCAGTACAGGGAGGTGTTAGATAAAGTTAGGAGGAAGGGAGGCATACCTGTAGTATACAGTATCTTGCCACGGAGAGGGGTCAGCAAGGAATGGTCATCTAGGGCAATTGGTATCAATTGTCGGCTGGAAAAATACTGTAATGCAAATGCAATACCATTCCTTGATAACTGGACCCGTTTCTATGGTAAAAATCAGTTGTACGCACAGGACGGGGTTCATCTTTCTCGGCTAGGGGTGGCAAATTTAGCTAGGTCAATAGATAGGATTGTCGCGGGGTTTCGCTGAAAATAAAGCCTGAGAATATGAGTAAGAATAATTGTCTAGATAGGGTAAATTGCCGTACTGGTACATCAGATAGGAATAGAAAATATCAGTCACAGGATTTTAATTGTACTGCTAGTAGAAATATTAAAGGTGTAACAGAAGATGGGAATTCAGTTAGAAATAAAGGTAAATCCGATACCAGTAAAATAAATTCATTGCGATTATATTATACAAACTGTAGGAGTTTATGTAACAAAATGGATGAACTTAGAGCACTTGTTAGCAACGAAAATATAGACATTATAGCACTGACTGAAACATGGATTAATACAGAATCAAGACATTTTTTAGCAGAATTCCATATACCAGGATATAGTTTGTTTAAACGCGACCGAACAAGTAGGAGGGGCGGCGGAATAGCAGTGTTTGTCAGGAGTTCTTTAAAAAGCTGTATTAAATCAGGTATTAGACTAAATACTGATAACGAAAGTGTTTGGGTTGAGGTTAGCGAAGGTAGAGAGACCATAATTATTGGAGTTATTTATAGACCACCAAATATGAGTAGAAACGAAGGTACAGCTTTATGGCAGGAAGTGAAAATAGCATCAAGGTTTAGCAATGTGTGTATTATAGGGGATTTTAATTTTCCGAATATTGATTGGCAGCATCAAATCGGCGACTCAGATTCAAAAGAGTTTATTGAGGCGGTACAGGATAGTTTTTTATTTCAATTCATAGACTCGCCTACTAGAGGTAATAATATCCTCGATTTAGTTCTCAGTAATAATGAACAAATGATAAATAATGTAGAGATAGGAGACCAACTAGGAAATAGTGATCATAAATCAATTTATTTTAACATACAATGGACAGGAAAGGCTAAAGAGAATACGACACTTATCCCAGATTTCAGAAAAGCCAATTATGGTGGATTAAGACGAGCCTTAAGAGTCGATCCTATGGTTAAACTATTAAGTGGACCCAGGTGCGCTAATGAACATACTCTCTCTCAGATACCTGTCTTAACTCAGGATAATTTGACAGCTACATATAATAATTGTATTTCTTCACTCCACAATGCGCAAAATAAATATATCCCCAAAAGAAAATTTAGATCAACACAGAACCAACCCAAATGGATGAATAATAGACTATTAGACCTTCTAGGAAAAAAGAGAGGAATATATCGAAAAATGAAGAAAGGCGAAATTCACCTACTTGCTTACTATCAGAATCTATCAGGAGAGGTTAAAAAATGTATAAGGACAGACAAAAGAAATTATGAAATCAGGATAGCCAATGACTCAAAAAATAACCCTAAGGCTTTTTACCAGCTATATAAATCTAAAGTTAGAGATAAAATAGGCCCCCTTAAAACTTCGATAGGAGAAATGACAGAAAATGATTTAGAAATGTGCAGTACATTAAATAGTCAGTTTCTATCCGTTTTCACTAATGAAAATTTGGCACAGATTCCAGAAGTCCGTAAGGTATATAGAGATAGTATAGAAAATAGGTTAAGTACGGTTACTATAAGTAGAAATGATGTGCTTAAGGAAATTGACAGACTGAAACCTCAGAAATCGCCTGGTCCCGATGAGGTATATGCCAGAGTACTAAAAGAATGCAGAGATGAGTTAAGTTACCCATTAACATTTCTTTTTAACAATTCATTAGAAACAGGTATAGTTCCAGAAGCTTGGAAGCTTGCAAATGTAGTTCCGATTTTCAAAAAAGGTGATAAATCAATAGCATCCAATTACCGTCCCATTAGTCTCACTTCAATCATAGGAAAGCTACTAGAGTCAATTATTGCTAGGAAAATGAGAAACCACTTAGAAACATTTAACTTAATCAATTCTTCTCAGCATGGATTCACACAGGGACGTTCTTGCCTTACTAATTTGCTTAGTTTTTTCTCAGAGGTATATGAAGCAGTAGATAATGATAAGGCATACGATATTATATATTTAGATTTCAGTAAAGCTTTCGACAGAGTCCCTCATGAGAGATTGATGAGAAAGGTTGAGGCACATGGAATAGGTGGGGCGTTGTTGGGATGGATTAGGTCTTGGCTAATTGGTAGGAAACAGAGAGTCAGCATAAATGGTACCAAGTCAGAGTGGGGAGCAGTCAAAAGTGGTGTCCCCCAGGGATCGGTATTAGGTCCCCTGTTGTTTCTTATATACATAAATGACCTAGATTTAGGTATAACTAGTAGGATAAGTAAATTCGCAGACGATACTAAAATGGGGAGATCAATTGATTCAGATAGCGATATAGAGTGCCTCCAAAGGGATCTAGATACCTTACATGAATGGTCAGTAAATTGGCAGATGAAGTTTAACATTGACAAATGCAAGGGATTAAAGATAGGGAAGATGCAAACAAATGTTAAATATAAACTAGCTAATTTAGAATTAGAAAATTCAGACTGCGAGAAAGATCTACAGTAGGTGTGTTTGTTAGCAATGATTTGAAGCCTAGAAAACAGTGTATAGGCGTTCGTAATAAGGCAAACAGGATTCTCGGGTTCATCTCAAGGAGTGTGAGTAACAGAACTGCTGATGTTATCTTAAAACTTTACTTGTCATTAGTGAGACCCCATATGGATTATGCTGTCCAATTTTGGTGTCCTTATTACAGAATGGACATAGATTCATTGGAGAGAGTACAGCGTAGAATGACAAAAATGATCCATAATATTAGAAATCTTCCGTATGAAGAAAGGTTGAAGAAATTAGGTTTACATTCGTTAGAGAGACGCAGAGTTAGAGGGGATATGATAGAGGTGTTCAAGTGGGTTAGTGGGATTAACAAAGGGGACATGACAAATGTACTAAAGTTCAGTGATAGCGAAAGAACTCGTACCAATGGTTTCAAATTAGATCAATTTCGTTTCAGAAAAGATATAGGCAAATATTGGTTTGGTAACAGAGTTGTAGATGGGTGGAATGGATTACCAAGTGCTATAGTGGGATCTAAAACTGTAGGGAGCTTTAAGATAAAATTGGATAAGCATATGGACGAGAAGGGTTGGGTGTGAAGGGGGATCAGCCGGGTTGGGCCAATCAGCGCTCTGCAGACCCCCATAATCCTGCGTTAATCCTCAGGGTATTAGAGTGTTGAGCCTATAATTGGGCTTTGTAATTGAATTGGGGTTGTGTGGGACAGGGATCTGCCTTGCTTAGGCCAATCGGCTTTCTGCAGACTCCCATTTTCTTATGTTCTTATGTTCTTAAAATAAGGAGGTGAATGACCAAGATAAAATGCAAAGATAGAAAAGATATGAAAACCAATATAGACAGTATATAATATATATATATATATATATATATATATATATATATATATATATATATATACACAGTATATAAATTATGTATATGCATGAATAATTATACACTGTATAATTTATATACTTAAAAATAAAAGCACCTACAAACCAATACATATAAAATTACCACCATTGTAGAACTGAATGTAATCTCATATATTCAAGAGAGTGTTCTTTACTTTAAATTTAAATGTAGAAAGTGAACATAGATGATTTATTTCCTCATATAAATGGTTCCATAAAGTAACACCCTTGGGTCTGAATGTCTGTTTAACCATTGTAGATCTTCTCACTGGTACATGTAATTCATTACTTTGTCTCGTTGGATAGTTGTGGATCTCCTCATTTGTAGAAACCATATCTCTCAGACCAACATGTATAGATCCCTTGGTGAATCGAAATATACATTTGGCTATACAATATTGATATAATTTGGGGAATGATAATATCCTTAGATATTTGAACAATGGCTCAGTATGCTTCCTTCTCTTTTTAGATGAAATGATGTGAATACTCCTTTGTTGTAGAATTATAAGATTTGTAATGTAACAATCCCAAGCTTCTATACAGTAAGTCAAGTATGGTAAAATACAAATAAAGTGTACAATGTTGCCAAAGTTGAGATATTTAGTAATTTCCTGGCGTTACATAAAATACCAATACCTTTAGCTATTTTACCTCATATACTATCAATGTGCTTATGCCAAGACAACTTTGAGTCAATGTGAATATCCAAAAACTTAAAACTATGTACTGTTTTCACTTTTGTTTTCATTTATATTCAAATTACAGTATATGTTCTTCATGTTTCTTATCTTTGGTTTTAAATACCATGTACTGATTTTTAGATATATTTAATGAACGTTTTTGCAGTTGATCCATTCTGTTAGTTCATTATTCATTGAATTCAAAAGGTCATTGACATTTGTTCCCACTTATAAATACATGTGTGCCACCAGCAAATAACATTGGTAGCAAAGAGGTGGAGACATAAACCATATCATCAATATATATATAATGAACAATAATTAAACAAGAATTTAACACTGTGGTACACCACAATGTACACTAACGATAGCCGAGTCTGCTTCATTGTAAGATACATATTGGGATCTATTACTTAAATACGATTGAAACAACTTATGTGCCTCTCCCCTAATGCCAAAACTGTGTATGTTGTTTTAGTAAAATATGATTAACTGTATCAAAAGCCTAGCTATGTTCTAAAAAGACACCATAAACAAAGTTACCGGCATCCAAATATCAATTACATTGATCATGGCTAAACTTGTACCATATCCTTCCGTAAAACAACATTTATATTACATTTATACAGTATATTTTCTTGTTCATGAATGACCAGACCCATTTGTGCATTATTCTTTCAAACACTCTAGTATTACTCCTCGTTTTACCCAGCTAATTACTGTACGTTCCGATAATATTGCATAGTACATGTGATTTCCACTCACTCTCACTCTCACTCTCTCTCTCTCTCTCTCTCTCTCTCTCTCTCTCTCTCTCTCTCTCTCTCTCTCTCTCTCTCTCTCTCTCTCTCTCTCTCTCTCTCTCAAGATTGCAATTTCATTACAGTAAATTGTATTCGTCTTCATCAATCACGTTGTCAATAGTATAAATCTAAAATTAATGACAGCATGTAAGTTTATTGATGTACACATAAAATGACGCCATCTTACTTAAAAAAGGCACAGTCAATGACAACGAGATAGGTTTCATGAATGTATTATTTCTGATGGTAGCGGTTGTTATCGATTATGATTAGGTTTGAGTTCTTTGGTTATGAAATATCTTTTAAGGGGATTCATGTGCCCAAGATAGCGCTAATATAAACAAATATTCGCCATTGTACATAATGGTTTGAAGCGTGTGTATGTTCTCTTAACCCGTTCAGTACCAGGGACGTCCTTTTCATCATATTCTGGCAACTGTTAGACGTGTGTATTCATTTTAGGAAGGACCTCTAGCGATTATAAAGCTTCATGCTATCTGAACTAACCCTTTTAACAAACCGTCACAACTATCCCCTGCCCCCCCCCCCCCCCTGGGGGCACGGGTCCTTGGAGTGGCTTCGGTCGCGCCGGGAATTTCCACACCTCTCACACCACACACACACATCACACAGTTTTTCCTACACCGAGAAATGACTCTCCGGCTGTCATTTCTCGAAGACTTCTTCTAGCCGGAGACATTGAGAGCAACCCAGGACCCACGTACACATACATATGTCCAACTTGCTCAAAACCCATCACTTCGAGCCGCCACACTAAGGGTTCAGTTCTCTGCAATTCATGCAGGAACTGGACCCACTTCACCTGTACAACACTTGCCTCCAAGAAACACTACACAAACACCTGGACCTGTTCCTCATGCCCCTCCCTCACCCAGTCAAATCCCTCGCCTAAAACCCGTCCACCTCTCCTCCCCAACCCACCTAGCCTTCCCATATCATCCACTCCCCCCCCTAAAACCCGTCCACCTCTCCTCCCTAACCCACCTAACCTTCCCATACCATCCACATCCTCAACTCAACACACCACACCCCATCCTAATCCATTCCAACCCCCATCTCCTGCTCTCCAATCCCCACCCCCACCTCACCCATCCCAACCTCCAGCCCCTCCCTCACCCCCACCCTCACCCCCACCCCATCCTCGTGCAGCAGCACCCAACATACATCGTGCACATAACATTAACATTCTCCAATTGAACATAGATGGCATTTACACAAAGAAACACGAACTCTCACACTTCATCAAACAACACAACATACACATTGCCATCTTACAAGAAACAAAATTCCGCACATCACAAAAAACACCCACATTTCATAATTTCACCACCATCAGACAAGACCGGGCCGTCGGCGGGGGCGATGGACTCATCACCCTGGTACACAATGAAATATCATACATAGTAACCAGTGTACAAACCAAATCCCTCCTCCTCCCAAATGATAACACAACAGAAATACAATCAATTAAAATACGCACTGGCAACAAATCCAACATAACCATCATAAACACATACATCCCTCCCCAAACATCCCCTACAGTACCAAATGAATACAGACCACACTTACAACACATCACAAACACTCCACACATCATCCTGGGTGGTGACTTCAACGCCAAGACGTCGGCCTGGTTTGTCGACAACCCCGACACAGACAGAGGGCTGGTACTACAAAACCAAACAGATAACCTCATCATCCTTAACGACATCCATCAACATACCCATATTCCTCACCAAGCCCTCTATAACCCATCATCTCCAGACATCACCTTTTGCTCCCCAGAACTCGCCCCCACAACATCCTGGAGGGTGGTCAGAACCTTAGGCTCTGACCACCTCCCGATCATTATCACCACCAAAACCAGACTCACCCCAGCTAGCCACAAACACACATACACCAATTATAAAAGAGCTAACTGGGAAGCATTTACAAATGAGACAGAACAACACTTCACAACTCTAAACAGTACACCCATCACTAACATCAACAATGCTGTACACATACTCAATAAAACTATCCAAAATGCTGACAAGAAACACATTCCAAGAGGTAACAGAAAAAGACACAACCCCAACTTCACACTAGAAATTCAAAACCTCATCAGACAACGCGACACACTGAAACACTCCCCAGCACCCCACACACAAGACATCACACAACAAATTCAAGCACTCAACACCCAAACTAACAACAAAATACAAGAACAACAAAAACTAAATTGGAATAACTTCCTACAAACACTTGATCACAAAACAAACCCCAAAAAACTCTACAAAACACTAAACAGCATCACACTTTCCAACAGCAACACAACACAATCACATGCTGCAATCACAACAACAGACTCTACTCCTTCATGTACACAACAAGCAAACACTCTCATCAATCACTTCTCACATGTCAGCTCCCTAAAACCTCACAAAGACGACCGACGTGTCATCCGACGTAAGAGACAATTCCCCACAGACCCTGACTATACACCCTTCACCAATCACCAGACAAAGCATATCATCAACAATCTCAAGCACTCACCCGCCTGTGGCCTAGACAACATAAGCAACATACACCTCAGACACCTGGGACCACAAGGCATACAAACACTCACTAACATATCAAACTACAGCTATTCACACAACACAATACCAGACATTTGGAAGCATGGTATCATCATCACATTCCCCAAACCCAACAAAGACCCCACGCTACCCTCCTCGCACTGCCCCATCACACTCCTTTGCTCCCCCTCCAAAGTCATGGAACGCCTAGTATTACAACTAATTACACCCGACCTACCCCTAGCTCCAACACAACATGGCTTTAGGCCACTGCACTCCACAAACACTCTTCTCACAGACCTTACACAAAGATCTTTCGACGGCATCAACTCAGCTAGACCACCACACAGATCACTATTAGCCACACTCGACATTAGTAAAGCCTTCGATTCCATCCCCCGCCACAACCTAACAAACAAAATCTACAACACAAACATGCACAACAACACAAAAAGGTGGCTGGCCAACTTCCTAGCAGGCAGATGTGCACACGTATCTTTTGCCGGTCAGTCATCTAAAATCAGAAACTTTCCAAACGGAGTCCCACAAGGATCCGTCCTATCGCCCGCACTCTTCAATCTGTACATGCACGATATAACTACACCCAATACTCCCCAAATAAACTTAGCCTCCTATGCAGATGACATAACACTCACATGCACACACCATGACCCAAGAAGAGCAACAGATCTCCTTCAACCCTATCTCAACACACTACATGGCTGGTGCACTACAAACAGACTTAATCTAGCCCCAGCCAAATCCACCGCAACCCTGCTCACAAGCTGGACAGGTGAACACGAATACATCCCTCAACTCACCATAAACAACACACCCCTAACACATACACACACACCCAAAATCCTAGGAGTAACATATGATACTCATATGACATTCAAACAGCACACCACAAACATTAAAAAGAAACTGACACCCAGACTTAACGCCCTCAGGTCACTTGCTCACACAAAATTTGGACACAACAAAGAAACTACCACCACAGTATATAAACAATACATAAGATCAGTAATGGAATATGCAAGCCCAGCCTGGGCTTCTAACCTAGCTGAAACACATCATAAGACCTTACAGACTATTCAAAACAAAGCCCTGAAGATCATTACAGGCTGCACAGCTACTGCACCCACAGATCATCTACATCAAGAAACCAAAATCCTCAAAGTCAAAGACCATCTGGACATGAGAGGCACTCAATTCCTGGCAGCAGCCTCCACGAACCAAGACCACCCACTAAACTACATGGCAACACACCCACAGACACCAAGAAATATCAAAACAACACCCAGCACACGGTATCACACACAATTATTGTCCTCTCTCCCTCCCTGCCCACCCCGAACCAACTTCCAGAAGCACATCCATACTCATATCTCTCGCCAATCCATCCACTCACTCACAGACAACACGCAGCTGCATGCACGACCTCCCGAAATCCATCCTTCCGAATCCTCCCTCCCTCGCGAGGACAGAGTCCACCTGGCCAGGCTGAGATGCGGACACCATCCAGCTCTCCTGAGCTATCAGAAGAGACTGGATGACTCCGTTGTCGACGCCTGCCCGGGATGTAACACAGCACCCCATACCATTAAACACATCATCGAAGACTGCATTTCACACAACCACTTACGCCAACAACACAACCTACACTCAATGAGAGCTCTGTGGGAAAGCCCGATCGTGGCCATGGCCTTCCTCAGGGACTCGGGGCTGTTCGGCCAGGCAGCTTAGGGAACAACAACAACAACAACAACAACTACCGCAAATCCTTGCTAAGCTGCATAATATTGTCTAAATATAGCTAGAATATAATATAAAACACGTCGCTGGTACTCAAAGGGTTAAGCGGATTATCTCAATACCCAGATTACGTCATTCTCCCTTACTACTTAATGTTTTATTAAATATCCTTATCCCCCTAAACACTATTCTCGTTGGATACAACATTATTCTTCCATTACCCCTGCCACTTCCTTCTCCACTGTTAATGTTCTCTACCATTTGGAAACTTACGTTACTCCTGCATCCACATCTAAACATCGACGTTCTTGTTTACTATTATATCCTTACCACTACTTGTTCCTGAATATATTGTCTGAATCGTCTAAAAACATACATTAAGTGCACTTCATAGCCAGTTTACTACGAGAAATGTTTGTGATATTCAATACATGTAATCTGGCGTTATTTGTGTTAAAATGAAACCGTCGTTTTGAGAAGAAGATAATTTGTATATTTAGTTTTCAACCCTATATATATCAGCGAGATGAAAGGTATACAGTATATGTTTGTATTCTGTGTGATTGAAGGAGACAAAAGGTAAAGCTACCTGTAACAAGTGTCACCCCCAAAGTTAAGAGAGTGACAGAGAGCCAAATTCAAGGTATGTTAGAGTGATAATGTCTGGACACAAGGAGCTTGAAGCAATTTAACTCGCAGGATGGGGGAAAGACAGATTGACGGAGAGAGTTCCAAAGCCTACTTGTTGAGTAGAAGAAAAAATGGGAAAATCAGTTCACTCTTGAGAGTTGCAGAGAATAGAGGTGGGAGTGTGTTGAAAAGCGGGTGCCGTCCACTCTTCGCAAGGGAGGAGGTATATACTGAGAAAGCTCTGTAGAACACTGAGAGCGGTAGACTAGTGGAAGACGTGCAACATTGCACCATTGTAGGGAATTAATAAAAGGAAGTGAGTTGATGAGACAAATGCTTTTAACTCTACCCTTTCGAGAAGTGCAGTATGTGTGGAACCTCCACCCATAATACTCGATACATGGGCGCACTGTGGCCCTATACAGAACAAGAATCTGTGCGAGGCTGAAGAATGCATGGAGAAGGTTTAGCACACCTAACATCTGGGAATCTGTTTTAGCAAGTGGTATTACGATCTTTCCAAAAAAAGGCTAGGAGAATAAAGAAATACCAAGAATACTGAGAGAATATGGTGGGTTGATTTTTGTATGGGAAGGTCGTGCGGAAGATAGTGGCGGGTAGATAGAAGGAGAAATTGGCTTTTGGAACCATTAAAAGTAACAAGATTTGTTTTGCCCCAATCGGAGACAGTTGATAAATCATAAGATAGGCATGCTATGGCCTCATCACATGAGTTTGAAGTGATTATATGCTGGGTCACTTTGGAAAACTAGTTGAATAGTGTAAAGTAGAGTCACCAGCATATGAGTGGATAGGACTAGAGGTACAGTTGAGAAGAATCATTACTGAATGGCCAGAGAGGAGATTAGAGATTAAGGCACT
This sequence comes from Paralithodes platypus, assembly GCA_032716605.1. Classification (NCBI taxonomy): domain Eukaryota; kingdom Metazoa; phylum Arthropoda; class Malacostraca; order Decapoda; family Lithodidae; genus Paralithodes; species Paralithodes platypus. The sequence goes on from CM064525.1 coordinate 35,280,217, forward strand.
GATGAAGGGATAGAAACCGAATGAGACCTTTGCCAGACTCTATCGCAGGCTTTCGATAATGTTTGGCACAATAGAGAAGGTCTCACCGAATTCCCGAAAGGAGGATGGCCAAGAGTTAGTAACTTATGAAGGATCACCGGTAGAGCGGCCCTTAAGGAAACCATACTGGCCATCTGAAAATAGATTATGGGGAGATAAATGCTTAAGGAATTTTGAATTCAAAATAGTTTTAAAAACTTTAGAGATGCAATAAATGAGAGCAATTGGACAATAGTTGGAGGGTAGAGAGCGGTCACCCTCCGGACCACACGCCTTTTTAGTATTAAGCACAGAGAGGGTAGAAAGTACATCTTTAGAAGAGATTAGGATATTAGGCATAAGTAGGAGAGAGGGGGGTGGAGATGGAGGAATAGCACCGGAATCAGCCAATGTGGAGTTTCTAGCGAAAGTTTGAGCGAAGAGTACAGCTTTGTCAGAGGAAGAAGTGATGGTTGTGCCAACAGAGTGGAAAAGGAGAGGGAAAGAGGAGGAAGACAAATTGTTGGAAAGGTTTTTGGATAGATTCCAGAAAGCTAAGGAAGAGCTAGAGTTGGATAGTTCAGTGCATTTATTATTGATGAAAGAGAGTTTGGCGAGTTGAAGGACAGATTTGGCTTGATTCCGGGCAGAAACATAGGGAGAATGAGATTACTGAGTTTGAAGGCTTCAGTACCGTTTGAATGCTTCCTCCTTATTGATGATGGAAGTAAAAGAAGCATGAGTAAACCAAGATTGGATTGCATTAGTCTGAGAGTAAGAACATGAAATTTATGCCTCCAAGCCCAATAGGATTACCTCAGTAATGCGTTCAGCACTCTCCGAGGGTCCCCGGCCACGGAAGCAAAAATCATTCCATGGGAAATAAACGAAGTACTGCCGGAGAGCCACCCAGTCGGCAGTGCCAAACTGCCACAAGCGCCGCCTGCTGGGAGAATCGGGTGGCTTTCATTCGCATGAATCAACGCCTTACTGCTCTTGATGAGTATGCAAGAAACTTTCATCTATAGGAGACATACTCATATATGAACCAGTCTTCTATATATTTAGTCTGAACTATGTAAAGGATGTTGATGGAACAACTTTTTTTTAGAGGGGACATGTAACATAAATATAATATATCCACTTCTTTATACTCAAGCCTTACCTTTTATAATCATAGTTCCATCTGCATTCTACAATTGCTTATATACATATTTTATATTAATCATATTAATCAGATATATCTAAACCCACAACCCCTTAGATAATCACTAATCTAACTTTACTTCCTAAACTCTTATGTTATTCTGATCACACTGATACCCATATATACATAATTAGAATGTTTATACTTACGAAACCTAAGCAAATCTTTGTAAACATCTTCCTCCCTTAGACGATACTATATAATTATGAGGAATGTGAAACAAGCCCCAGAATTAATTGCTGACTCACCTGCTCACCCCTTCACTCTAGTGAGGCTCACCCCCCGAGAGCCAGAGAGCATTCACTCTAAACCCTGATTACCAGCAAGGGAGGTTCTGTTCTTTCTTTCCCTCTGATCCACACCCCCTCCCTTGTCACTATTAAGAACACTTACAGTATCAATCTCAATTCAATTTTGTACTCTCCTAACCTAACCCAGTGACTTAGTATTTTGAGGAAGCACACCAACCTCTAATAAGCTAAGTCTTTATATATTAAATTATCACCATTAATCATTATAACTCCAAGTCTGAGTATTATAACTACATTGAGTTATATATACAGTATATATATATATATATATATACATATATCCAGTTAGGCGTATATCTAAGCCGTAATATATCTATCTATCTATCTATCTATTGCCTGACGCCGTGCTCCTCGAAGGGGTGGCCACGAACGACCCGCTCCCATGCACCTCTGTCCCCAGTCAGTCGACGCCCCTCCCCTCAACCAGCACCGCCTTCGTTCATGTACTTCCTCACTCCATCCTTCCACCTCTCATTCGGTCTACCTCTCCCTCGCTGTCCCTCCACCTCGCTCTCGTACACCCTCTTAGTCATTCTCTTGCTTTCCATACGTTCCATATGGCCGAACCATCTCAAGTTGTTCCTTTTCACACTTTCCAGCACATCTACCTCCACACCACACCTCCTTCTTACTTCCTCATTAGTCTGTCTATCCCTCCATGTAACTCCGCACGCACTCCTTAACCCATAACTGGCGGCACCCGGCTATAGTCGAGTGAAATAAATGTGGCCTATGTGGTGGGTCACGGCTATTGTTGAGTGCAATTTTGAGCCACGTAATGTGCTCTGAGAGAGAGCAGAGCAGTGGGACGAGCGTAGTTACCTCATGACCGCTCCCAACCACCGCCGTGGGTCTACTGAGATGAATTCCACCCTCCTCTATCCTCTCTCACTCGCTACACAGGGAATTATGTAAGGAAATGACCTTATTTTAGGGATTTTGCACTCGTGTTGCACGATCGTTGCAAGAGAACCAGTGGTCGTAGAAGGATGTTTCGGGTGTTATTGGAAAGCTCTGTTTACGTCCTTTCAGGGATAGATACTTGTTTTACGCTCTGGGTCTTGTTTATGCATGAAAAAGAGCACGGAAACAACCCTATTTAGGGTTAAAAAAAAACCTGCTGGGCGGTACATAGAAATTACCGCCTAGGCCGCTCGTAGGGTGTTAAGTAATTCATTTCTACTGCTCTCACTCTTGGTCTGAGTCTCTCAACCAACGTCCATGCTTCGCTTCCGTAAGTCAGTGTCGGGATTACCACACTGTCATGCAAGGACTTCTTCACTTCCATACTGACCACCCTATTTCTTGTTACTGCTTTTAGCGTTCCTACAACCCTCTTCCCCTGTTGTACCCTCTCCCACACTTCTTCATCCATAGTCCCATCTTTACTCATCACACTGCCCAGATACTTAAAAGAGTTGACGATCTCCATAGCCTGACCGTTCAGCTTCACCTCACACTCTGTGACTTCACCCCTTTCGAAGACCATAACCTTGCTCTTCCCCGCATTTACCTTCAAATTCCGTTTTTCGCACACTGTTCCAAACTCATTTACCAGACCCTGCAACTCCCATTCATTATCACTCATCAGAACTGTATCATCCGCAAACAGCAGTATAGGTAGCTTCCACTCAATTCCCTCCCTTTTCAGCGATACACCAACATCCACTACTCTTGATAGTATTTCTTTCATTACTCCATCCATATATACAGTAAACAACCACGGGGACATCACACACCCCTGTTTCAAACCAACATTCCGGTCAAAGAACTCGCTCTGCTCACTCTCCACACGTACTGCCGCCTTTGCACCCTCATACATGCTCTTCACTGCTTTCAGCAACTTGCCCTCTACTCCGTATATTCTAAGTTCTTTCCACAAACCTTCTCTATCCACTCTGTCATAGGCCTTCTCCAAGTCCATAAAGGCAACATACACCTTTTGTTTCTTCTCCAGATACTTCTCCACAACACAATTTAGGGTAAAACTCTGATCTACACATCCTCTTCCCTTCCTAAAACCTCCCTGCTCGTCGCCTATCCATTTCTCCGTTCTCACTCTCACTCTCTCAATCACTACCCTACTGTATACCTTCCCTACTACGCTTAGAAGACATATTCCTCGGTGGTTACCACACACTCCTCTTTCCCCTTTGCCCTTATATAGGGGGACTATTATGCCAGTCTTCCAGTCATCGGGTGCACTCCCCTTCTCCCATGCTAGTTTGCACATTTTCCATACCCATTCTATCACTATCTCACCACCATACCTCAACATTTCCCCACACACTCCATCTGTTCCTGGTGCTTTCCCCAACTTCACTCTTTTCATGGCTTCCCACACTTCTGACCTCCTGATCCTCACCTCCGCCTCCACTACTTCTCTTCTTCTCCCTCCCATACCATATCCAGCTATGTTTGCTGGCTCTTCATTCCTTACATTTAGCAACTCACTGAAGTACTCCCTCCATCTTTCGACTCTCTCTTGCTTCTCGGCTAGTAATATATACTTCTAAATAATGTATATATACAAGGTTGTCCCAGGAGGAAAGGGCATAACTTTGGGAAATGATAAAACAAGTTATTCTAAGCCTAAAATGTTCTATAACAAAAAGTCCAAATCTCAACCGTTAACAAGATATTGAAGGTTTTAGATAGTGTCCTCCCCCGCCTCACTGTAATGGACTCTTCCATGTCAGATAGTTTCCAACTGGTCCAAAGTGAGCTATTATATCTATAATCATTTTGCAACTTACATAATTATAATATCTTTACAATAACATGGTAAAATAACTGCAGTTAGATAGAGGTGTGGTAGGTACTAGGACAGCTAGGCCACCCTTATGGGGAAATACTTAAGAAAATGCCATTTTCAACATGCAATATCTCTTTACTGGTTGATATTTGGAATATTTCTTATAGAACATTTTAGGCTTAGAATATGTTGTTTTATCATTTCCCAAAGTTATGCCCTTTTCTCCTGGGACACCCTGTATATATATATTGTACGCCCAGTCCGAATATATCATTTTCAGATGTTCTTTTGTTTTGTGTCTTTGGGGTTGTCGGTGTTAGTGTTAAATGATCAAATAATGGTCTTCAGTTGTACTCGAGGTGGGCTTGGGGTTTGATCTAGGTGGGTAGGGATTGGTCTTTATTATTTAGTCATATCGCATTAGTTTTCCTTTTATTCATGCGGTACTGGTGTTTGTTAACGAATTAATTTCATTTAGGTATTTTATACCCTTATTTACTTTGTATTTAAACTATTTTACGAGTCCTTCTATTTACGAAATGTTATGTATGGTAATTTCATTTTATAGGATCGTGTACTGACCTGATGATGGACGCAGAGTCCGAAATATTGCAATAAATATGAAGATGGGGATCTTCCTTGTTTTGGCTACCCTTTTCCTTTTGAAAATACGTTATCCTGGAGGACAACTCACTGATATCATCATTAATATATATATATATATATATAAGTTACTTAACTTTCCTTACTCCTTTATACTCCTTATATAATGCTCATACTGCTAACTATATATTTGACTGGTAATATTTGGCTAGCTTGCTAAATGAACTTGTTCATTTCTCATCACCAGCTTAGGTGACTTAATGCTACCTACCAATTCCTTGTTTCACCTCTAAAACTAATACAAACCCTCCCATCTTCTAAAACCCACATCTATTTGTTTCAAAGAAACCCCTAACTGAGGCAAATTCCGCAGAGAAGCAGAGGAACAAGAACATTAGAGGACAGGAGAGGATAGAGACAAGACAGAACAGACGGCTGACTATATAATTATTTGACTGGTTATATATTGTATATGTGTATGTATAATTATACGCATATAAATAATTGAAAATATAATATAGTGACCTAACTAAATGACCTTTACCTGTGACCTCGACCTATGACTACAACGTATTATATTTTGTCTCTGTTGCTTGAATAGGCATTTCAAAAATAGTAGGTAGGTTTAACCCTTTCACGCACCGGATGCGATTTGAGCCTATTATGGGATACTGTAAAGCCTTTGTGACCATCAGGGGTGGTTAGAAACCTTTAGTTTAGTTACTTCAACCTCTGCAGTTGTCTTTGAGTTTGTTGTGGGCAGAAAACTAATTTTGGAGAGGTAATTATAAGATTGAGATAACTCTATTTCTGATTGCTAATCGGCAACCCCTGCGTCCACACGTGCGTGAAAGGGTTAAAAATGTAAGATTTTGATGTATCTAACATTGGTAACAATAAAACAATTTGAATTTGATTAGAAGAGAATCTGTGTCAGATTAAAGGACACATTATTCACGTTCTGGGTTTGATGTTTTACCTTAAATATAGGAGTTTTTTTTTTATGAAATTCGATCAATGTGTTTTTTTTTAAAACAACTAACATAATGAGTTGCTGAGTTGTTAGTAATGTTTTAATTATGTAAACAATTACCCTTGACTTTGACCTGTGGCCCTGACCTTTGCCTAGGATGACATGCGTTGCTTGTGTGACCGTTGCAGTAGCAAATTAAATATGTGTGCCTAATTTAGTGAAAGTTAACCAATACATTTAGTAGGTATTAGAAGAATAGATAACCTTGACCATTGACTCTTATATTGACCCATATTATAGTTATCTGAAAATTGATTTATTTATTTTTCAGGTAACATGCAGCTATACATTAGTTGTACAGGGTTAATCAATTGAACCTATATTTAACCTAGACTTATGACCTCAACCTTTCAGCAGATGTGTTTATATTATTATGTATCTATGTACTTTTCTTTTATTATTGTTACTTTTTGTGGGGTGGGAGGTGGGGGGCATGATCTCAAGTGGCGTGGGGATAGTTGTAGTAATCCCTGTAAGGTACTCTACGACTTGGGTAGATCATAATTTGCAACATTAAATTTGGCTCGCTGATTGGTCAATGTCGGCGAAGCTCGTGGCGCTTGTATCTGTTGCTGTTTTAGTCCCACAATTGTAATTATATTATTAATAATAGTAGTATTAGTTTTAGTATATTTATTTTTTTGCTGCAATCATTATTGTTAAATATTTGCAATTTTTCAAAGTATATATAGTGATCGAAAATAGTATTACATATAAAATAATATAAATGTTAATCTACACAATTTCCAGAGCCATTCAGTCAATACCTCACGCAATACTTCAGTATCTCGCCACACACTCCACCCTGTGCACTTTACGACCTATCCCTTGTTTATGGGATCACAGCATAATTTAATCTCAGTGACGAATTCCCATCCGTGCATTAACAATTAAGAGTATACATAAATAATTGCCTACTTGACTCTGCTAGATCGTGTAAAGTCGAACCTCAACGTTAGCCCCCACTTAATCGACTAACTAGAACCTTAGGCCTAAAGCAACGTTCGGTATCAGACATTGTGTAAATTAAATCAGTGCCCCCTTCAAGTGACTTTCTTATCGCTTCTTATCATGTCCGTATCGGAAGAATAATGCCCGAGACTCGGAAGTGGCAGTGCATACTCTAATCCAGATCCACGATTGTGCTCGGAGAATGTACAGACCAAGTTCTTCCTACTGACTTTACTACTCTTATCCATGTTCTCCAACGTGAATTGACTCTTTTTCTATACCGCGAGTGTGTTAAGTGAAATACAGCTGTATTACAAATCACATTCCAAGATTCTATTTATGTGTTCTGTTGACCCCTCACATGTATGTATATGAAACCGGATATTCCAGTCTTGCAGAACTCACCTACGCAATAGTTAATCCTGAATAAAATCAGGGCATAACATTGGTGTTTTACCCCTCTTCAGAGCTTCACACACTTCTGACATCCTAGACCCCTCCTCCTTCACTTTGGTTTTCCTCTCTCCCATCCTTCTCCCTCTCACTCCCATCCGATGTTGCATGCATATCTTTCTTCCTCTATATTCATTAATCACAAAGTAGAAAAGAAAGCCATTCGTTTCAATAAATCAAGTCCACTTACCGACTCTTTGCAATCTCTCTCTCTTCGCCACAATGTTACATCTCCTCGCTATTCTACCGCTATTACAATAATCAGTGTTCCACAGAGCTCTCTCGATTTATACAACCTCTTCTACGTATAGTACGTAGCACCCGTCTTGCAACACAATCCCACCCGTTCCCTGTGCAACTCTCCAACCCAAGAATGAAACGATATTCCCAATCCCATAATTTTTCTATTCAACAACTGAGCTTTGGAACTCTCTCCCTGAATTCATCTTCTCCTCATCCTATGTCTTAAATTGCTTCAAATTCCGTGCATCCAGGCATTATGGCTCGAACATTCCTTAATGATAGCCCTGTCATTCTTTCAACTCTGAGGGAGGCACACGTCACAGGTCGTACTGTCTTTTGTCTCCCTCGTCCACATAGAAAATATAATCGAAGTGTTGATTTCATTTCGACACTATCTCTTCCATATCCACTAGCACTCGGTCATTTGTATCTTTCATATGTTTACTACTCTCAGTGTCACTCGTCCTAACTTGCTGGACCTCTTTCCAAAACAAGTACAAAGGAGTACACATTAAATCAAGCAATAACAGGTCTAGTGACCCCTCTATGCTGCTTGTCCTTCAAAACACTGAGGGTCAAGTGTCCAAACAGTGGCTTAGAGTGGGTAAGGGAAAATTGGAAAGGGAACTACTGCCCTGGAACCAATGTCCGTGGCAGGATTAGGAAGTTAATAGGGGACAGAGGGGTTAGAAACATAACACAGTTATAAGTGATCTGTAGTATATCTGGGAAAAAGAGAGTAACGTCTTAGTAATGTATATACGCAATAATCCTTGATGAATCTGAGGGAGGAATATAATAAAGTTATTCATTTACAAACGCAGTCAGTCGCGGGTTTGATGCAAGATATTTGTTTAGGCGAATTTTAAAAGAATCAACGGTGCTGCAGTCTATAACGTTTCGGGGAAGCCCATTCCACAAGTTGACAACTCGATTGAAGAAGAAATTCCTAGATTCGTGAGAGTTAAAAGATTTACCAATAATTTTGCAACCGTTTCCCCGCGTGTAATTAAATTGGTCGATAGTGAAGTACTTACTACAGTTCATATTGTCTATGCCTTTGATGATTTTGAACACTTAAAGTCGCCTCTTGATCTGCGCTGGGTTAAAAGAAATATATTTAATTCTCTAAGACGCTCCTCGTATGGTTTGTTTTTTAGGCTAGGTATCATTTTGGTAACTCTACGTTGAACTCGTTTATATCTTTTTGGTACTAAGGGCACCAGGATTGAACGCAGTATTCCAAAAGAGGGCGGACAAAGGAATTGTAAAGAGTTAGGATAACTTCTTTGGATGTATGCTCAAATGACCTGCCTATAAAGCCAATTACTTTGTTTGCCTTCTTAACAACTTAGGTTACTCGATATTGTTACTCCCAAATCGGGTTCTCTGTCTACAAACTTACACTCCCTACACGTTTCATTTAAGCTCCTTCCAAATTTGTCATCCACTCACCTTATTTTCTACCTCACAATAATTATCTTCACCCATCTCGTGTTCTTAAATATTTTCCTCTACACTTATTAACTACACATACTGCCCAATCAGTTCCTTAGCCTATGCTTTCTTTTTCTTTTCGACTGTTTTTTCAGCTCCACAGTCCCCCATAATGTGCCTTTAACTCATCCACCCTCTTCTTCTGACCCCATATACTTCCTCGCATGCTGCACATAATCTTCCTTAACTACTTGGCTCACCTGGTCAATTTCCCTCACTTACTACAAAATTAATCAAACCTACCTAGTTGTCTTTCTACTTCTTTCTTAAATGCCTTTCTATTTCTGTCCTTCTGTAGCTTTTCAACCTTCATTAACGCTCCACCTCCCTCCTGCCTTACTTTTACTCTCCTCATCCATTTCTTCTACACTCTTCGCTACTACCACATGGCGATCAGATAATACCCTCTCCAACTCTTATAACTATCAAACATCTAACAGTGATTTACTCATTTGATAATTTGTACACACATTCAGTCCCTCCTTCACCACTTCCTCCATTCAACTCTGCATGAGTATATGTGGATCATTCTGTACCAAAAATAATGTGTTGGTAACCATCAGCCTCCTCCCCCAGACATACATCCACAAGCGTACCGTACTACCTTTGCCTTCTACCTCACACTGTACACTCCACCATCCACCAACCCATATATTTTCTTATCCTCCACATCTGCATTCATATATCCAATCAAAAGTGTCCTTTCACTCTTTACAATTCTATCCATGCACGCCTCAACACTTACCCCAAACCCCTCTTTCACTTAATTTTCTGTCGGAGCATACACACACACTCACCCAATTTCGAATAATTCCTGTTCACATAATCCTTGAACCCACAAATCATATCCCCTAACACGCTCCTTCCACCTAATTCTGTATAAAAAGACGTAAGACTTCCTTCGCTCTCTCATTCTCACTCATCCGGGACATGCAACCATGCCACACTTTCATTATCGCTTGAAGGTAAATTTGAAAAAGGTGTACGCACTCTATGTAATTCATTGGTTAGTCTGTATTTATTTTGGCGGTTAAGTGTTGGCTGTAATACTAGTAAATGACATTGAAAAGCTAGAGAGAGTACAAAGGAGAGTAACTATAATTATTCCCCGACTAATAAATATTAACAGACGAGGAACGACTAAAAGAGTTAAACCAATTTGCTTTGACAAAGAGCAGAATAAAAGGGTACCTAATTCAAGGTTTTAAAATGATCAAAGGCCTTGACTACATGGACGCAAGTAAGTACTTCACACTAGATTACTCAAATTACACAAGGAGTAATGGTTACTTCATTTTTCAACATAATGGTTAACTTATGGAATAAATTGCCTAAATATGTTGTATAGTGCCGTATACAGTCCAGACATTTAAATATCGAATTGATAAATATTGTGTCCATGAATCCCCCGATTGCCTGCATTCATGCCCGAGTACCGTGACCGTATCAGTATAACTCATATTATCATACTATAATTTTCTTTTCTGGACCACAGTCTTTCTGGAGCTGAAACCCTTAAAGCTTTCAGTTAATTTCTTAACAAGTAGCCTACTAAGGACCATTCGGTCTGATGTTTCTCATCTCCCTTTGTATTCCATTGTATTTAGGTTACCCTGCTATTTAGTTTGTCAGTCCACATACATTGAGCGCGTTATAAAACTAATGCTCTCATAACCTCACTCTCTTTCACGTCATCACTCTCGGCTGTTACATGCAGAACATAAAATACTGTATTTGAAGAGCGGTCAAATAAGAGAAACGAAAAGTCCTCACTATCCAATGCGGCCGAGGGAAGCATTTGTCGATTACAAGAGGCAATTTGTTTTACTTTATTGCTTGTTATTCTGTTAAAGTGGTTGCTTTCAACATTTGCATTTTTGTTTTTCTCTGTAAAGAGCGAGCTCACATGTAGCACATGTCCGCAATTATGTGTCCGATTCATTTTATTAAAGGCTAGATGTAGGACATTCCAAACATCTTACCAGGGTCCACCAAAGTCTTTCAAAATACTGTTTATACCTGCTGATATTGGATGACATCATTGAGCAAGTATAATCTTTTGAATGAGGCCAACAAGTGCCACGTTTTAACCCACTTATTACATGACTCAACATAGGATTATCCTGTGTGAGCTCGGCCGTTAGCCACAGTTTTCAATATTTCCTGCAACACAGCCATTTTTATAAGCTGCAAGACCTGTCATTAACAGTCAGGGGCTGGAGCGATATGTAGCAAGCTGCAAAGCAATGGAATATTCATTGCCACGATTGGTTATACTGTACCCCCTTCTATTATATTTACTCTCATTTGTATTTCACTGGGTGAATATTTCATGGGTGTACATAGTTTCTTCTTACACTCTCTCTTACTCTCTCTCTCTCTCTCATGGGAAATAATAATAATAGCAATAGCTTAACTAGTTGAATGTTATAAAATATTTTGCAATTATGTGGGTCACCTATAATTGCAGGGTGAGCTGAGACGCATTGGTAATACGTTAAGGTAGATGGACTCCCTCTATTTAATTAACAATAGTTAAGAACCCGGAGTAAGCGGACAAGTGTGACGTTTTATCTGGGGAAGCAAGTTGTGTTACTTTGTATATGCAGCGGCTCAAGTGTAATAAAATAGCTAACTCTCCTGAATTACCCAGTGTAGGCTCTAAATCCGCTGCATGTCTGCCTGCCGAGATCGGAACCTCTCCGGGTGGTCGGGGGCCGGGGGAGTGCTGGAGCGACCTTGGTGACCCTGGCCTCTGGGTTGAATTATCTTCTCCTGGGTGACCTGGATGTGTGTGAGTTTGTGCTTTTTATCTGTGTTTATTTGTTGTTTTATGTTGTTGTTTGTGTTTTCCCTGTTCTTGCTCTGTCTTGAGTCGGCTACCCCCAAAATGGGGATTGGGCCTGAGCATATAGATAGATAGATAGGCTCTAAATGGCAAATCAAATGTCTACTGCTATATCCTGCCAAATGGGCCAAACAGGATTTTAGACACAGTAGTTCCGTCACAAAAAGTTTTGTTTTGTTTTATATATATATATATATACCGGGTATATATATATATATATATATATATATATATATATATATATATATATATATATATATATATATATATATATATATATATATATATATATATATACAGTATATATATATATATATATTTATATAAACTGTATATATATATGTTAGTTATGGGTTTCCTTCTGGTAGCCACTAGTAATATTATACTTGTAATAACGGTAGCGGTTATTGCTTGCCACCACCACATTATATTTAATGACGTAATGGGAAGTCATAATAACACAAGAAGCAATAAGCCTTGTCGGCAATAAGCCGGAGTCCCCAGGGGGGGGGGGCCATAAATGCCCCCTCACCCGACCGACCATCCCCTGACGACCCCACACAATCACCTGGACCTCGGCCTGTTACTCTTTCTATTAATGTCTGCAACATTCGCGGACTTTCCTCTAACTTTCACTCTGTTGAGCACCATCTCTCCTCCTACAAACCTGATCTTCTCTTCCTCACCGAAACTCAGGTGTCTGTAGCAACATCCAGCAACCCCTTCTCTTTATCCTCCTACTTTCTCTATCCTAGTTTCAAAGCCAAAGGCGGATGTTGTGCATATGTGCACAACAAACTCACTTGCTCTCGTGTTCCCGATTTCGACTCCTCTGAATTCTCAACTTTATGGCTCAAACTTTCCTGTCATTCTCTTACTAAATATTTCTGTGCTGTCTATCTCTCCCCTAACTCTACCAACTTTCCCAAATACTTTGACTATCTAAACTCTACAGTGGAACACATTCTATCCATTTTTCCTTTCTCAGAAATCTCCATCTTAGGAGATTTCAACGTTCACCACCGCCATTGGCTCTCCTCTCACACTACTGATCCACCTGGTGAACAAGCCTACATCTTTTCTATTCTAAATGACCTAGAGCAGTTAGTTCAGCAACCCACCCATATCCCGGATCGCATCGGAGATCGGCCCAACATTCTTGACCTGTTTCTAACTTCTAACCCTTCTTCTTATACTGTCGATCTTTTCTCTCCTTTGGGCTCCTCCGACCATAAACTTATCTCTGTCACCTGTTCTATCTCTCCAGTACAGCCACCCGATCCTCCTAGCCGGCGGCGCTTGTGGCACTTTGGCGCTGCCGACTGGGAGGCTCTTCGGCAGTACTTCTTTGATTTCCCATGGAATGATTTCTGCTTCCATGGCCGAGGACCCTCGGAGAGTGCTGAACGCATTACCGAGGTAATCCTATCGGGCAAGGAAGCATACATTCCATTCTCTTTCTCTCAGACTAATGCTAAAAAATCTTGGTTTACTCACGCCTGTTCTACTGCTGTCCGCAATAAGGAGGAAGCATTCAAACGGTACCGACGCCTTAAAACTCAAGACTCTCATTCTTCATATGTTTCTGCCCGGAATCAAGCGAAATCTGTTCTTCGACTTGCCAAACACTCTTTCATCAATAATAAATGCACTGAACTATCCAACTCTAGCTCTTCCCAAGCTTTCTGGCATCTAGCCAAAAACCTCTCCAACAATTTCTCTTCCTCGTCTTTCCCTCCCCTTTCCCACTCTGATGGCACAACCATCACTTCTTCCTCTGACAAAGCTAAATTCTTCGCTCAAACTTTTGCTAGAAACTCCACCTTGGATGATTCCGGTGCTATTCCTCCCTCTCCGCCCTCCTCTCTCTTACTTATGCCTAATATCCTAATCTCTTCTAAAGATGTACTTTCTACCCTCTCTGGGCTTAACACTAATAAGGCGTACGGTCCGGACAGTGTTCCTCCTGTTGTTCTCAAAAACTGTGCTTCCGTGCTGACTCCCTGCCTAGGCAAACTCTTTCGTCTCTGTCTATCCTCTAACGTCTTCCCTTCATGCTGGAAGTTTGCTCACATTCAACCTGTCCCAAAGAAGGGTGACCGCTCTCAACCCTCCAACAATCGTCCAATTGCTCTTATCTCTTGTCTTTCTAAAGTTTTTGAAACTATTCTTGCTTCCAAATTTCTTAAGCATTTCTCTTCTCATAATCTGCTCTCAGATCGCCAGTATGGCTTCCTTAAGGGTCGCTCTACTGGTGATCTTCTTTCATATCTTACTAACTCTTGGTCATCCTCCTTTTGGGACTTCGGTGAGACTTTTTCTATTGCACTAGACATATCGAAAGCCTTCGATAGAGTCTGGCATAAATCTTTAATTTCTAAACTACCCTCCTTCGGTTTCTATCCCTCCATCTGTGCCTTTGTCTCTAATTTCCTTTCCGGCCGTTCCATAGCCGCGGTTGTGGACGGCCATTGTTCACTTCCTCACCCTATAAACTCCGGTGTTCCTCAGGGCTCTGTCCTATCTCCTATTCTCTTTCTAATTTTTATAAATGATCTCCTTAACTGTACCTTAATTCCAATCCATTCATACGCAGACGACTCAACCTTACACTACTCCATTAGTTTTTCAGAACGCCCCAGCTAGCAATCCCTCAACGACAAACGTAATGAAGCCATAGAACTCTTAACCCGTGGAGCCCCGGCTAGTTTTGTAATGTTTGCGCACCAGAACCCGGCCGGTTTTCAAAAAATGGTTTTATTCCAGAAACAATAGCGAATGGGTTAGGAATGAAGGAAAAACCACGAAAAATCACTCAAAAAGCTTAAAAAATGGTCCTACAGAGCCCCCGAAAATGGATTTTACAAGAGTAAAAAATTGAAGGCAATTATCCCAAAAAAACAGGTTATTGCGCGCTCGCGCGCACGCACGTGGACTTTGAGAGTTTTCAACCATCGGCACGGTTGCGTGGGATACGTACACAGTTCCCATACAAATCTGAGCCCTCTTGAGTGGCTACACCTGAGGTCACGGTCGGCGCAATTAGGGTGACGCGCCAGGCGCGTCTCTGGGGCTGTGCGTTACATACATCGCCGACGCGTCAGGCGCGTCGCTGGGGCTGTACGGGTTAAATTCTGATCTAAATACTATTTCCAATTGGGGCAGAGAAAACCTTGTTAACTTTAATGCTTCCAAAACCCAATTTCTCCATCTATCTACCCGTCGGGATCTCCCAGCGGACTATCCCTTATTCTTCAACAATACAAAAATCAACCCTTCATCTTCTCTCAATATTCTTGGTGTCTCTTTTTCTTCTGCTCTCATTTGGAAGGACCATATTACCAGTCTTGCTAAGGCAGCCTCCCAGAAGCTGGGTGTGCTCAACCGCCTTAGGGGGTTCTTTTCCCCTGCACAGCTTCTTGCTCTGTACAGGGGCATAGTGCGCCCTTGTATTGAGTATTGTTCACATGTGTGGGGAGGTTCCTCTCACACCGCTCTCCTAGACAAAGTTGAAAGGAAGGCCTTTCGTATCATTAACTCCCGTCCACTCACCAACTCTCTGCAATCTCTCTCTCTCCGCCGCAATGTTGCATCTCTCTCGCTATTCTATCGCTACTATAATAATCAGTGTTCCTCAGAGCTATCCCAGTGCATACCACCTCCTTTACGTAGGGCACGTGGTACCCGTCTTGCAACTCAATCCCACCCCTACTCTGTGCAACTCTCCAACCCAAGAGTGAAACGTTATTCTCAAACTTTCTTCTACTCAACAGCTGAGCTCTGGAACTCTCTCCCAGAATCAGTCTTTCCCTCTTCCTATGACTTAAATTGCTTCAAACTCCGTGTGTCCAGGCATTTTGGCTCGAACGTCCCTTGATTTTGGCCCTGTCACTCTTTCAACTATGGGGGGGGGGGCACTCGCTATAGGCAGTTATGCCTTTTGCCTCCCTCAATCACATAGAAACAAAATATATATATATATATATTAAGTAATATATATATATATATATTAAGTAATCAGCAGGTGTAGAGTCAGCAACAGTCAGCAGTAACAAAGCAGGAATATTCAGCAGCAATAATATTTATATCTTGGGCTATACAGGAACAATTGGTGATTCTTCAATAGGCATAATGGTGAATGGTGAACTACGCAAGTCCCAAATTGTGAGGACTGAGTAGGTGAAGTGATCTCTAGCAAATGCAAGACACCTCTGGTTATGAGCAGGGTCGTTAATAGAATTATCTCTTTTTCAGTCTTGTGGAAAACCGCACCCTATTCTCGGCTGGTTTGCTCGAGTGTGAATAATGCATAACATTAATTTTACAAGTGTGAATAATGCAGGACATGCATTCTAAGGCAGTGGCGTGATGTGAGGAAACGAGTCAGCATACAGATATGTCAGCACTGAACTTCCGTTCACCAGCCACCACTACCCTCTAGTAGCAGAAGTACAGTCATGATCAATAGTTTCGTTACCTACTGTATTTTATGAACTAGGATATTTCTGTATATAAAGTAGATTAGGAAATTAGAATTATCATACAAATGTATTGTATGACACGCCCCCTCTACAAAATGTTGCTCCCTCTGCAAAATAACAGTAACAATGGAGCCTTAAAAAATAAAGAAAAAATATTGAAATTATTCTAAGGTGAAGTGATTAAATCTATCCAAAGGATTATAAAGGTTGAGGTTTTGTTGTTTTTCTAATTAAAAATAAAATGAGGTGTGATTAAAATTGTACATACACACACATACATATATAGCCTATATACTGTATATATATAATACATTATATAAAATTGTCAAATTAAAAGAAGTTTTCTATTAACAAAAAATCAAAATAGTAAACTTGTACATAGATCTATATAATAATATAACACTACTCATTGAAACGTAGAAGTTCTAATTAAATAAAGTCTGTTCTTCTGATTAGTAACTTCTCACATTAACAATTATTGTTCATAGTATGTATTTTCTAAAAACAAATTTATAATTTTCAACTTGTGTATTTTCAAGGTAGTATATTTTCTAAAATACTTTATTTTCAAATTTATAGTTTTGTTTTCTAATAGTTCGGTGCCAAAATATATTGTTTTTCTAAATATAGACTGTATTTTCTAAGTCTAATAATAAAAAATAAATTTTTCAGTGCAAGTGTGTTAAATGAAACTTTAAACTATACTAGTTCTTTTTTTCTACATTTATCATGTTAGTGTGCCTTCACGAGATGTTCTAGTTGACTAATACGGGATGCCAGACCAGTGCTTGAACAATAACATAAAATAACAACAATGATCAAAAGTATCATTAGTAAACCAATAGGAGGGTATACATAATATGGCTTGACAAAGTGGGTGAATGACAGAGAGTCCAATGATGAATTTATTAGCTTCAAAGTTGTAATGGTATGTGAAACAATCTTAGGGAATGAACAAATTCCAGAAATATTAACAGGGAGGGGTGGGGGGGATATATACAAAGATATGACTGTCAATAGCTATGGTACTCAGGTGAAATGTGGAGGGATAAATAGTGAGGAGAGGACGTACGATCATGCAGGAATCCTATATATAAATCAGACCTACTGCATGTCTGTGAAAGGGTGAACGATCGGGACAAGTCACAAAGTAAAACAAATGTGCATCTAAAATGTGTTCATGAAAGAAAGTTTTCTGAGGAGCCGGAGTGAACTGACTATATACTCTAGCATGTTTTCATTTGTCTTAATAATTTCTTCACCACTACCCTCTAGTAGCAGAAGTACAGTCATGATCAATATTTACGTTACCTATATTAACTAGGATATGTAAATATATATACAGGTATATACAGTATACATAAAATGTTACATACAAACATATGCACAGGGGAGGTGTGGTGGCGTGATCTTGCCACTGAACTGGTAATCCAATAGACCCGGGTTCGAATCCCGATATGTCAATGGGAAGATATTATTGAGATGGAATTTGTGCTGTACCTAGTATCAGTGCATTACCACAAAGCCCACCGAAACGCCAAATTAATACCCTCATTGTTCCCTGATTAAATAACACTGTATGAATATTCCCATAATCAAAATATGCTACAGGGGTGCAATGCCTAGTGAGTTAATTGCTCAATAGGTGGCGTTCTGAAAGTTAGGGTCCGAGTCTAGGAGGTGAGACACTGAAGCACTGGAGCGAGGCAGCTTCAGAGAAGGGGCTGCTTCGAGCCATGAGTGAGCAACTAAGCCCCATGCATCCTACAGAGGCAAGATAGCAGGGGCTGGTTGCATCTAAAAGTGCTTCACATGTGTCACCCCCTAGACTGGAACGAGACCTCACAGGCTTCACCGTTCATTGTATAATGGTTGCATGAACAGGCTCTCAGCATATGCCCGAGAGATAGTAGTTGGATTATAGAAAAACAAAAAAAGTGCAACCCCGGTCCACAATCAATGTATCACAGATACTCGTACATTCAGATAACTATTCTTCCCAATTACTATCCAAGATAAACGTTAAATATCATGTCCATATCATTATTATTTTTACTCCTAACATACTCTAAACTAATTCATTCGACATATATCGACAGGCCCCGCCCGCTTCCACCAGCGCCGTAGACGAAGTAGAGCTTATCATACTGCAATCTCGGACAAGTCACTTGTCACCTTACCACGGAGCTGATAAGAGCTCCAAGTAAAATTAATTATACGATGTAAGAGCGCTTTAATACATGCATATTTGAAGTTACTCATTACTATACAATATTACCATATACCATTGTACAGAAAAGTAAACTCCATTACCATTGTTTTACCTCGTCTACTTGGGCAGAGCAGAGGTAGACAATTATTAAGATTAAGCTAGGCCTAGCGAGCGACTGCTTTTAGTTGTATAGGGTACCGTAATGCCTCCCCCTCCCTTGTCTGTGTGCCTCACTCTCCCTCCCTCTCTCTCTCTCTCTCATATTGTGAAGTGATTAAATTTTGACTGATCAGTCAACTTGTGTAGATCATAATTTTGTGATTCATTTAGCCGCCAATAATGACGTTTCCAGGGTGTACCACGAGGAGCACCACCACATCAACTGGCTCAGTTTTCTCCTTATCAAAATACTTGAATACATTTAATACAATATTCCTGGCTTGACTGACAAGTCGGGGAGAACCAGCAGGTCTGCCAGGGGTATGGGCAGGAGACGCCATCTTCCCCCTTCAGAAGACGGGAGGGAACTGAACTGACGTTTGAATGACAGCGCATTGACAGTTGAGAGAGAAGACACCGGCGTTGCCAATGTACCTACCTTACCGCTAGATCTAAAAGTATTTACTTGAACAAGGGAATGGAGCTGTTAAAGACAGGCTCCAGTTTTAACATTTCTTTCTCACTCGTTGATGTAGAAAGGTAGATGGCTTTGTAGGCCATTTTTAATAATTTAAATTGATAAATAAATATTGACTTGATCTAGCGGCAATATTTTACACCTAGCAATAAGAATGCTGGCTATACTCCGAATCTTTTAGCACATGTTATCAATATTGGAGTAATATTCTAGCAATATTAGGTAGGCATTTACTAGTTTGTATTCTTCTAGTTACTTCTGCTAACAGATTAAATAATATTTTTGTGCTGATTTGGTAACCCTGTTGGACACCCCTACCTCGAACAGTCATGCCAGCCATATGATAACGGTTGGGGAAGCGGGCGGGGCCTGTCGATATATGTCGAATGAATGCACTGTAGTATAATTGATATAGTAATTCCATCCCGAAATCTTATTCCTAGACCCACTATTGACCTTAACCCATTCAATCAGATGACGACTATTATTTTATTACATTGGTAATTCCAGTCGATTTTGTTCAAGTCAAAAAGTGCCGCTAGGAATTAACTGGATATAAATTACCTAACTGAATTAGTTAGTTAGCTAAAATAGGACTAATTTAAGGGGAGGTAGTTGTTTTTTTCTGGACCCCCTTCTCCCCAAAGTTTAGCATATTAGTTTTGAGTTTTTAAAACGTTCTTTCCTTTAGTGTGGCCATTTTGAGACCTTCCGCCGCATTTCATCGTCAACATTAAGACCTTTCGTGCCATTGAGGTGTCGATTTTTTCCTGGCGAGCGACAGCGAGCTTGTCATTTTAGAAGGTATCGGCGTTCGGCCGGGATATTTTTAAATCAAGATATATGTACAAATGTATCTTGAAAGGGGGTATAGGTCGTGTTTTTTCTAACCCTTGCAGTACCGGTGACGTCATTTTAAAAAAATTATTTTGGCTAATATAAGACGATGTTATTAAGTTTAAAAGGGGCCTTCTGCAAAAAACAAGCTTCGAACCATCTCAATTAACAGTTCTATCTATCACAGATCCTTCTTTAACTGCACAATATTGTCTAAGTATAGCTAGAATGAAATTACAAAGACGTTGCCAGTACAGAAGGGGTTTGACTTGATGGAGGGCTAGCGAGGAAACTAAAAAATAAATTATTAGATTAATATATAGACAAGAAACAAGCACTACTCCCTTAAAAGGAGATGGGTCGTTTTTCTTGTCTACCTTCTTCCTCATGTTTATCCCCACTAGTTTTCATGTGTTAAGACCTTCGGCTCATTAGTGTAGCGATTTTAAGCCCTTTCGTCCCATTTCTTTGTCAATATTTAGACTGCTCGTGTCATTTAGGTGTCGATTTTTTCCTAGCGAGCGATAGCGAGCCAGTAATTTAAGAGGGACCGGCCTTTGGCTGGGACATTCTTCCATTGAAAAATATAGAAATTTATTTTGAAGAAGGTTCTTTGGCGGGTGTTTTTATAAACTAGATGGATGTCTACGGAGGTAACTAAAAAATAGGAAGAATATGCATAAATGAGCAAATTAATAGCCCATGCCCCCTTCACCCAAAAACGTCAACCGTCCTCAATAGAGGTTTTTCTGGTGTACTGCGACTATCCTCAATAGATCCAGAGCATAACAAAAATCTTAGAAAACACCCCAGTAGCACTCAAAACAAAGCAATTTTTGATTAGGTGCTCCCTCCATTACTTGCTACCACTCCTACATATGTGTCCCAACCACCACACCCCCTCCCCGACTTCCCCTCCATTTCCCCCGTTCTCAATCATCATCTATATTTCCTCGTATTCCCCCTTTTATCGGGTAATTTTCGGCGCGAATTTCACCCTCCCGGTCTCTTTAACATGGGTGAGGCAGCTAGAGATCCTTGCAACACAGAGACTTCTACTCGGACTCGCCAGTATCGCTTGTGAGCTCAGAGAGGGAGGATATACAGCCCCCCAACTCTTGCCTCACGATACGACCTTGCGGCAATAATACCTCTTTTTCATCACTCAAATGCTATTCCCACTTCTTTTATTGCTCTTAAATGTTCATATGTTAATATTAAAAGCAAAACAGGCGCATATGGATAAGTAATAATTATATATATGTTACATATGGCGATTTTCGTCAGAATAGAACCAAATACTTTCGCTTGGCGGGAGGGTTTGAACAACCATGGCTTTGCAGTTTATGAGCTAAGCCAGCTCACTGGAAGTCGAGAATAGCGTCATGACTGAAGCCCCTTTTCGATAACTCCAGTCCCTTTGTAAACATGTCAATTTACAAAATATAACCACCTAACCCCAGAAAATATTGATATATATAAAATATTTTTCAATGGATTCTGGTGCTATTGGGCATGCTTACAAAAAACGTACTAAAATTCTAGTTGGATATTATCCCGGAAACGAGGCCCTTTTCAAGATGGCATTCAAGATAGTGGGTAAATTATATGGTTGAACATTAAAACGATTATGCAAAAAATATGTAATAACGGATTCTGGTATTATTGGGCAGGCTAAATTACATACTAAGAATCTAGGAAATGGGCTCACTTTCAAGATGGCGTCCAAGAAGACGACCGAAAACTAAAAATAACTATATCTCAATTACTATTCAACATAGTATGTTTAACCCTAGGTTTGAAGGCCAAAAAATTCCGAATAAATGAGTAAATTTAACATCCGTTAATGATGTATTGAAATATTTAATTGGTAGCCAAGATCCCGATCCACTAAAATGGCTCTGTCGATTAGTAGTCAACCTAGAGAATCACGAATAAGAGTCGGTTGGATGCAGCATCATGTGCTTGCATTCATATTCTTGCTGAGTAGATAAAGCAAGAACTCTTGGACAAACGTCAGCTATCGTGGTCGCTCCTGATCGAACAATTGATTCCATAATTATTTTCCAATATTTCCTGGTAGTCACCAAAACTGGACAGCTGTCTTTGGGGGAAGTTATGAATTACGAGCACAATCCTTTTACTCCTGCCCTCTTTGCAGGCAAAAACGTCTTACGAAAGGCTGATAAACCACAACTAGCTCAATAAAACCTGGCGAACAAATTGGTAAATCTGGTTTGCTGGATTACTTGATTTACTTTGCAGTTCTTTAAGGAATTTAAATTATATATACATACGTATACACACTGAAAATACTTCTCTAGGTTGACTAATATTCGACAGAGTCAATTTAGTGGATCAGGATCTTGGACTTCAATTTTATATTTCAATACATAATTACCAGATAATAAGTTTACTGGTTTATTTGGATTCTTTGAGCCTTCAAATCTAGGGTTAAACACTATGTTGAATAGTAATTAAGATATAGCTATTGTATATTCCCAGCCGCCTTCTTGGACGCCATCTTGAAAATGAGCCTGTTTCTTTGGTCAGAATCAACTAGATTTTTAGTATGAAATTTAACATGCCCAATAGTACCAGAATCCATTGAAAAATAGCTTTTGCATCAAACTGTTCAATGTTCAACCATATATTTACCCGTCATCTTGGACTCCACCTTGAAAATGGTCCCATTTCCAGGGTCATAATCAACTAGATTTATATAATGTTTAGTAGCAGATGGGACTCGTTGGCCTGGGTCGGCAGCCCATCTAGGGGAGATAACCTTATAAAAATCCGGGTGGATGGGACTCGTCAGCCTTGGTCGGTAACCTGTCTAGGGGAGTAAACATTATACAAATCAGTACTGCTATCTTTGGGTGAAACAGGTTAGTGGATGGATTAGCCGCACACAACTGTAGAAAAATAGTGCTACAAAATACATAATACATTTTGTGATGTCCCCGTGGTTGTTTACTGTATATATGGATGGAGTTATGAAAGAAATACTATCAAGAGCAGTGGATGTTGGTGTATCGCTGAAAAGGGAGGGAATTGAGTGGAAGCTACCTATACTGCTGTTTGCGGATGATACAGTTCTGATGAGTGATAATGAATGGGAGTTGCAGGGTCTGGTAAATGAGTTTGGAACAGTGTGCGAAAAACGGAATTTGAAGGTAAATACGGGGAAGAGCAAGGTTATGGTCTTCGAAAGGGGTGAAGTCACAGAGTGTGAGGTGAAGCTGAACGGTCAGGCTATGGAGATCGTCAACTCTTTTAAGTATCTGGGCAGTGTGTTGAGTAAAGATGGGACTATGGATGAAGAGGTGCGGGAGAGGGTACAACAGGGGAAGAGGGTTGTAGGAACGCTAAAAGCAGTAACAAGAAATAGGGTGGTCAGTATGGAAGTGAAGAAGTCCTTGCATGACAGTGTGGTAATCCCGACACTGACTTACGGAAGCGAAGCATGGACGTTGGTTGAGAGACTCAGACCAAGAGTGAGAGCAGTGGAAATGAATTACTTAAGGAGTGCGTGCGGAGTTACATGGAGGGATAGAAAGACTAATGAGGAAGTAAGAAGGAGGTGTGGTGTGGAGGTAGATGTGCTGGAAAGTGTGAAAAGGAACAACTTGAGATGGTTCGGCCATATGGAACGTATGGATAGCGAGAGAATGACTAAGAGGGTGTACGAGAGCGAGGTGGAGGGCCAGAGGGGGAGAGGTAGACCGAATATGAGGTGGAAGGATGGAGTGAGGAACTACATGAACGAAGGCGGTGCTGGTTGGGGGGAGGGGCGTCGACTGACTGGGGACAGAGGTGCATGGGGGCGGTTCGTTCGTGGCCACCCCTTCGGGGATCGCGGCGTCAGGCAATAGATAGATAGATAGAATACATAAAAGGCCTCGGAGTCAGACGGACACTAAATTGAGTGGTCAATCCTGTAAGTCCTTCAGTAAACTGGCATGGGTTGTCCTCTTACAGGGGATAGGTGTGCTTGGGGGCATTTTGTGTATGGCCACCCCCATTAACCCGTGGAGCCCCGGCTAGTTTTGTAATGTTTGTTCACCAGAACCCGGCCGGTTTTCAAAAACAATTTTTTTTTCCAGAAACAATAGCGAATGGGTTAGGAATGAAGGAAAAAACCACGAAAAACCGCTCAAAAAGCTTAAAGAATGGTCCTACAGAGCCCCCGAAAACGTATTTTACAAGAGTAAAAAATTGAAGGCAATTACCCCAAAAAACCAGGTTATTGCGCGCTCACGCGCACGCACGTAGACTTTGAGAGTTTTCAACCATCGGCACGGTTGCGTGGGATACGTACACAGTTCCCATAGAAATCTGAGCCCTCTTGAGTGGCTACACCTGAGGTTACGGTCGGCGCAAATAGGGTTGACGCGTCAGACGCGTCTCTGTGCTGTGCGTTACATACATCGCCGACGCGTCACACGCGTCGCTGGGGCTGTACGGGTTAAGGGGAGTAAGGCGTCTGGCAATAGATAGTAGCAGAATCCATTAAAAAAACTTGTATCAATTATATAACTTGTATCAACCTTGTATTAACCATATCAAACTTGTATCAACCATATATTGACCCGTCTATTGCCTAACTAAACGCAGTCACTCCAAAATACCATCCGTAAGTTGAATGGTGTTGTTGTTAGGTAGTGAAGAAAGTATTAAATTTGGCATCTTCAGACTGAAAAGGTTAAACCCTCCCCGGTACAACCCCGACACACCAAGCTGACCAACACAATTCCACTGGAGGCTTTCAATCAAAATCATAGAATGAAACGTAAAAATGTACTACTTTTAACCCATTTTGTACCGGCGCCGTCTCTTCAAATTTATTCTACCTACTATTAGACGATTTCATTCAGTTTAATAAAGGCTTCCAGCAATTAACAGGCTTTGGACTATCACATTTAACCATTTTAACTACCGCTGATCGTTCTAAAACTGCACAAATTCATCTACATATAGCTAGAAGAGATTTAAAAAGACGTCGTTGGTATAGAAGGGGTTAAAACACTCACGTGTTAAACCCCCCCCAGACATATTAACTTACGAAAGTTAGGGGTTGCCTGAGCGCCCGGTATTTCCCCCACAACAGTGTTTCTCACACTGAGGGACCGTTAGACGTCGGAGGAATTTTGGGTTGCCATCAACCGACAGATTATGATCTAACTTACCTAAC
Organism: Paralithodes platypus; assembly: GCA_032716605.1. Classification (NCBI taxonomy): domain Eukaryota; kingdom Metazoa; phylum Arthropoda; class Malacostraca; order Decapoda; family Lithodidae; genus Paralithodes; species Paralithodes platypus. The sequence goes on from CM064525.1 coordinate 35,305,497, forward strand.
TTACTGAGCTCAATATGACGCAAATCGCGTAATAAACTTATTATTGAGCTATTTCACTAAGTTCATATAACGCAATCGCGTCATATGATACTTTTGGGCAAAACCGTCATATGACGCGATCGCGTCATATGTGACGGAGAGGGTAAGATCCCGACCGTGATATGGGAAGGATCATGACACCATGTGTGAGTAAGTCACCAAGGTAATAATGAGCGAGGAGCGACCCTATAACACTCCAATTAATATCCCAGTTAATCCCACTAATTGCCTAGTAATAATGTACTCGTTCTCAAAATATGCAAAAAATTACGGAAATGTTTGCGGAATATCAGTATTTTGTTATATACAGTATATGATTATTTTGCAATCGTATTTTAAATTCAAATTTTTTGTTAAACAGTCAAAAAGGCTATTATTGGATAACATTGTAATGCAGTACTGAACATACTCTTCAGTGATTTATAGGTGGAAGGGAACCAACCTGAGCTGAGGTCCATACTAGTTCATATCTCAATTACGTTATTTATTATAAAAATCTGCCTTCATCTTTATTTTATTAATTTCACCACAACACCAAACACCCCCAATGAAATTAATTAAAGTATATATGATCCACCGGGATTCGAACCTGGGTTATCACACACAGATTTTTGCCACCTTAACCATTACACCACCAGGACGGTTAAAGGTTTATGCACACGCCTACGACTTATTACCCATTCTCGAATACTGGATATTAATCTAATCATGTTTCATAGTAGATGCCATTAATTAACCTAAATACCTATGATTTACCTTCCTACATACTACAGTAAACGACACCTTGATACCAGTTAATCACGAACATATACAGTATATCTGATTACTGATAAACATAAATATAGCGTGAGTGGGGAAAATGGTGTGATTAGGGTCATCGCTGTGCTGATTGTATTGCCCAATAATAATAACTATATTCATACTAATTAATCAATACAAGCATATTTAATATTTTTAACTTACAAATTTATAATGGCTGAGTCTTTTGAGATTAACATTTTCTTAAAAACCCTGAGAGTGTAACTCGATTAATACGGAATAATTAGTACCAGGATAATATAATTAGACAAAATACACATCAATATACACACTTGTACGAATGCACATTCATAGCCATAACCAACATTTGTACAATCAATAACATCAATACATTGTACTGTACTGTATATGTATGAACCCACCGACATACAAACAAATCAATACACATGAATAATAATACACATGGATAATAATATACATACGCAAATGTAAATGCATTTACTAAAATACATACCTACAGTACGCTGCACAGTATATACATACCTACAATACGCTGCACAGTATATACATACCTACAGTACGCTGCACAGTATATACATACCTACAGTATGCTGCACAGTAAATACATACCTACAGTACGCTGCACAGTATATACATACCTACAGTACGCTGCACAGTATATACATACCTACAGTACGCTGCACAGTATATACATACCTACAGTACGCTGCACAGTATATACATACCTACAGTACGCTGCACAGTATATACATACCTACAGTACGCTGCACAGTAAATACATACCTACAGTACGCTGCACAGTATATACATACCTACAGTACGCTGCACAGTATATACATACCTACAGTACGCTGCACAGTATATACATACCTACAGTACGCTGCATAGTAAATACATACCTACAGTACGCTGCACAGTATATACATACCTACAGTACGCTGCACAGTATATACATACCTACAGTACGCTGCACAGTAAATACATACCTACAGTACGCTGCACAGTATATACATACCTACAGTACGCTGCACAGTATATACATACGTGAACCCACTTACATATGAACATATGCATACACACAGACAACTGTAAACATTCACACATACAGTATAAGTATATTTATCAAATATATACATACACTGCATAGTACACAGTATACCTGAGCCAACGGATGTATAAACATTAATGGATCTATGTGTAATTCTTCTAATTACTCTTTTCTGGGATACTTCAAGTTATTTTAGCTTTGTTTTACCCGTGTCCCCGTATATTGTCTGACATAAATTTAGGAAGGGATATATCGAGGAATAATACAACAGTGTTTTCATGCACCGATATTAAAGCAGTGATGAGTAATATGCAAAAATCCAAATGGATTGTTGATTTTATTTCTTAAATAGTGTGTACAGGTATGTGTATATATCCCAATATACCTGTCGGTCCACCATTACACCGACGAACTTCAAGCTCTTGTTCCCCTTTATAATTGAATTTCCCAACTTTATTTGCTCTACATTTTGAGGCATACTACTATTTCGTGAGAACAGTTTATATATATATATATATATATATATATATATATATATATATATATATACTGTATATGCATTTTTTTTCTGAGTGCTTGCTTGCTGGGGGGTTCTGGAAAACTAGCTGAATAGTGCAAGGCAAAGTCATCAAGCACATGAGTGGATAAGACTGATGGCACAATTGATAAGATCACTAATGAATACCAGAAAGAGAACTGGAGACAGGACAGAATCCTGAGGAACACTGGAGTTGACAGATTGAGGAAGCGAACGTTGGCCGCCCACAACTGTAGCCACAGAACGGCCAGAAAGGAAACCCGACACAAAGGCACAGATAGAGGGACAGAAACCGAAAAAGGGAAGCTCCGAAACCAGAGACCTGCGCCAGACTCCATCAAAGGCCCTCGACATGTCTAGCGCAACAGAAAAAAGTCTCAACGAAGTACCGGAAGGAGATATGAAAGGAGATCCCTAGTAGAGCGACCCTTAACCCTTAAAAAGCGGCTCACCACATAAGTCGTTTTTAATAAAGCTGGACTATGTGGCGGCGCTCGACATAGGTCGAGTGGCAATTTCAGCACGTAATGTTGCTGAGAGAGAGAGACAAGTGGTGGCAGGAGACTAGCGAGCGTATGACTGCTCCAGACCACCGCGGCGAACCTACTGACACGAATCTCAGCTCCCTCCTCCCTCTCTCACTCGCTACATACTGAATTATATGGGGAAAGTACCGAATTACATGCTTTTTGCACTCGCGTTGCACGGTTATTGCAAGAAAACTATCCATCATACAAGGATCGTTATGGTGTCATTCGAAAGCTCTGTTTATGCCCTTTCAGGGATAGATACTTGTTTTACGTTCTGGGTCTTATTTAGGCATGAAAATGATCACGTAAACAGCCCTATTTTGGCTAAAAACACCCCGCTGGGCAGTACATATAAATAAACCGCATAGGCCGCTAAAGAAGGGTTAAGGAATCCACACTGGCGATCCGAGAGCAGATTATGAGAAGAGAGATGCTTAAGAATTTTTGAAGTAAGTTTAGTTTAAAAAACATTGGAGATGCAAGAAATTAGAGCAATTGGACGATAGTTGGAGGGCTGAGAGCGGCCATCCTTCCACGGGACAGGCTGAACGAGAGCAAACCTCTAGCAAGAAGGGAAGGTGCCAGAGGAGAGACAGAGACGGAAGAGCCCGCTCAGGCAGGGAGCCAGCATGAAAGCACAGCCCCCGAGCACAATTTGAGGAACACCTTCCGACCACACTCCCTCCCAGTATTCAGCCCAGAGAGGGTAGAAAGTACATCTTTAGAAGAGATTACGATATCTGGTATGAATAGGTGATAGGGGGGTGGAGAGGGAGGAATAGCACCGGTATCATCCATATACATATATATATACAGTATATATATAGTTATATACTGTATATACAGTATATATATATATATATATATATATATATATATATTTAGTGTTATTTTGGTTTGTTCTATATACAGTATACAGTAAATTTGTGTGCGCTTACCCTATTGCTTAAGTTGATTATATTATTGTTTACTCAATTAATAACCATATTCAATCTCGGTGACTGGTGATCACTGATTGAGATGCTTAGTTGGGGTCATTATTTGCATGATGTCCTTTAGTGTTGAGTGGTGCTTGAAAAGTAGACAGACTGGATAGAAAACACCATCTGAGGAAGAGCATTTATTGACAACGTTTCGCAGATAGCTTCATCAGGTGACCTGATGAAGCTGTCTGCGAAACGTTGTCAATAAAGTGCTCTTCCTCAGATGGTGTTTTTTATCCATGTCCTTTAGTATCGACGTTATCCTGAACAGTTTGAAATTTGGTCTTCTATTATTGCGATGGTTTTCATAACTACTTATATTGCATTTGTAATGCAAACAATGTGTGATGATGATTATCACATAACAAGTATTAATTAGTTAACTTAAGTGCACCAGATAAATAATTGCTTAATTATGGTGAGTGAAAAAGTTACTAAAAGCATGTATGGAGTGAAGGGGAAGGGCAGAGAAGGTGAGGAAGGCCGAAAGTGAGGTGGAGGGTTAGAGTTGAGAAGTATCTGAGTGAAAGTAGTGTTGGGTAGGAGGAGGATCGCCGGTTGATGAATGATAGTGGTTCATGGAGGTTATTCATTTGTGTCCTCGCCCTCTTGGATAAAAACGTCTGACAATAGATAGATACAATTAATTATGAAAGTGAGTGCCATAAAGCTGTAATGATACCGGTATGACATCGTATCTCTAAGTTCTCACAGATATCATTGAGTGTTTGTATATTGTACCTTCAATAGATGCTTATTTTATAATTGTTGTTAGTTGATGACTGTTATGAAGCTATCATATTATACTTGATGGACTAACCATGTAATGAAATATTAATTAAAACACAATAATGTAATACACTAATCAATTATAATATGATCATACTGCAGTATTTATTGAGTGGAGGTATTTTACTCTATTCCACTGGTAAATTATCATATACAACTATATCTACATTGTTTCATAGTACCGTTCAAATCCAGATATACAATGTTAAACATGTGTATCAATTACCATCATGAGGTAAAATATACTGTAGAAGTGAAGCCAAATATATAGAATGTGAGAGGTGGAGCGGCGATTGCTTGATATTTTGCCCGCCTTTGCCTGGCGTACTTTTCGGTTTATTCTGTTGGTCTCATTTTAAACTTAATTATATAAAAAAATGTCTTCACCGAAACTAATTTGTATGATATCCGGGATTAGATCATGTCTATGTTTGATTATGTTCCAACTCTCCCTCATCAGCAAAATATTATGTCTGAAGTTATTTTCGGAGTTACCAAATATAATTATTAGTTTTGTAACTGGCTCGACAGGGTATGGTTTCTCAGACATACGGTCACTTATCTGTTTCATAAAATCAGGACATTGCGATTCGGCTTCCCGATTCTGCATCTCCTTTTCTGGTCATCTCGACCATAATTTAAAGACCTACATTCACGATATATAACAATACAACGTCTTTGGTAACAAAAACACAAATAAATACAAAATTGGCATTGACCCTTTGAGTACCAGCGCCGAATGTTATATTTTATGTTAGCTATACTTAAACGATGGTATGCAGCTTAGGAAGGGTTTGTAGTAATTAAAAGGATTGGCTGAGATAGTTTGAAACCTTCGTATTGCTAGAGGTCCTTCCTAAGCTAAATAATATACAGTACAGTAGTATAATAGTTGCCAAAATATGATGAAAAGGACGTCCCTGATACTGAATGGGTTAAATGTCCCAAAACTGTGTGGCAGTATGTTGTTATAGGCCATAATACGCGAGAGACTGTGATTTACACAAATTAATCATGGCATTGTTTGCCATACTATTATTCGCTATTGTTCACAAATGTTCATTATTCACTTCTGCAAGTATTACTGTTATTCATATTTAAAATTCTCAAGAACACAGATATGACATCAGTCGGTAAACTAACTCCAACACTGTCCATTTCAGTCACAATTCTTTTGAAGCGTTCCTTGACCTCCTCAAGGCGGTCCCACGTACAGTTTTAAATACTTCTCTAATTGAGGTTAAGTGAGGATATTTAGACTCTGAGGGAACATGCAGTGCAGTTCACCTCTGCTTAATTCTTCACTCCAGGTCTTGTTCATGGAATTGCTTTCAGTAGGTTTCTGGCCTAAGTGAGAGTATTTCACACACAACTTCATTACAATATAACCACCAATGTACCTCAGATATTCTTCTTTTATTATTAATCAATTAATGTGCCTCCATTTTCGCTAGTGTTCATACATTTCCCTTGGTATTCGTCAGTCTCATCACTTGCATAATTGTCTACTTCATATCCGTCATCCAAGTCTTTGAAACAGTTACTTGTAATGTAAAGTTCAACGGTACAATATCTTTCACTGAAATGTGTACCTTATCATTTGGTAATTACTAAACAGTCAAAGTCATCAGTAGTTGTGTAAGATTTCTCAAATGAGTACATCTTTTCCTAGGAGTAACGTTTTTAGCCTGAATTCCATATTTTCAGCATATGGATGGCCATTGGTTCCATGCATTTGCCTATGCACCCAAATAAATGTTCCAGGCAATCTTGAATAAATTGTCTAGTTAAGATTACACCCCCCTGAAACATATATAGCCTTTCATGCATTTGGTTCCTTACTCTGATCGCTGTCATCACTTGAATAATTCTTTGCAGAACATTTATTTAGTCGCATATGTTTACTCCAAATGTGTTAAGACTCGTTCACACACAAGACTGGGTCAACACGTCCTTAGCCGTCCTTAGCTGACTTTACAAATGTTTGTGCCATGACCAAGCTTAGATGTGTTGGTTAAATTGTAAATGGTCATGTAAAGTAATTGTAAAGTTGCCAAAAATAGCATGGTGCCAATTTGAGGTATCTCACACTTGCAGGACTTTGCACCAGACTTTAGAAAGTACACGGTCGTTTAAAAGTCTGGAAGGTTCGGGACGTCAGTGTGACAGGCCCTTTACGAGACTGCTTGAGATGAATTCACGATATCAAACCATTCGTCCGCCAGACTATGAAATCAGCAGTTACCTTCCAATTTTTGCTCTCCAGCAGTCCTCTTTCTTAAAGATATTGAGTTAGAACATGTTTGTGACAATAGTTAAGCTGCATATGATGTTGTTGACATTCAAATGTATTTCACTTAACTTATATGCTAGACCATATTCTGTTCTTGTTGCAGTCAGCATTTTCCTGATACAGGAAGCAGACACAAATTGTCCATCCTTCAGATAAAAACCAATGTCAAGAATAGTTTCCTAATCAAATTAATTAAATCTGGCACATTTTCAAACATATATATAAACCCGATCTGCAACTCTGGTCTGAAAAAATATTGTTTTAGTTCCCACATGATCAATGCCGAATTCCTTCCATATTTTAATATTACTGGGCCCTGAAGCATCAACCAGAGCAACGGCATGGTAACCTGCATTATTAACCTCCTATATTAAAGTCAATAAGGTTTTCTTCATGTGTGGAACATTAAAGTAATACAAACATGCCTGCTTCCAGCCGCCCAGACTGTTGAGCATCACAACCTGCACCTTATCATGAGGTTTATACAGAATATCCTTACCCTCGTCATAGCTCCAATCACTTGTAAAGGACATTTCATCTAATGATATAACTGCTAACATTTTCAATCTGAGTAAAGGTATCATATTTTTCCCTCATGATTGACACCATATGATATATAATGCCAGGTTCACATGTAAAGTTCTTGGCTAGTTCATGAAGGGTAGTTTTACTAGTTTTCAGATACTCGTAACACTTAGGACTCGTGCTTCGTAGAGGAATTGCTGCTGATACATCTTCATCTGGCTACACTTTCATACACACACACTCTTGTACTTGACCTGACCAAGTCCATTTTGGAAATCTGATTTCACCTGCAGGATTGACTGCAGCCTCTCATTGTAATTTGATTTCCCGAGGTCCTTTTTTCTGTATGGATTTCCCTGGCCCACCTGCACACTCACACACAAACAATATCCAAATCCGTACCTATGTGTATATATGTACATGTGGGTATATAATGAATAACAATATGCTTATATGTGTATTTAGGCTTTATTTTAAGTAGCTATACAGTACATATTAATATTTGTAGAGCATATGTACTGACACGAATGGGTTTTTGAGCATATATTAGTATGTATTCTCATATACACAATACATAATAATAATAATGTTTCTTCCGTTTCATTTCACAACAATCCTACAACAAATAAATCGCTATAAGCAGCCTAGATAATTATGTGGTTGCTAGTGTTCCCACCCAAACCATTGTAATTCAACTGGTTGACTATTTCAACCAGTTGATTGTAGCAATGACATGCACAATTATGATTCAGAAAAGATCTAGGGAAACTCATATTTGTTTTCACCAACCCACCAATGAATTTACAAATAAAACTAACTAATGAAATCTATGAAAGTAATGATTACATGTGGTACTCCAAGGACTCGAACCTAGGATACTCACACTGAAATCCTGCACACTAAGCATTTTCATTATTATTATTATTTGTTTTTGTTTTGTTTTGTTATTACATAATACACACACTCACTCTCACACACCACACACAGGACATAACGGTTAGATCTTTGGTTATATATTGTATACATATATCTATTACATGATATAATGATATGGTAATTAATATAGGAAATATTAATACACATTCATATAATATCACTTTAAGGTAATTTACTTGCAGATAAATATAATTGGTATATTTAGCAGACAACTTTACAATCGAGAGGTTGACTCAAAGTAATTTCCGGGTCTATTATTCACAAGGCCTTGTTCACGTGATACAGTACTCTTCACCGGAATTTTCCATCATCACTCAGGGGGTGGAGGAGAAGAATAGAGTAAGGTATGAGAGAGATTGTATGGACACTTAGACAGAGGGCTTGGAGCCGATAAGACGTGTGGAGTTGTTCTCCCTACCTGGGGAATACTCCTTCATATACTTAAACTACTTATTAATTACATTTAAAGTCCCTGCATATCAAGTTTTTTTCCTGCAATTTTACTTTGTTCCTGAATAAAGATCTTGTGGCTGGCATAGGATTTCTGATTTATCACATTACTATGTAGGGGTGGTGGCGGTGCATTATCTACTAAATATATATAGAAGTAGAGTCTTCGATAATCTACGAGTCAACCAGTCTACAATCAACCAAGTACTACATAATATAATTAATTAACACCCCCTAAAAGGTTACAATATTTTGTTTGTACCTTACATGGTGGTATCAGCAGCGGTCCTCATTCAATTTGTGTGAGGAGAAAAACGAATGTCTACGAACAATTTTAAAGGCCGAGTATCTGGCTATTATTCGATTAACTCGATTACTTGATTATCTATTTTAGATGGTGCACTATGTCCTTATTTTACTGCAAGAACTAAGATTAAAACAAAATGGATTTGTACGGTGTATAAGGGTTATTTACATAAATTATTTAATTGTTATTGGAAAGTGTGAACAATGACTGGCAAGTAATAGTTAAAGGCATATACCTGTATATGCCTTTATCTCGATGTATCAATGGGAAGATATTATTGGGATGGAATTTGTGCTGTACCTAGTATCAGTGCATTACCACAAAGCCCACCGAAACGCTAATAAAATACCCTCATTGTTCCCTGATTAAATAGCACTGTATGAATATTCCCATATTCAAAATATGCTATAGGGGTGCAATGTCTGGTGAGTTAGCTGCTCAACAGGTGGCGTTGTGTGTGTGTGTAAGATTGAGTGTCCGAGTGTAGGGGGTGAGACAGTGAAGCACGGGAACGAGGTGGCTTCAGAGATGGGGTCGCTTCGGACCATGAGTGAGCACCGTGCCTCATGTGAAGGCAAGATGGCAGGTGCTCGTTGTACTCTACGTGCATCACATGCCTCACTCCCTAGACTGGAACAAGACCTCACAGGCTTCACTGCTCATTGTACAGCTGTGAATGTCCAGGCTCTCAGCCTATGCCCGAGAGGGAGTAAGTTGGAATATAGAATAAAAAAAAAAAAAAAATAAAAAAAATATAATACATATAATAAATACCGATATAATAGAAGATGTAATAGATACAGACTTATGCTTTGTGTGGGGGAGGGGAGTTAGTGAAGTACTGACTGTATGACGAAGGGTGTTGGAAGTATTTACAGTAATTAAATATAGTTATAACTTAGTCGCCCTGACCGAATTGTCAACGTAACCTACAAGTTATTCTGCAAAGTAGCAAGGGGATAGCGTGTGTATTGTGATTAATTATTTACATTGCTAGAGATCCCGAAATAAGGAACACCAATAATATTTATGGTAACTCTCTTCAAAGTTTTAAATATTTGCCCGGGTTGACAAGCAAAGTTACTAGAGGAGTCTGAGCTATCGCAGGGATGTGGGGAGGGCCAGGTATCTTGTCGTAGTCGGGTTGCATCTTCTCTCGTTTCTCATTCGGGCAGCATGCTGCTAAAGAAGTGGGCGGAGTAAAATCCACTTTGCCTAGTGGAATACGGCTTAGCTTCTCAAGCTGAATACGACTGGAGTGTAATGGAGCGGAATATGACTTATCTTTTCGACAAACTAAATATGACTTGACTGAACGAGCAAAATTCTACTGGTTTTGCCAAGCGGAATAAGACATAGCGACTCATGCAGAATATGACTTGAGTGTGATGAGCTGGGTGAGCTGATGACTGATGTTGCACTCAGAGCTTGTATAAACTTTTCCTTCCTCCTACAGTTCTGGTGGTTTGGTGCTAAAGAGTATTCCTGGTCTCTGTTGTTGTTGTGTCATCTATGCCCCTGATGATCAGATGCGATGCATCTTGGAGGTACATGTATTGAGGAATCAGGCATCATACTACCCCATTCATTATGGAAGTCGCGACCCCGTTACTTCAGCTGGTATGTCTACCAGGAAGGGGTGTTAGAGATTGGTGTTAGGTGCTCTAGTGTTCGGTACCAGTGCTTGGTGTGTTCCACAGGGTGCCCTTCTTTTCATTATAGTTTGAGGGTGCTGACGTCTTGGCAGTTTTTGAAGGCGGTCATCAGCTGATCGGGGGGGGTTATAACCTGTGTGTCTTCCCCTTGTTGTTCCAGGTAACGTAGCAGATGTGTATGGCGGGGAAATTCCTGGTGAGTTGTGGAGATCCGGTTTTCAGCTGGAAGATGGATACAGGGCTACGACGGCGACGATGTCTGCTGGTCGATTGGTGACCTCTGACCTGGCTACCTTGTGGGGGGTTTAGGATGTGAAGACACAATTGGCTAACAAGTTGCGCTGGTTGAAGGGGGTGTTTGAGTGTCTTGTGAGTGTACTTGGGAGATAGAAGGGGTGGGAATGTTGGTAAGGAGTGGGTGAGGGAGGGGGGTAGGTTGAGATGGGTTGCCAGAGGGTGGAAAAGGGACGAACATATGGGCAGGGTCAACAATATTTGTGTGTTTTTTGTTTGTGGCAAGGGTGATTTTGCTTTCTTTTATGGGAGTTTTGGGAGTGGTGACGCGGCGGACGTGCCTATTTCGATATATTCTAGGCTCGTCATGAAAGTCAATTATCACTTCTTCTTTGTTCTATGTGTATGAAAGAGACAACACGCAAAGCTGCCTGTAACAAGTGCCCCCCCCCCCCCTCCCAAAGAAAAAAAAATTGAGAGTGAAAGAGAGCCAAAATCAAGATACATTAGAGTTATAATATCTAGACACATGGAGCTTGACGCAGTTCAAGTCATAGGATATGGGACAGGAATATTGAGGGAGAGAGTTATAGAGCTTAATTGTTGAGTAAAAGAAAGACTGGGCAAATTCCAACAGATATATTCCCTCATTAATTCACCCGCGCCAGGCTAACACGCAAATATCTGCACCCCAACGGAGGCTATTTTTAGTTTTATTAGTAATAAGCAATTTTTTATCTATTCACTAAGCGTAATGAAAATTAGATAACAAAATACTAATAATGTTTTTTATTTAAACTAATTGTTCTTGTTAAAAGAGTACTCTTTGTTTAAATATGTTGTTGGTTCTTCATATTTTGTAATTATTTGTCTAAATTATATTATATCTATTCATTGTCGATAGTATCAATTGCTTGCTTTTGCGATTTTCTTAGTTTATTAATTTTGTACGATAAATGTAGGTTATTTGTAGGGTAGTTATTGATAGGGGTCACTTGAGGCATGCTATTGTTACAGGTAGCAGATAGCGCTATCGTTAGTGAGTGCTGTATGCTTTTTGTAATATTATAGATATCTTATCAATATTTGTATTTTATACTATTGTTAATGTCTTGTCATGTTGCAAATTTGATTTTAATAGAACATTTTGTAATTTTACATGTAGTTTCCTTATTCATGCAGAGTTTAGTCCAATTTACCAGAACGTCCCGGACTTCCCAAATTGACTAATTCCTTTAACGTGACGATAGTGCGTTGTTATGCGTGCGATTAGTTTGCTTGGGAAACAGATTAACTTGTTCATGTAGTAATGTACACCCTATGTGGTGGATTGTGTTCTTTTATTTCATAAAAAATCATTGTTATTTATTAAGCGTTGTTTCCACATAGCGATTTTGATAAGTTAATTTGACCTTATATTGTCTTTGTCCCAGTTTTGGTTTATTTAGTTTGCAAGTTTTACATTTGAATTTAAGTTATACTGTATATTATAACACCGCAATCCTTCCTCTTCATGATGCAACAAAGTAGAGGTTTGTAGGTGCTACACAGCCATTGAAATAGTAAATATATTGTGTGTATATACACATATATATATATATATATATATATATATATATATATATATATATATATATACAGGGTGTAATGCGACGTATGGCAATAACTTTGGGAAATTATAAAACAAGGTATTCTAAGCTTGAAAATAATGTTCTATATGACATATTCCAAATTTCAACCAGTATTGAGATATTGCATGTTGAAAATTGTATTTTCCTATGTATTTCCCCATAAGGGTGGCCTAGCTGTCCTTAACACTCCACGAGCGGCTAGGTCGGTAACTTCTACTACCTGGCAAGCGGGTGGTTTTACCCTAAACGACCTTGTTTCCGTGCTCTTTTTCATGCATAAACAAGAGCCAGAGCGTAATACAATTATGTATCCCTGAAAGGGCAATAATTTAGCTTTCCAATGACACAAGAACCATCCTTCTATGACCACGCGTTCTCTTGCAACGATCGTGCAAGACGAGTGCAAAATCCCTTAAATACGGTAATATCCTTACATAATTCCATGTGTAGCGAGGCAGTGAGTGTGGATGTGTGTGGAGGGAATGTCAGTAGTCGCGCGGGACCCGTGCCGAGCGGTCGTGAGCCGACCTACGCTCCTCCCATCGCTCATCTCTCTCTCAGAGCCATTATTGTTCAAAAATTGCACACAGACTTAAGTCGGGCCCCACCACTTAGTCCTTGGTTCTCTAGGCCGATTTAAGTCGGGTCCCGCTAAACAAGGGTTAATGCCTACCAAAGCTACATCTAACTGCAATGATTTTACCAACTTATTTTAAAGATATTTTATTTCTGTAAGTTACAAAATGATAAGAGACATAATAGCTCACTTTGGGCCAGTTGGAAACTATTTGACATGGAAGAGACCATTACAGTGATGCAGGGGAGGACACTAAATTATACCTTCAATATATTTTTAACGGTCAAGATTTTGAATATGTCTTATAGAACATATCAGGCTTAGAATACCTGGTTTATCATGTCCCAAAGTTATTGTCATACGTCGCGTTACACCCTGTATATTTATATATAGATAGATAGATAGAGAATATGGGTAATCATTTGTCGCAAGAGCAAGAACAGGGTGAACAGAAACATTAATTTAACTTTGCGTTGTATAGCTTATCCATGTCATACTTGATTCTAGGACACTGTTCATTTAAATGTCATTGCATTTAGTACGCTTATTCGAAAATACCTCGCTCATTACTGTTTATCTTCCTTATCTTCCCTTGATATGATACGTAACGTTTTCAAAATACTGAATATTTGTTTTTCTGTTCACCTTCGATTTGTGTAAACTATATCGATTTTTTAGTTGTTTTCATGTCTGCATTTTCTAAATAGCTAGGCTCTTGTATATATTTCTAGTATGATCGCTGAATATAATTCAAGTCGCATGTTATTCTTAAGACCTGATAATGGACCCAGCTGGTTCTGAAACAATGTAATAAGGTCAAAGATGTCAACCAATAGGTTTCTGTTCACCCTTGTTTTGCTCTTAATTAATATATTATACAGTATATATATATATATATTATATATATATATATATATATATATATATATATATATATATATATATATATAATATATATATATATATATATATATATATATATATATATATATATATATATATATAATATATATATATATATATATATATATATATATATATAAAATATATATATATATAAATGTATATATACTGTATACTGTATATATGTTAATTAAGAGCAAGACCAGGGAGAACAGAAACATATTGGTTGACATCATTGACTATATTATACATATATATATATATATATATATATATATATATATATATATATATATATATATATATATAATATATATATATATATATATATATATATATATTATATATATATAATATATATATATATATATATATTATATATATACCGTATATATATATAATATATATATATATATATATATATATATATATATATATATATATATATATATATATATATTATATGTGTGTGTGTGTGTGTGTGCACTGATATATTTAATATAGGATTTTAAATTAGACTTCTTGAATTTCTTTACTTTGGGGGAGTTTTATGGGCTTCTATCTTCAATCTGCTTTACAGTATCTGAGGCACACTAATGCATGATAAGTACCAAGCAAACATTTTAAATACGGGCCAATTCCGGCAAGTAGCGGCAATTCCGGAATGTTGGAGTTTTTGTATTGGGCCAAAATATGTTGGCCATAATATTCTAAAACGGTATTGTTTCAATATAATATTAATACATGTTTTCCATTGTCCGTTTTGGGGCAGGATACATGATACTGGTCCAGCATTAGCAAATGATGGCATTAGTATATCTTATTTTGTTTACTGGGCCAATATTTATCGGCCTGGTTAAGGCATAATGATATCGTTCCATTGTAGAAATAATAATGGGTTTCCATAGTTGATTCAGAAGAGGATGCACAATCTTGGGCCGATACAGTATATACATTCAAAAAAAGGATAACTGTCTTTAATTAAAAGGGCCAATATATTGTGGCCGTAAATTGGTAGAACATTGTTGGTCCTACATTATATTTTAAATGACTTGCCAATCTTCGCCATCATTATGGAATATTTATGTTGGGCCAGTACTGGCATATCGCCTTTACCAAATAATGTCATCTACCTGCATTGGGCCTATATGTATCGGCCATAATGTGGCCAACATATATTGGCCCCCTGTTGATCTTATTAATGATTTCCATAATAGATAGGTTGTTGGATGATAGATATTGGGCCAATAATGGCAACTACATGAAGATAAAATATGTTGTTTTTTTATATCCGACCGAAATATGTCGGCCATAATATTCTAAAACGGTGTTGGTTCAATATATTATTCATAAATATTTTCCTTTGTCCGTTTTGGGGCAGGATACATGATGCTGGTCCAGCATTATCAAATGATGTTATTAAGTATAACTTATTTTGCTTATTTGGCCAATATTTATCGGCCTGAATAAGGCATCATGATATCGGTCCATTGTAGAAATAATAATGGGTTTCCATAGTTGATTCAGAAGAGGATGCACAATGTTGGGCCGATAGAGTATATACATTCAAGAAATGGATAACTATTTTTAATAAAAGGGCCAATATATTGTGGCCGTAAATTGGTAGAACACTGTTGGTCCTACATTATATTTGAAATGGCTTGCCAATCTCCGCCATCATTATGGAATATTTATTTTGGGCCAGTACTGCCATATCGCCTTTACCAAATAATGTCATCTACCTGCATTGGGCCTATTTGTATCGGCCATGATGTGGCCAAACTATATTGGTGCCCTGTTGATCTTATTAATAATTTCCATAATAGATAGGTTGTTGAATGTTATCTTAAAACTTTACTTATCATTATTATGTTCCTTCCAACAACCAACTATACTCCTAAAATCGATTAATGAAATTTTACAAACACATGTGGGAGTCCGTGGATTCGAATCCAGGATGCTCACACCGAAAATCAACACCTTATGCATCGTACCACGAAGACAGTTAAAGAATGGTGGACACTGCCTACGATTTATTATGCAACTTCGAATCCTGCATATCAATCTAAGCATGTACACACATCCCAACTGCAACTCACGTAGGCTATGCATATGTGAATGGAAAGAGCAATTAATGGGGCCTTAACCACTAGGGAAGTCCTCTCGATAAATTACCCCTGAACCAATATCAATTATTATGTTCCTTCCAACAACCAACTATACTCCTAAAATCGATTAATGAAATTTTACAAACACATGTGGCAGTCCGTGGATTCGAATCCAGGATGCTCACACCGAAAATCAACACCTTATGCATCGCACCATGAAGACAGTTAAAGAATGGTGGACACTGCCTACGATTTATTATGCAACTTCGAATCCTGCATATCAATCTAAGCATGTACACACATCCCAACTGCAACTCACGTAGGCTATACATATGTGAATGGAAAGCGCAATTAATGGGGCCTTAACCACTAGGGAAGTCCTCTCGATAAATTACCCCTGAACCAATATCAATTATTATGTTCCTTCCAACAACCAACTATACTCCTAAAATCGATTAATGCAATTTACAAACACATGTGGCAGTCCGTGGATTCGAATCCAGGATGCTCACACCGAAAATCAACACCTTATGCATCGCACCACGAAGACAGTTAAAGAATGGTGGACACTGCCTACGATTTATGCAACTTCGAATCCTGCATATCAATCTAAGCATGTACACACATCCCAACTGCAACTCACGTAGGCTATGCATATGTGAATGGAAAGAGCAATTAATGGGGCCTTAACCACTAGGCAAGTCCTCTCGATAAATTAGTGAGACCTCATATGGATTATGTTGTCCAATTTTGGTGTCCTTATTACAAAATGGACATAGATTCGTTGGAGAGAGTACAGCGAAGAATGACACAAATTATTAATATTAGAAATATACCATATGAAGACAAATTTAAAAAAATTAGGCTTACATTCGTTGGAAAGACGTAGAGTTAGAGGGGATATGATAGAAGTGTTCAAGTGGGTTAGTGGGATTAATAAAGGGGACATGACAAATGTACTGAAGCTCAGTGATAGCGAAAGAACTCGAACAAATGGTTTCAAATTAGACTAGTTTCGTTTCAGAAAAAATATAGGCAAATATTGGTTTGGTAACAGATTTGTAGACATGTGGAATAGGCTACCGAGTGATATGGTATGATTAAGAACGATAGGGAGCTTTAAGATAAATTTTGATAGGCATATGGACGAGAAGGGTTGGGTATGAGGGGGGATCTGCTGGATGTGGGCCAATCGGTGCTCTGCAGACCCCTGTAATCCTGTGTTGATCTCTGACCACTTTTGTGAGGTCAGTCCTTAAGGTATTAATGAGTTGGGTCTGTAATTAAGCCTTGCAATTGGGGTTGGGTGTGACAGGGACCTGCCTTGTGTGACCCGATCGGCTTCCTGCAGACTCCCATTTTCTTATGTTCATATATTGGGCCAATAATGGCAACTACATGAATGTAAAATATGTTCACTTCTTTGTATCGGCTCAAAACACATTGGCCATAACATTCTAAAGCGGTATTGGTTCAATGTATTATTTATAAATGTTTTCCTTTGTCCGTTGTGTGGCAGGATACTTGATGTTATAAAGTAAAACTTATTTTGTTTACTGGGCCAATATTTATCAGCCTGATTAAGGCATAATGATGTCGGTCCATTGTAGAAATATTAATGGGTTTCCATAGTTGATTCAGAAGAGGATTCACAATGTTGGGCCGATACAGTATATACATTCAAGAAATGGATAACTATCTTTAATTAAAAGGGCCAATATATTTTAGCCGTAAATTGGTAGAACATTGTTGGTCCTACATTATATTTTAAATGGCTTGCCAATCTCTGCCATTATTATGGAATATTTATTTTGGGCCAGTACTGGCATATCGCCTTTACCAAATAATGTCATCTACCTGCATTGGGCTTATCCAGTATGTATCGGCCATAATGTGGCCAAAATATATTGGCCCTCTGTTGCTCTTATTAATGATTTCCATAATAGATAGGTTGTTGAATGATAGATATTGGGTCAATAATAGCAACTACATGAAGGTAAAATATGCTGGCTTTTTTGTATCTGGCCAAAATATGTTGGCCATAATCTTCTAATGCGGTATTGGTTCAATATATTATTTATAAATGTTTTCCTTTGTCCGTTTTGGGGCAGAATACATTATGCTGGTCCAGCATTAGCAAATGATGTTATTAAGTATAACTTATTTTGTTTATTGGGCCAATATTTATCGGCCTGATTAAGGCATAATGATATCGGTCCATTGTAGAAATACGAATTGGTTTCCTTAGTTGATTCAGAAGAGGATGCACAATGTTGGGCAGATACAGAAAATACATCCAATAAATGGATAACTATTTTTTAATAAAAGGGCCAATATATTCCCTGAAAATAATGGAAGTACGGGCCAAAGCCGGCAAGTCTGGAATGTAGGCTTTCTCATATTGGGCCAATGTATGTTGGCCAGAATATTCTGAAACTATGTCTTTCCGATAATAAATTTATAAAGGTTTTCCTTTGTCCGTCTTTGGGTTGGGATTACAGTGTTGGGCCAGCATTGGCACTTAACAGGATTCAGGATAAATTATTTTCTGTATTGGGCCAATGTCTATCGGCCAAATAATTGTGTAATGATATCAGCCCAATATAGATTTTTTGTTTCCATCATTGGATTTGGATAAGATGCCCAATGTCGGGCCGATACTGTTATATAGCAAAAAGTAAAGGATATTGTTTTTTTTTATATTGGGTAGATGTACTTTGGCCATAAGAAGGCAACAATTTGTGTTTCCATTATCATATTCAAAATGGTTTTCCGTTCATGGCATTAGATTGGATTTCAGGTGTTGGGCCATTACTAGCATATAGCATTATTAAAGGGTATTGTTTGCCTGTGTTGGGCATATGTATAGCATAGCGGCCAAAATTCGGCCAAGCTATGTCGGCCCGATCTTTTTTTTTTTTTTTTTTTTTTTTTTTTTTTAAAGACAATGAACGGAGGAAGGAAAAACACAGATAAAACAAAAAGGTCCATGTGCCTAAAGGCATCCTCCATTCATAAAATGTTTGTAACAACTGGATTTAAACATTTGTAGATTGTAAGTTTGTGGAAAGCAATTCGAGGGAAGTGAATTCCAAAGAGTAGTAGTTCTAGGGATAAATGAATTTTGATAAGCAGAAGTTCTGCAGGAGAAAGAAATCATAAATAATGAGCTCTCCTTCCTGTGTTGGGCCAATGAGTAACGGCCTTGAACTGGCAAAGTTATATCGGCCCAACTTTAATGTAATCAATATTTTCAATCATCGAGAATGATGTGGTTGTCAGACCTTGGGCCTATACTGGCATATATCGGAAAGTAAGAGATAAAGACTTGCCTATATCGGGCCGTTGTATGTAGCCCAGAAAAGGGCCCAAAGATAGTGGTCTAATATTATGTTCATTACTATTTAACATTAACCGGCCTAAGGTAGTCTTCCATATGTAGGACCAATACTGGCATATTGCAGTACTAAAGGATAACAGTTGTCCTGTATTGGGCATATGCATCGCAGCAAATAAATGGCCAAATTATATCGACCCAATATTGAATTCATAAATGAATTTCCCTATGTGATAGTTGGTGTTTGCCAGATGTTGGGCCAATACAAGAATAGAAGAGAAAGAAAGAGATAATGGCTTCCTTACATCGGGCCATTGTACTTCGGCCAGAAGAAGGCAAAACTATATTGGTCCTTTATCATATTTATAGTGGTTTTCCGTTAATCTGCATTGTGTTTGGTACCAGATGTTCGGCTGGTACTGGCATATAACCATACTAAAGGCTATTAGATTTCCTATATGAGACCAATGTATAACAGTTTAGAAATGGCAAAAGGATATCGGCCTGATATGAAATAGATAAATTTTTTCTATAATGGGATATTGGGTGGCTATCAGATGTTGGAGTGATACTGTTATGTTACTAAACAAAACGGATAATGTTTGTCTTATATTGGGTCTATGTACTTTTGCCATAAATAGGCAATATTATGTTGGTCCAATATTATTATTCAAAATAGTTTTCCATTCACTGGGCGTTGGATTGAGTTCCAGGTGTTTGGCCACTACTGACATAAATCATTACAAAAAGATATTTGCTTATGTTGGGCATATGTACAGTATAGCGGCCAAGAAACTACCAAGCTATATCAGGCCAATACTGTATTTATGAATGTTTTTCATCATAGGATAGTAGATGGATGGCAGATGTTGGGACAATACCGGTATATGTAGTGGATGATACGAGATGATGGCTTTCCTATACCTGGCCATTGTGTTTTGGCCAGAAGATGGCAAACTTGAATTGGTCCAATATCTTATTCAGTATGATTTGCCATTAACCGGTAATTGGTTGTCTTCAATAATTGGGGCCAATACTGGCATTAGCTACCCACTTAGAACAAAAACGTCACTATAACGTTATGAGAACGAGGTGGTTTGGTTACCGTTACGTAATATAAATACGTAAATACTACGTAATTGTGTAGAGTTGTAGCGACATACATTAGACGTTATAACACGACGTAGTGATATAACTTGATATCGTCGCTATTACGTTGCTAAAACGAATTGTTTAGGCTACCATTACGTTAAGTAAACACGTAAATACTACGTTAAAGCGTGGAATTGTAGCGAATTGTTACCGACGTCACTATGACGTTGTCATGACAAAATACTTTGGTTACCATTACCTTATATATACACGTAATTATTACGTAATTGTGTAGAGTTGCGGCGACGTGTTACTGACATAGTAGCACGACATAGTTATACAATGCAATATCGTAGCTATTACGTTGTTAACCCTTAACCCCTAAGCGCGATGGGCCTCATGGAAGGCTTCCTATAGGGAACGCGATAGGCCTCACGGAAGCAAGACCATAAAAAAGCCTTCCCCCCAAAAAAGGGCCTATCAAAACAAAGGAATTTGTCTCTAGGTGAGATAATTCCCCTCCAGTACTCATCCATGTGTTTTTCACTCCCCCCCCCCCTCCCCTCCTTCCCCACCTTATTCCCCCCTCCCTCCTCTCCTCAATTATCACATATTTTTCCTCTTATTATCATCATTTATCGGTTATTTTTCTCTCCCGAGATAATGTAGCACAAGTGGGTTCCATAAAAGATCGTTATGTAACACCCAGACACCGGCCCACACCGCCCCGCTCGTCTCAGTTACCTCACAGACAGCGAGAGGGGAGGGTTGCCTGTGGCTCTCTCTCACCTGAGATTATGACCGGGTGGCCAATATCTTCGTTTTTCACCACCCAAATGCTTTTCCAACTTATTTTAGCACTCTTGAAGGTTCATATATACATCATATATGTAAAATAAAAGCATACCGAAAACAAATAATGCTCTATATTGTAAATATAACGAATTCTGTCAGAATCCAAGGCTAGAAATGCACAAATAACTACCCTAGCCCCTAGGTCTATATTGCGCTTGTCAGGTTAACTGGCGGCGCGCGACCTATGTCGAGTGAAATAAATTTGGACTATGTGGTGGTGCACGACATTTGTCGACGCCATTTTCAGCACATAATGTTGCTGAGAGAGAGAGCTGAGCGGTGGGACGAGTGTAGCAACCTTATGACCGCTTCCCACCACCGCGGTGGACATACTGAACTGTATTCTACTTTCCTCCCCCCTTTCTCACTCGCTACACAGGGAATTATGTAAGGAAATTACCTTATTTCAGTGTTTTGGCACTCGTGTTGCACGATCGTTGCAAGCGAACCAGTGGTCGTACAAGAATGGTTCGGGTGTCATTGGAAAGCTCTGTGTACGCCATTTCAGGGATAGATACTTGTTTTACACTCTGGGTCTTATTTAGGCATGAAAATTATCACGTAAACAACCCTATTTAGGGTAAAAAAATAAAATACGCTGTGCGGTACGGTCAAATAGACCGCATAGGCCGCCAATAAGATGTTAAGACGAATTGCTTTGGTTACCATTATGTTATGTAAACACGTAAATATTACGTCATTGTGTAGAGTTGTGGCGACGTATTACCGACATAATACCACAACGTAGTTAAACAACTCAATATCGTAGCTGTTACGTTGTTAAGACTAATTGCTTTGGTTACCATTACGTTAAGTAAACACGTAAATACTACGTTAAAGCGTGGAATTGTAGCGAATTGTTACCGACGTCACAATGACGTTGTCATGACAAAATACTTTGGTTACCATTACGTTATGTATACACGTAATTATTACGTAATTGTGTTGAGTTGCGGCGACGTGTTACTGACATAGTAACACGACATAGTTATACAATGCAATACCGTAGCTGTTACGTTGTTAAGACATATTGCTTTGGTTACCATTACGTTATGTAAACACGTAAATATTACGTAATTGTGTAGAGTTGTGGCGACGTATTACCAACATAATAACACAATGTAGTTATACAACTCAGTATCGTAGCTGTTACGTTGTTAAGACTAATTGCTTTGGTTACCATTACGTTATGTTAACACGTAAATATTACGTAATTGTGTAGAGTAGGGGCGACGTGTTACCGACATAATAACACAACGTAGTTATACAACTCAATATTGTAGCTGTTACGTTGTTAAGACTAATTGCTTTGGTTACCATTACATTATGTAAACACGTAAGTATTACGTAATTGTGTAGAGTTGTGGCGACGTATTACCGACATAATAACACAACATAGTTATACAACTCAATATCATAGCTGTTACGTTGTTAAGACTAATTGCTTTGGTTACCATTACGTTATGTAAACACGTAAATATTACATAATTGTGTAGAGTTGTGGCTACGTATTACCGACATAATAACACAACGTAGTTATACAACTCACTATTGTAGCTGTTACGTTGTTAAGACTAATTGCTTTGGTTACCATGACGTTATGCAAACACGTAAATATTACGTAATTGTGTAGAGTCCGGCAACGTGTTACCGACGTAATAACACGACGTAATTATATAATGTAATATCTCCGCTGTTACATAAGAACATAAGAACATAAGAAAATGGGAGTCTGCAGAAAGCCGATTGGCCTAAGCAAGGCAGATCCCTGTCCCACACAACCCCAATTCAATTACAAAGCCCAATTATAGGCTTCACACTCTAATACCCTGAGGATCATCTTACCAAAACGGTTAGAGATTAACGCAGGATTATGGGGGTCTGCAGAGCGCTGATTGGCTTAACCCGGCTGATCCCCCTTCACACCCAACCCTTCTCGTCCATATGCTTATCCAATTTTATCTTAAAGCTCTCTACAGTTTTAGATCCCACTATAGCACTTGGTAGTCCATTCCACCCATCTACAACTCTGTTACCAAACCAATATTTGCCTATATCTTTTCTGAAACGAAATTTATCTAATTTGAAACCATTGGTACGAGTTCTTTCGCTATCACTGAGCTTTAGTACATTTGTCATGTCCCCTTTGTTAATCCCACTAACCCACTTGAACACCTCTATCATATCCCCTCTAACTCTGCGTCTCTCTAACGAATGTAAACCTAATTTCTTCAACCTTTCTTCATACGAAAGATTTCTAATATTATGGATAATTTTTGTCATTCTACGCTGTACTCTCTCCAATGAATCTATGTCCATTCTGTAATAAGGACACCAAAATTGGACAGCATAATCCATATGGGGTCTCACTAATGACAAGTAAAGTTTTAAGATAACATCAGCAGTTCTGTTACTCACACTCCTAGAGATGAACCCGAGAATCCTGTTTGCCTTATTACGAACGCTTATACACTGTTTTCTAGGCTTCAAATCATTGCTAACAAACACACCTAGATCTTTCTCGCAGTCTGAATTTTCTAATTCTAAATTAGCTAGTTTATATTTAACATTTGTTTGCATCTTCCCTATCTTTAATACCTTGCATTTGTCAATGTTAAACTTCATCTGCCAATTTACTGACCATTCATGTAAGGTATCTAGATCCCTTTGGAGGCACTCTATATCGCTATCTGAATCAATTGATCTCCCTATTTTAGTATCGTCTGCGAATTTACTTATCCTACTAGTTATACCTAAATCTAGGTCATTTATGTATATAAGAAACAACAGGGGACCTAATACCGATCCCTGGGGGACACCACTTTTGACTGCTCCCCATTCTGACTTGGTACCATTTATGCTGACTCTCTGCTTCCTACCAATTAGCCATGACCTAATCCATCCTAACAACGCCCCACCTAATCCATGTGCCTCAACCTTTCTCATCAATCTCTCATGAGGGACTCTGTCGAAAGCTTTACTGAAATCTAAATATATAATATCATATGACTTGTCATTATCTACTGCTTCATATACCTCTGAGAAAAAACTAAGCAAATTAGTAAGGCAAGACCGTCCCTGAGTGAATCCATGCTGAGAAGAATTGATTAAGTTAAATGTTTCTAAGTGGTTTCTCATTTTCCTAGCAATAATTGACTCTAGTAGTTTTCCTATGATTGAAGTGAGACTAATGGGACGGTAATTGGATGCTATTGATTTATCACCTTTTTTGAAGATCGGAACTACATTTGCAAGCTTCCAAGCTTCTGGAACTATACCTGTTTCTAATGACTTGTTAAATAGAAATGTTAATGGATAACTTAACTCATCTCTGCATTCTTTTAATACTCTAGCATATACCTCATCAGGACCAGGCGATTTATGAGGTTTCAGTCTGTCAATTTCCTTAACCACATCATTTCTACTTATAGTAACCGTACTTAACCTATTTTCTATACTATCGCTGTATACCTTACGGACTTCTGGAAACTGTGCCAAATTTTCATTAGTGAAAACGGAAAGAAATTGACTATTTAATGTACTGCACATTTCTAAATCACTTTCTGTCAATTTTCCTATAGAAGTTTTAAGGGGACCAATTACATCTCTAACCTTGGATTTATATAGTTGGTAAAAAGCTTTATGATTATTTTTTGAGTCATTGGCAACCTTAATTTCATAATTTCTGTTTTCTTTCCTAATATCCTTTTTTACCTGTCTTGATAGATTCTGATAGTAAGCAAGTAGGTGAATTTCGCCTTTTCTAATTTTTCTATATATTCCTCTCTTTTGTCCTAGAAGATCTAATAGTCTATTATTCATCCATTTGGGTTGGTTCTGTGTTGATCTAAATTTTCTTTTGGGGATATATTTATTTTGCGCATTGAATACTGACTTGATAAAATTATCGTATGTATCTACCAAGTTTGACGTCTCCTCCTGACTTAAGATGACAGGTGCCTGAGAAAGGATACACTCATTTGGACACCTGGATCGACTTAATTTTTTGACCATAGGGTCCGCTAACAGGGCTTCTCTTAACCCACCATAATTGGCTTTTCTGAAGTCAGGTATTAATGTTGTATTCTCTCTGGTATTACCTTTCCATTGTATATTAAAATACACAGAATTGTGATCACTATTTCCTAGGTGGTCCCCGATTTCTACACTATTTATCATATGTTCATTGTTACTGAAAACTAAATCGAGAATATTATCACCTCTAGTTGGCGTATCTATGAATTGAGATAAAAAACTATCTTGTACTACCTCAATAAACTCCTTTGAATCAGAGTCGCCTATTTGTTGCTGCCAATCTATATTAGGGAAATTAAAATCCCCCATAATGCACACGTTGCTAAGCCTTGATGCTATTTTAATTTCCTCCCATAATGATGTTCCGTCATTTCTACTCATATTTGGCGGTCTATACATAACTCCAATAACTAAAGTCTCACTACCTTCGTTAACTTCTACCCAAACACTTTCATTTTCATTATTTACTCTAATACCTGATTTAGTACAGCTTTTTAATGAACTCCTGACAAACACTGCTATACCACCACCCCTCTTACTTGTTCGGTCATATTTAAACAAACTATATCCCGGTATATCAAACTCTGCTAAAAAATGCCTGGTTTCTGTATTAATCCATGTTTCAGTTAGCGCTATTATGTCTATATTTTCTTTGCTAACCAGTGCTCTAAGTTCGTTCATTTTGTTACATAAACTCCTGCAATTTGTATAATAAACACTCAAACTATTACTTGTATTTGCAACTATTTTTCTATTGTTTTTAACTAATTTATTTTTACCTGTTGAACTACTGGACCTAGACGGAAAATCTACGCTATCAGAATGTTCGTTATTACTATCAATTTGATGTGGCTGGGATTCTATTTTACTTACACACCTATGGTTTATTAACAAAACCCCGCAACAAACTTGTCGAGTGAGCTGGCTAAGGTCGAAACTCCTAGTCGAGAGAGATGTACTCCATCCTGGGCATACAGTTCATCCTTACCGTAGAAGAGGGTCCAGTTATCCAGGAATGGAATAGTATTTGCCTTGCAATACTTCTCCAGCCGGCTATTTACACCAATAGCCCTGGAGGACCATTCCTTCCTTACCCCTCTTCTTGGTAGGATACTGTGTACCACAGGAACTCCACCCTTCTCCTTGATCCTCTCCAACATTTCCTGGTACGTGGTGAGCAACTCCTCAGTCCTGCATTTCCAAATGTCGTTGCTCCCTGCGTTGAGGAAGATGATGGGGTCCTCTCCACTCGCTTCCATGACACCATCTAGCTTTTCTGCCACCTTCTCGACTCCGGCACCAGGCAGACAGACAACTTTACCAACATGTGTGTTAGTAGCCCTACCAAGGTATTTAATCATTGAATCCCCTACAATTAAAATAGACTTAGCTGTTTTCTGTTGCCGGCCTGTAGCAGGAGTTGTAGCAGCAACAGCAGCAGACTTCCCCCCCTCCCCTCTCACTGCCACTCACTGCCTCTCACTGTTACGTTGTTAAGACGAATTGCTTTGGTAACCATTACGTTATGTAAACACGTTAGTAGGATGCTATGAACACGTAATTAACACGTCCTTAATACGTGATACATTACGTAATGAAATACAACTTGGGCACGTTGCTGCGACCAACATATGCATGTAATAGGTACGTGTAATTTTATTATTATGCTCACGTTAACAAAAAACGTTATTAGCACGTTATTCATTACACCAGCAATTACGATGACATAACGTCACTGCGAGCGCCCACAATAACGAGGTAAGTATGTATTATTATGATGTTATTGGCACGTACCGTAGTACGTCAATAGTACGTGTTATATAATGTAACGATCTCGTTCACACGAAACGTTATTAACATATTAACGATTAAGTCTGGAAGAATGAAGTTATTACGTTATTGTGAGCAACCACATTTACGTGGTAACTACGTGTTATTGTGATGCTATAGGCACATAACAATCTACGTCAGTAGCATGTGTGCTTTTACGTAATTATTATGTTAACAAATAACGTTTTTAATATGTCACTCATTACGTCGGTAAGTATAACATTGTTACGTCATTGTGAATGTTCTTTTTTACGTAACAAGTACGTGTAATTATGATGCTATTGGCACGTAACATAGAACGTCGGTAACAGGTGTAATTA
Organism: Paralithodes platypus; assembly: GCA_032716605.1. Classification (NCBI taxonomy): domain Eukaryota; kingdom Metazoa; phylum Arthropoda; class Malacostraca; order Decapoda; family Lithodidae; genus Paralithodes; species Paralithodes platypus. The sequence goes on from CM064525.1 coordinate 35,333,292, forward strand.
TAATGTAATGACCACAGTAAGACGACACGTTATTAGCATGTTACACATTACATCGGGAAGTATGATATTATTACGTCACTTTGAGCACCCACATTTACGTGGTAATTAAGTGTTATTGTGATGCTATAGGCACGTAACAATCTAAGTCAGTAGCACGTGTACTTGTAACGTAATTTATACGTTAACAAAAAACGTTGTTAGTATGTCACTCATTACGTCGGGAAGTATCACATTGTTATGCCACTGAGCGCCCAAATTAACGTGGTAACTACGTATTACTATGATGTTATTGACACTTAATATAGTACGTGGGTAGTACATGTACTTACAATGTTATGATGACATTAACTCAAAACGTTATTAGAATTTTACACATACTGAAGTAAGATTTGTGTATGTTGTAGCGATCCCATTATTCTATGTGACTAATACGTTATTGGTTAGTAACATGATTTACGACTTAATTAAGTATGACGTTAACTCACTGTACCTCCACAGATGTATCTGATAACTGTTATTGTGATATTATTAGTACTGGTACATTAAGTAGGCTACGTTATTACCCTATGAATATTTATGAACTGAAATACGACGTAGGTATGTTACTCATGCATATAACAGCTATATATAATTATAACATTATTGGTACCGTACTTACTATATTATTTATTTACCATCACATACAGAAGTATGATGTGTGTACATTGATGCGACCGCACCAATTTCCGTGATAAAGTAGTGTTATTAGTACATAGTTACACATAAAAAGTACGTAATTAACCCGCTGAGTACCAGCTAAATATTTATAAATGTACCACCCAGGACCGGCTGATTCTGATTTTTTTATTTATTCCAGAAACAATAGCGAATGGGTTAGGAATGAAGGAAAAACTACGAAAAACCGATCAAAAAGCTCAAAAAATGGTCCTACAGAGCCCCCGAAAACGGATTTTACAAGAGTAAAAAATTGAAGGCAATTTCCCAAAAAAAAACATGTTTTTGCGCACTCACGCGCACGCGGTTGGACTTTGAGAGTTTTCAACCATCGGCATGGGTGCGTGGGATACTTACACAGTTCCCATACAAATCTGAGCCCTCTAGGTGCCATAGGACCGGAGTAATTGGGACCGGACCGGCCAGGACGCAAACCATGCGTCGCTGGGGTTTAGCGTTACATACATTGTGGACGCAAACCCTGCGTCGCTGGGGCTCAGGGGTTGACACGTGATTCATTACATACTAAAGTACGACGACGGCACATCCCTACTACCCAAAATACATATATGATAAGTACATGCCATTATATAGCTTATGCGTAATACAATAAGTAGTTAATACCAGATACAAAGACTATGTTGTTCAATTTTAGGGTCTGTTAAAATGTATAGAAACTAGAAGCAATCCAACCATGAATGATAAAAGTATCCACACTATTAGATATTATGGATTGATGATAGTTTGAAACTCCTTAGCCTATATGCATGGCCAGGCAATAAAGTGCCGAGGTTGGACAAAAATTTTAACAAAGCAATTTCACCTGAAATGGGTTCTTTGGAGGTATCACTAACCACACAAAAAAGTCCACTCGAATCCACCCATGGCAAATACTCGTGTTCACTAAAAATCCTAGATGCCCGCCGCCGCGGAAGGTAAAATATTGAAATAGGCATAACTTTGCTGAAAATCAACATAGAAACACAAATAAAGTGTCTAATCCTACTAATTTTGAGATGCTCTTTCATTTAAAGTTACTTTGGAGGAGATTGGAAGATGTGTTCATATTGAAATCCTCGAAAAATCAAAATTTTGGCCTAAAATTACCCTAAAATGAGCAAAATTAATTGTCTGAACAACTGGCTATAATCTTTTACATATGTATTATTGTATTGTGTATGTATATATGTATATAAATATGTATATGTGTATATTCCAAAGTAGCTTTCAAACACATTAATTTATTTATAGTCCCGTTTCATCATCATCGTTTTCCACCTCACTTTCTTCAATGTCTACAGGTGGACCGTTCAAACAGGTAATGCCCTTGCATTGACCACAAGCTGGAGTGCAATAGAGCCCATTTTTGCGGCATGTACATGTTCTTGTGTTGCATTTTCCACCACAATTGCATCTTATTATCTTAAGTAGTCGATCAGGTGCCGACGGCTGAGACATTTTGACGGGATATAAGTCAGAAGGAGAAGTCGTCCAGCCCCATTCTTCTGCAGGAAGATCATTACCACACCATGCCTGAACCTGATGGTATGCGAGATGGCTATGGAAAATGGCTGCATCAGATGTTGGCGGAAGCTTCTCTGGCGACACATACTGCGTGGCAGTACCCACTTTCTGCTGAAACTTGTCCACTCTTGCCGAGTCAAGGCTCAGAGATGTTGTGCAGCCATAGATGATCAACAAGGCATCTTCTCCAGCTCTTTCTATTTCTGCTTTAGATGAAGATGGAGACATGAATATTGAACTACACCGCTCTAGGTCTGCATATTTCTTGAGTACTGACACTTTGCCAATCCCATAAGGTCTAGACGTAGTGTCACACCCACTGAAAGCGTGCAGAAAGAGCAGGGCGCCAGAGAGTAATGGGTCAAGCTTCTTTGCCAAAGTTGTGACACACACTCTTTATTTGGATGTCACCATGTATAAGTCTTTGTCAGCAATATTGGCATGATGCGTTAGCAGCTGGAACACATCAGAATCCTCTGCGACAACAGCTGTTGGCTTCTCTTTGGCGTGAAGACATGCTGACATACATATCTTGTAGTCAGCATCACCTTTTGCATGTTCAACGGCGATATCCGCTTTGGTCATTTGCTCTGCAAGTAGATTGATGAATGCTTGCTTGTTGGAAGGATTGGAAAGAAAGCTCTTCTTGATCATGGTTACATGCACTTCTGGTGAAACCAACACTGTAGCACCTATATCATTCCCCATCCTGCGACGATGTGCTTCATCCTTTGTGCTAGACCCATGATACCCATCAAACACAACCAAAGCATGACAGTATGATTGCTTGATGTGTCGGACGTATATTTCACAGATCTCCGAGTAGCTGGCATTTTTAGGCCATGAGAATTTATGATAACTCCAATGGCTCCAAGCATGCTCATCTCTGTGTGGAATCTGCCAAGTAACAGGACAATCTTTCGCAAATGACTTGATGTGGGTTGATCCTCGATAACCATCAGAGCTATCCAGTATAATTGCTGATCGAAGGTGATGATGGGAGTACAATTCTGCTTTTCAGCTAAGTCGCTCATGTACTCCAGCGTTGACCGAACACGTTGGGCTACTTGGTGACATGTTAATCATTTGTAAGAAGAGTTGTGTACTCTTCCCTGGGTTGGCCATTTGCTTATGAAGGGATTGCATGTATCCAGACCACAAAGGCCGTGGTTGAGAGAGATGCATCGATACCTGCCACATTATGTCTAACTTGAGACTCTGCATGTCCTGGGTATATGGGCGAATAGTTTCATACTTGATACTCTTCAATGCTGACTTTGGGTCTCTTTGAAATACGATTGAATGTTTGCCAAAAAAATTTATGTCATCGAATGGCACCTGGTTCCTGGGAATTGGTCTGGAAGTTGAACGAGCTGGTGTGATTGCTCCCATCTGACCCATCATGTGAATGGCATTTTCACCATCCAATGTCTTTGCATTGTGATCAATATTGTCGGCAATGAAGTGCAGCAAAGCATCAGCAGTGAGATCTTTAATGTCTACTCCTTGGGTGAGAGCAGCGTTTTTCTTGTAGAGTGATGATTCTGAATATGAAGAACAGAAACCAAAGCTGAAGAGTAAGTCTATCAAGTCACGATGTCCATATTTCTGGTCCAAAGTTACACACAGACCAACTTGCAGAGGACAGAGGAATGCTCTTGGACAAGTGGAGCTCATTATGGCTTGGCCAATAGATGCACATCGAAGGTCTGCTCTTTTGCTCTTGATGATTGTCTGTAACAGTAGAGACAGGGCAGGGGTCAAAGTGGAGAGATTGTGTTCGAGCGATTTTATATCAGAGGCGTCTGGATATACATTGTTGTGTTTTTCGGCATTCTTTATTTCATTCCTGATATAGGTGCCGACAACTTTGATCAACAAATCCATGTCATCGGGGTTGTCCTTCATTTTTGAGTGCGCATCCTGAATCAACTGCTTCACATTAGATGTGAGTGTGATAATCAGTGGTTGCTTTTTCGTTGAAGTTATCGATACTCTGTTCCCATAATGTGCATAGAGTTGCCTTTGCAAAGACTTTTTGGAATAAACCTCTCCACTAGTTGCATGGCTTTCCATGATTTCATAGAGTTCATCTAGAGTGACAGTTTTATCATCATTGTTTTCCAGATATTCAATAACGTGCATGAAAGACGATCTCTTCATTTCATCGATGGTACCAGAAGGACGTCCTCGTTTCCGAGGTGGTGCTCCATCCTTGTTTGTAGGTAACATGTCAAGTGTAAGATTTCGTGGAGACATGTAATATTGGAAACATCTGCGGTGGTAAATGGCCTCCTCTGCTGGTAAATCATTAACACCTAAAGAGCGGCCTAGGCGGTATATAATATGTAGCCACCAGCGGGGTGTTTTTAGCCAAAATAGGGCTGTTTACGTGATCATTTTCATTCCTAAATAAGACCCAGAGCGTAAAACAAGTATCTATCCCTGAAAGGGCATAAACAGAGCTTTCCAATGACACCACAACGATCCTTGTATGACCGATAGTTTTCTTGCAACAACCGCGCAACACGAGTGCAAAAACCATGTAATTCGGTACTTTCCCCATACAATTCACTATGTAGCGAGTGTGAGAGGGTAGAGGAGGGTGGGATTCATGTCAGTTGCACCGCCGCGGTGGTCTGGAGCAGTCATACGCTCGCTACTCTCCTGCCGCCACTTGTCTCTCTCTCTCAGCAACATTACGTGCTGAAATTGCCACACGACTTATGGTGTGAGCCGCCACATAGTCCAAATTTATTTAACTCGACTTATGTTGTGGGCCACCAATAAGGGGTTAATACATGCAAGTCGATGTGCAACTGCATCAGCCCAAGAGTCTGGATGAGTTTCGCGACGTTCATTACATCTTTGCAAGATTGTCTCTGACACAGTGAGGAGCATAACATGGCTGAATTCATATTCAACATTGGTGGGATACTTTCTGGCCTTCTCCTGATCAACATGCATCCCATAGAGATAGCAGTCAGTGTGAAATGAGAATTTTTTAGTATCACATCGCAGTTTGTGTGAGGTAGGACCAGTTTCATCGACATGTTGGCGTTTACCGATCTGCTCATATCGTCTGCTGTTTGTGTGACTTTTGCGACATGATGTGTGGACATATTGCTTTCCATTTTCATCAAATTTATATATTGGGATGGGGTTCGTTGGATATAGTTCATTGTGTCTATGGGTGAATTTATTAATGGAAGTGAGGCCTTTGCGTCCAACGCTGAAATATTCATCGTTCTTAAATGAAATAGTGTCTCTACAAATTAAACACGCTGCATCTGTCTTGGGGGGATGCCATCACAATCTCAGATCTGAAAATAAAAGACAAAAGTATTACTAAATGCGTTGCATACACGTATATACATTTCTCAATCGTACTGGTCTAATAGTCGCACAGATATGTTCAGAGGATCATATAATTTTCACATTTTCCTTCAATATTATACCAAAAATTACGTTGATTTTGACGTTTGAGCATGAATGCCACCTTATATGACCTTGAAAATATTTCCAAGTGAAAGAGCACCTCAAAATTAGTAGGATTAGACACTTTATTTGTGTTTCTATGTTGATTTTCAGCAAAGTTATGCCTATTTCAATATTTTACCTTCCGCGGCGGCGGGCATCTAGGATTTTCAGTGAAAACGAGTATTTGCCATGGGTGGATTCGAGTGGACTTTTTTGTGTGGTTAGAGATACCTCCAAAGAACCCATTTCAGGTGAAATTGCTTTGTTAACATTTCTGTCCAACCTCGGCACTTTTTTGGTGCTTATTTCCTGGCCTTAGATAAACAAAAATAGAGATATAACATTATAGAAACTTGCAGTAAGTCGATGAAGAGTATCACCACGGTGGTTTATATAGAACCTTGAATTCTACCAATAGGGTTCATATTGTCAACAGACATACATTTGCATCAATTGCATAAAGGATATAAATGGAAGTTATGTAAAGCCCATCATTAGATGAGGTTTTCTATGATCATCAAATGCTTCATTACTCACAAATGTTTGTACATATGATGCTTATAAATATACTATAATTACTCTGATATTTTGCAGAGATATATAGCCTACAGTGCATAGACCTCTTAAAATAATTAGTCTTTAACTAAACACATATACCCATTGAAGTTGAATATTTAATGCATTATATATTAATAAAATAATATATAATGTTTATATTTTATATTGGATATAAAATTCTATTTACAAATTCTTGAATTTAGCTAATTAAAAACAAATAATAGACATACGAATGTCCTATTATAGCAAATATTTCCAGTACATTGATAAAATGCTCCATTTTATGTAGTAACGAGTATATCGGTGATACATCTCATTTAGACATTGAAATAGCAATAGTTTTTGCCTGTTGATCAAATGGACTAGAATTTGAATTCCAGGACGATTAGTAGGCTACTGCATAATAATCATGTGGTGTCAGTATTCGGGCAACTTAGTAGACCGGGAAAAGTAAAACAAAAATAATTCAATTCAATTTGCTTTAATGGTCATAAATAAAATTATAAGTTTAATTTTGCCTTTGATGTATACACTGGACAATAAAAGGGAAATAATTTGGAATGACTTGGCATATCCGATTCAAAAGGTACCGTACCGGTACACAAACAATTTGTTATCCTGAATTTTGATTTTACACAATAGCTACCAATCTACAGCTGTTACTAGTACGTTCCAGTTTTCTCGCTAAACATATTGCAATTTTGCCTTTGAGATCACATAATAGTTATTGAGTAAATCATAGCACCAAGGTAATTTCATACTTGGGAAGATTGACTTTTACGCCTACTACTGATACAGTTCTACTACTGGTCTAGTTTCCAGCACTTCTGCCTTATACAGTGATAGCGAAAGAACTCCAACAAATGGTGTCATATTGGAAAACATTTGTTATAAGAACAAATAAATGTAAATACTGGTTTGGTAACACATTTGTAGATAGTGGAATAGGCAACCAAATGCTATAGTAGGATCAAGGATAATATTAGATGGGCACATGGACAATATGGTTTGGGAGTGAAAGGGATTTGACTAGTGTGGGCGAATTAGCTTTCTGCAAACACCAGTGTTCTTATGTGTTTATGTACAGTCGTCGGAATAAGTTGTTTACCAGCCAATCATGTTCAGTATACAAATGAAACTGGTACCGGTAGGCTATAATCATCAATGGAATAAACTTTCCCTTGCACATAATTATTTACAAACTGTTTAGTGAGCTACTCATTTATAAACTCTTCCCACCAATATGTAGGCTAATATTTGTATAATGAATATCCAAGGATTGTAAAAAACTTATTTCGACGAATTTACATGCAGATGAGTGGGTGAAATCTAATATATATAAAATCTGTTACTATTGGTATTGCATAGTCTACTTACAGAACGGCAATACATTATATTAACTTAACTTAGTAAAAGTGCAAGCGCAGGCACACTAACGGATAGTCCATTTCACAACACCTCATAGGCCTAATCTCGTTCTGTTGGCAGTAAACACAAAATAATCTCAGTGTATTTTACCTAGAAAAAGGTCATTCATATTACTTGCCAATTACAGTATCTCCGATTCTCACTTCATCTATGTGTATATTGTACTGCCTCTATCAATAACCCAACCATATTGGTTCACCACGATTCTATTTTCAGTAGTTCCGTCCACATCACATATTCACGTTGCTTTAAGTTTATTCTAGCTATATTTAGACGACTTTGTGCAGTTTAAGAAGGATCTGTGGTACTAAAAATTATAAAGTGAGATAGCTTGAAGCATATTACTTGGTGGCGGCCCATTCTAAACATAAATTAATTTAATAGTAGCCAGAATAAAGGAGAAGAAAAAAAAGCGTCGCCGGTACAGAAGGGACTAAGCTCGAATTAGGCTGACTTAATTTATTTAAGCCAGGTTCACAAGAGACATCTTTTGAGGTTCCGTTTTTGAGCCTGTAATGTCACATACGAAAAACGGACACACAAAACCAAAGTTGAAACGAGCGTTGCGTGCCGCATTCCAAAGTTCAGTCCGGACTCTGAAATGCGGAACGTATTTTTCTGGATGCAAGGTAAACAACTTGAACTAGACGATCGTCAATATGACTGAGAACAGATCTTTCTTGGTGCTTCTTTCCAAATTTTGAAAGAAGATGCACCACCACAATTCAATGCATATCATCTAGAGCAATAGATCAAACAAAACTATCACATAGCCTACAGTTGCACACATATTTATGTAAGCTCTGTTCCTCTCTGTGATCATATTCATGGAAATATATTGCGCATGATTGACTTACGAGTGTAGCACTTAACTCATTTTATTAGTAAAGTGATTATTAAAAGAAACTGTAAACGCAATTGATTCATATACTAATTTTACTTTCATACATCAGATCACGATTAGAAACAGAACTTAAGTGGGCAACGGTACCTGGACATAATTATGCGCACTGTAGAAGAGAAACAAGATTTTAGTGGAGAAGCACGTTGTTGCTGTTGTTGTGTAGTTTTAGATCTAGTTTGGTGTTGTATTGTCTGTATCTGAAGGTGAACGAAGGAGAACGTGGTTACTTTGGTGGTGCCTCAAAAACTACCAGGTGAACGATCAATAGGAAAACGTATTTATACTGCCTTATATATTTGTGTTGTCATTAAAATTATACATACGGCACAGAAAGCGACACGTGTGAACCGGGCTTAACCCCTACTTTACTAGAGGGTATTACTATAAATGTAACCTCCAGTACCAAGCATTATAGCCAAAATGGCTTTAAAGTCGAGAGAGAGCATCCTCTCACCCCGAAAGCTGGACGAGTACTGAGCCAGCTCGTCCGCGGGACCTTAGATACAATCTGAGAAGTGTTGCCAAGATCTCTAAGCAATGTTTACAAGTCATGGTGCCAGGTACCGCTCGGTACAAGGAGCGATTATTACTGACACACGTCGTACGGTCCTGGTACTGGCGAATGACTTTTTTTACTGTCGGCCAAGGTACGTTGCTGGCAAAGAAGGGGTTAAGGTTGATCAAAGTGTACCAGTTACTCACTCAGTGTTGAATGATTGTAAATATTGTGTCTGTATGATTTATATCAAGTGTGATTATATTCAAGTTAAAGAACTTTGATTATCATCTGACCACAAGCCACATAGACAGACGTGTAATTAACCTAAGACGTGCGCATGGGGGTATGAGACATCACACGCCTGTGCGCACGTATTTGAGCTGTTCCCATCACTAACATCGTTATTTTACCATAAATAGCATTAATACTTATCCATATGCGCCTATTTTAGGTTGATAATAAAGGTATTAACCTGTTACAGCAATAAAACAAGTGGAAACAGCGTTTGAATGGTCAAAATCGGCGATACAGGCCGGGAGTTACATAATCAATGGCTTAGGCAACCTCCCTCCCCTTGTCTGGAGAGACACTGTTATGCAATAGTTTCTCTCTCGCTCTTTCCCACGCTTGGTAACAGTGATGACAACGCCCTGCTACCAACTCGCTAAGGTTAGCACGAAAATAGACCACAGAATAAGGGAATAACAGGGAAAATAGGTGATAACTGAAGGAGGGGAGGAAAGTGGGGAAGGAGGGGATGTGGAGGAGTGATATTTGGCATGGCCCAGGGGGAAAAAAAAATATATATATATATATAATAATTTGGGGGTGTTTTAAATGGATTTTTTTAGGCCCAGGATCTTAAGAGTCTTCCCGCAGTCACCCGGGGAAACTCTTAAGAGTCTTCCAGCACTTGCCGGATTAAGCATATACGACCCTATAGCAATACACTGCATCTAGAAATTTCACATGGCCCTAAGAGGTGGTAAGATGGTGCTGGAGCCAGGTACTCCCCAAAAATTGTGTAGCAGTAAATGAAGTTATAGATTACCCTCTCCTTTTCCATAACCATCACCGAGTGATCGGGGCTAAAACGTGCAAGGCTCTCTGCCATGCATGCTTGTAGAGATGTAAACCTTTTCAAATAATTTTTTTTTTTTTTCTTGTTGATTTTGAGCAAATCCTCTTCAAACATGTATTCCTTGCATGGTTAACTTCGGAGGGAGGCATCTTGCCTTGGAAACTGAACATGCTAGGACTTCATTATTGGCTGCGATGGTATCAGATCTGTCAAAAAAATTGAAAATGCTTGTTTTAATAAAGTTGTGTATATTATTATATACTTGATAATGTCATATTTTACCCTATAAAAACATAAAACATTCAACATCTACAGGCAACTAGTGGCTCAGGTATTTGGCTCCGAGATGTCACACCAAAAGCACAGCCTATTATGAGTTCTTGATTCTTTTAATTGAATATTATTTTGGGGGAATAAGCCCATGGCTTATCCTTAGATAAAAGACAACAAAAATAAAATAATACATGATTGTACCATTGTATTGATTCTCAGATTTTAACCCCTTGCCTGCGGGGACCGTTCTGGAATGCCATATACATTTTTTAGCAATATACATGCTTTTATAGCCTCTTAAAGCCTGAGAAGACGAATGCGAGTGACCGGGAGTGCAGCAGGCCCGTCCACTTTCCAGCCAGGCGGCTGGGGCTCTGAGGAGGTTCAGCCATGTCTCGCTAGACATATGCAGCGCCGCAAAATGCAAATGTAGCGAGATGTTGTTCATTATTAGCGAATATTTGCCGATGTCTATTGTAGCGCTGCGGGTTAACCCTGCGCACTACGAAGCATGTCCGGGTGTAATTTTGAAGCTATTGTCTTCTAGTATTTGGCTGAAAACATTTAATTTCATTCAGACACTTGCTTAAGCCCTCTTTGGCGGCACCCGGCTATAGTCGGACAAGAGAACCCCAACCTAGAGAGCGGGGCCCGGCTATAGTAGCATGCAATTTTGAGCACGTAATGTGCTCTGAGAGAGAGCCGAACGGTGGGAGGAGCATAGGTCGGCTCATGACCGCTCGGCACGGGTCCCGCACGACTACTGACATCTACTCCACACACACTCACACTCACTGCCTCGATACACAGGTAATTATGTAAGGAAATTACCGTATTTTTGGGATTTTGCACTCGTCTTGCACGATCGTTGCAAGAGAACGCGTGGTCGTAGAAGGATGATTCTGGTGTCATTGGAAAGCTCAATTAACGCCCTTTCAGGGATACATAATTGAATTACGCTCTGGCTCTTGTTTATGCATGAAAAAGAGCACAGAAATAAGCTCGTTTAGGGTAAAACCCCCCTCTTGGCAGGTAGTAGAAGTTACCTCCTAGGCTGCTCGTAAGGTGTTAATAATTCAGGAGTGCCTGAATAAGCCCTAATATAGCGGAAATATGCCCGCATCATAAGTCTTAAATACTCATAGTAATAACATAAGTAATTGGAGCTAAGAGTGATATGTTAAAGGAACACATATAATTAAGTTACTGGTTACTGCATAGCAACAGAAAAGAGCCGGGTGATTGTTTTGTTTTCCCACTTTTCGGAAATTATGTAATATTCAACTCGGTCATGTGAGGTATATTGAGGTTAAATTAGGTTGATTACATTACCTAGCTTTAGGGAGGTGAGAGGAAGGTGGAATGGTGAGGAGGGTGAAGAGGTTGCAGGAGGAGGAAATCAAGGAAGAGTTAGGGAGAGCAGTAGAACGACGACTCGGTAGGTTTGACCTGGAAGGTATAGAGGAAGTGGAGGAGGTGAGCAAAGTGTTTAACTCTCGGGACCCGGGCTGCCTGTTAGAAGGACGGTCGCCCGTACCCGGGCGAAATGGCCGAAAAACGTCTAGGCCTAGGCTACCGTTTCTTTGTTTATTTTAACTGCTAGAAATTTTCCACGCATCCCTAAACGTAGTGCGGTTTCCAATCTGTAAACTGGCGTTGAGTAGAGCTCTCTAAGTCAACTGGTTCAGTTGTGATGACGAATTTAGTGGAGAGCATTTTCAGGCGATGTTAGCAATACGATGATCTTTTCACTAATGAAACTATGACATACAGACGTACAATAACAAACGAGTCTTCTCCTTCTTGTTTTCGGAGGTGCGGTGACGAAGCGACCGACTTTGTTTACATTCGTCCGACGCACGGCGTTCGGATCAAGCTTGCAAGGCTTGCAAGCTTACTGTCTGTCAGAAGGACGCCCGGGTACCTGCCCTTCTGCAGCGGTGTCCTTCCACAAGGACGCCCGGGTAGGAAGGGTTAAGGAAGAGATCTGTGCAGCATGTGAGGAGGTGTGTGGAGTAAGGAGAAGAGGGAGGGGAGTGAAGGGTATAGCATGGTGGACAGAAGAGGTAAAAATAGCTGTGGAAGACAAGAAGAAAGCGTATAGAGAGTGGTTTGGTAGTAGAAGGAATGAAGGTTTGGAGAGACAGCAACGAGCGAGGTACTTGGAGATAAAGAGAGTGGTGAAGAGAGCAGTGAAGGAAAGAAAGAGAAGAGTAGATGAAGAATTTGGAAGGAATCTGAGTGGAAAATGGAGGGAGTGTAAGAAACTGTTCTGGAAAGAAGTCAAGAAAGTTAGGGAAGGTAGCAAGGGAAACAGTAAGGGTGTGAAAGATAAGAATGGGTGAGTGCTAGCCGAGAAGCAAGAGAGAGTCGAAAGATGGAGGGAGTACTTCAACGAATTGCTGAATGTAAGGAATGGAACGCCAACAAATATAGTTGGATGGGGTATGGGAGGGAAAAGAAGAGAAGTAGTGGAGGTGGGGATCAGGAGGTCAGAAGTGTGTGAAGCCATGAAAAGAGTGAAGTTGGGGAAAGCACCAAGAATCGATGGAGTGTGTGAGGAAATGCTGAGGTATGGTGGTGAGATAGTGATCGAATGGGTATGGAAAAAGTGCAAACTAGCATGGGAGAAGGGTAGTGCACCTTATGACTGAAAGACAGGCATAATAGTTCCCCTATATAAGGGCAAAGGGGAAAGAGGAGTGTGTGGTAACCACCGAGGAATATGTCTTCTAAGCGTAGTAGGGAAGGTATACAGTAGGGTAGTGATTGAGAGAGTGAGAGTGAGAACGGAGAAATGGATAGGCGACGAGCAGGGAGGTTTTAGGAAGGGAAGAGGATGTGTAGATCCGATTTTTACCCTGAATTGTGTTGTGGAGAAATATCTGGAGATGAAACAGAAGGAATATGTTGCCTTTATGGACTTGGAGAAGGCCTATGACATAGTGGATAGAGAAGGTTTGTGGAAAGTACTTAGAATATACGGAGTAGATGGCAAGTTGCTGAAAGCAGTGAAGAGCATGTATGAGGGTGCAAAGGCGGCAGTACATGTGGAGAGTGAGCAGAGCGAGTTCTTTGACCTGAATGTTGGTTTTAAAAAGGGGTGTGTGATGTCCCCGTGGTTGTTTACTGTATATATGGATGTAGTCATGAAAGAAATACTATCAAGAGTAGTGGATGTTGGTGTATCGCTGAAAAGGGAGGGAATTGAGTGGAAGCTACCTATACTGCTGTTTGCGGATGATACAGTTCTGATGAGTGATAATGAATGGGAGTTGCAGGGTCTGGTAAATGAGTTTGGACCAGCGTGCGAAAAACGGAATTTGAAGGTAAATGCGGGGAAGAGCAAGGTTATGGTCTTCGAAAGGGGTGAAGTCACAGAGTGTGTAGTGAAGCTGAACGGTCAGGCTATGGAGATCGTAAACTCTTTTAAGTATCTGGGCAGTGTGTTGAGTAAAGATGGGACTATGGATGAACAAGTGCGGGAGAAGGTACAACCGGGGAAGAGGGTTGTAGGAATGCTGAAGGCAGTAACAAGAAATAGGATGGTCAGTATGGAAGTGAAGAAGTCCTTGCATGACAGTGTGATAATCCCAACACTGGCTTACGGAAGCGAAGCATGGACGTTGGATGAGAGACTCAGACCAAGAGTGAGAGCAGTGGAAATTAATTACTTAAGAAGTGCGTGCGGAGTTACATGTAGGGATAGACAGACTAATGAGGAAGTAAGAAGGAGGTGTGGTGTGGAGGTAGATGTGCTGCAAAGTGTGAAAAGGAACAACTTGAGATGGTTCGGCCATATGGAACGTATGGAAAGCGAGAGAATGACTAAGAGGGTGTACGAGAGCGAGGTGGAGGGACAGAGAGGGAGAGGTAGACCGAAAGAGAGGTGGAAGGATGGAGTGAGGAAGTATATGAACGAAGCGGTGCTGGTTGGGGGGAGGGGCGTCGACTGACTGGGGACAGAGGTGCATGGGGGCGGTTCGTTCGTGGCTACCCCTTCGGGGATCACGGCGTCAGGCAATAGATAGATAGACCTAAATTGCACGAAAGGTCTTAATATTGACAAAGAAATGGGGCGTAAGTCTTAAAATTACCAAACCAATGGGCCGAATGTCTTAAATTCTAAAAAAGCAATGAAGCTAAACAAGAGGGAGAAGGGGGCCAGAAAAACCTACCCATTTCTCCGTTCTCGCTCTCACTCTCTCGATCACTATCTTAATGTACCGGTACATCTTCCCTACTACGCTTAGAAGACATATTCCCCAGTGATTACCACACACTCCTCATTCTCTTTTACTGGTACCCTTATACAAGGGGACTATTATGCCTGTCTTCCAGTCTTCAGGTGCACTTCCCTTCTCCCATACTAGTTTACACAAGGTCCATACCCATTCAATCACTAATTCACCACCATATCTCAGCATTTCCCAACACTCCATAAATTCTTGATGCTTTCCCACGTCTTCACTCTTTACAAGGCTATATACACACTTCTGACCTGATCCCCACCTCCTCTTCCATATTTAATGGATCTATTATATAGCCTACAGGTACTGGTACATTTAGCACTAAAAAATCTTCGGATATCCAAGTCTACTTAAGAACATGTAGGGTGTTTCTTTAAACTATTTAAATACAAGTAAGTAGGCTATATACTGTATAGTATATTTTGAAAATGAAAATTAAAAAAAAAATCTTGTAATACCATTTCTATTTAGCTAGTCGTCTGCCTAGCTCAGTTGATAACGACCCATCCTACCACTCAGCTGACTAAGGTTCAATCCTTGCTCAGGGTACCGCCCGCCTTATTTACACTATGCGGACGCTCGTGATCATGTTTCCGTCTATTTTGACTGCCGTGGAATACAATAGGCCTAATAGGTTGAGGGGGGCTTTGCCCCCATCACCCCCCATGACTTATTGCCATCATCATATATATTGCCAGCAGGGGGCAAATAACAGAAAAAAATAGACGGGAACTAAACCGCGAGCGATCGACCTATGCAAACATGACGACCGTTTGACCGTACACCGCGCATGCTACATCCTTCCCTAAATATTTACCGTGTGACAGCCAAGAGTTTAAGCATGTACTCTTATTCGGTATTATATATTTTCTTTATTTTTTTCATTGATAGGCTATATTGTTGTTTCACAGCAAGGAATGATGTATTTATCCATTATTCAACAATCTATAGGCTAATCACCCCCCCCCCCCCCCCTCCCCTCCCCTGGGCCCATAGTGGGAAGGGCTATGAAGATCAGGGAAAATGGAGTTAAAGAAGATAAAAAGGGAAAAATCTGGTAATTCTTTAGAACAACAACTGTTTTTTTAGGTATTTAATTTTAATTTAATTTTTTTAATTTTAAGGGTTTATTATGGTGTATTATTGTTAGAAAGTGAGGAAAGCAGTTATTATTGCCATTTTCATTGTTGTTGTTGTTGTTGTTCCCTAAGCTGCCTGGCCGAACAGCCCTGAGTCCCTAAGGAAGGCCATGGCCACGGTCGGGCTTTCTCACAGAGCTCTCAAGGAGTGTAGATTGTATTGTTGGCATAAGTGATTGTGTGAAATGCAGCCTTCTATGATGTGTTTAATGGTATGGGGTGCTGTGCTACATCCCGGGCAGATGTCGTCGACGGAGTCATCCAGTCTCTTCTGTCATGATAGCTCAGAAGAGCTGGATGGTGTCCGCATTTCAGCCTGGCCAGGTGGACTCTGTCCTCGCGAGGAAGGGAGGATTCAGAAGGATGGATTTCGGAAGGTCGTGCCTGCAGCTGCGTGTTGTCTGCTGATTGGATGGAACGGCGAGAGATATCAGTATGGATGTGCTTCTGGAAGTTGGTTTGGGGTGGGCAGAGAGGGAGAGAAGACAGTATTTGTGTATGATACCGTGTGATGAATGTTGTTTTGATATTTCTTGGTGTCTGTGGGTGTGTTGCTATGTAGTGTAGTGGGTGGTGTTGGATCGTGGAGGCTACTGCCAAGAATTGAATGCCTCTCATGTCCAGATGGTCTTTGACTTTGAGGACTTTGGTTTCTTGATGTACGGTACCGTAGGTGATCTGTAGGTGTAGTAGCTGTGCAGCCTGAGATAAGTTTTAGGGCTTTATTTTGAATAGTCTGTACGGTCTTATGATGTGTTTCAGCTAGGTTAGAAGCCCAGGCCGGGCTTGCGTTTTCCATCACTGATCTTATGTATTGTTTGTAAACTGTGGTGGTGGTTTCTTTGTTGTGTCCAAATTGTGTGTGGGCAAGTGACCTGAGGGTGTTAAGTCTGGGTGTCAGTTTCTTTTTCATGTTTGTGGTGTGCTGTTTGAATGTCATTAGAGTATCATATGTTACTCCTAGGATTTTGGGTGAATGTATGTGTGTTGAGGGTGTGTTGTTTATGGTGAGTTGTGGGGTGTATTTGTGTTCTGTCCAGCTTGTCAGGAGGGTTGCAGTGGATTTGGCTGGGGCTTAATTGAGTCTGTTTGTAGTGCACCAGTCATGTAATGTGTTGAGATAGGGCTGAAGGAGACGTTTTGCTGTGTCGAGGTCTTGGTGTGTGCATGTGGGTGTTATGTCGTCTGCATAGGACTAGGAGGCTATGATTATTTGGTGTGTATTGGGGTCCTAAAGTGGCGGTGTCTATGCCGTGGGGCCACCTCCCGGAGCTGCCGACCCTCCCGGCCGGGGACAAGATCACCGACCAGTGGAAGACAGCTGGCTGCTGACCGTGAGGAGCCGTTTCGGGGAGCCAAACTGCCACAACAAACCCCTGCCCCCTACCTGGGGGCACGAGTACTTGGAGCGGCTTCGATCGTGTCGGGCAACTACCATTTTCTTTGTTAATTGCAATTCCGATACCCCAACAATTTAGGGGAGAGTTTGGGAATGCAGGGTTTTGGATGGGTGAAAAAATAGGGGAAGGATATAGTATCCGGGCATACAGTCGTCTTGTTTATGTAAGTTGTGTGCTTGCGGTTACATTTCAGTCAATTTTGACTACTATATTTATCTGTGATTTGCCTCCTGCTGGCAATATAGGCTATATGGTGATGAGTCTTTACAAGTTTTTTTTGCCTGCACCTTTTATCTCCTGTGTTGATTAGGGCCTTTAGTGCATTCAGTGATAAGGAAAGTGGGCCTGGTGGTAATGATAAAGGAATTAAATGGCCAGGACTATCAAAACAGCAAAGGCCAGTCAAGCCTACCGACGGCGCGCCGTGTCGGACAAAGCAGCGAAATTATGCCGATCAGTTAGGCTAGGCTATAAATGACTGATTTCAAATCAAATCTGTGTGGTAAGTAATCTCCTCATAACATGCATTTATAAGAATTCTCCTTAGATAATATGTATTTATTGGATGTATTTGGGGGGAAATGGGGGTCCAAGAAGGGTGAGCCTGGTACAACCTAAGTCGATTTCCCAATGAAACCTATGTTAAATAGTACGGTACCCACGTAATTGCGGAAGGGGGCCGGTACGACCTAGGCGCAAATACCGGGCGTGCACTGTAAGCCGTACGCTTGTGCATAAGTTCGTCTAGTTTAAATTCTGTTTATTTATTTTGTATTTGCCCAATTATTATTTGGAAAAGGCTCACCGCCTTACCGGGTACCGGTATTATAAATAATTGATTAGGGTCAATACAGGTTTATGGAATTCTTTTACTGTACTAATGTCATGTATATTTAACTGTGGGAGAATGATTTTGATTACATATATATATAACCCAATATTACTGGAAAAAACGAGAAGTCCCATAACTTTCAGAGCTCCCTCGGACGTACTTGCTGTTTACAAACCTCTATATTATGGAGTATAATTCATATTTACCCACTGCTGGCAACATAGATGATGATTTCAATAAGTCATGAGCAGATGACCCTCAAACAATCTTGTATCCCACTTTGGAATTACAACAAAAAATAATGGAAATACTGATTGCTCAAAATCTGGAGGAAATCTATGGGTTTCAGAGGCCGTGTTACATCGTTTTTCGGGAATAACTTATTAACAAACAGTTGGATCAGCATGATATTTTGACACAGCTTTGTTCACACCGTGCCCTAATTTTCGTCAATATAGTGCATTACCAAAAGTGTAGAAATAAGCCACTTGTCCCTGTGTCATGAGGTTAAAGTCACACATTAATGACTAAGAAACGGACAAGCTACCGTGGCTTACCTGTGAGAACCACCAAACCATTATTGCTCCTCCATCAAACACGGTAGTTATCAGCCACCACCCAACCCTATTATCGCCTTTAAATTCAAGTTATCTGTCAATATCAAGTATAAATATACAAAAAGTATGTATTTTTGTATATTTTTATTTTGATATTGACAGATAACTTGAATTTAAAGGCGATAATAGGGTTGGGTGGTGGCTGATAACTACCGTGTTTGATGGAGGAGCAATAATGGTTTGGTGGTTCTCACAGGTAAGCCACGGTAGCTTGTCCGTTTCTTAGTCATTAATGTGTGACTTTAACCTCATGACACAGGGACAAGTGGCTTATTTCTACACTTTGGTAATGCCCTATATTGACGAAAATTAGGGCATGGTGTGAACAAAACTGTGTCAAAATATCATACTGATCCAACTGTTTGTTAATAAGTTATTCCCGAAAAACGATGTAACACGGCCTCTGAAACCCATAGTAGTTGTTATTTGCTTCCTGCTGGCAATATATACGATGATGACAAAAAGTCATGGGGTGTGAGGGGGGGCTTAACCCATTATTGTATCCCACGGCCAGCTACTATTTGCCCAACAGCTGGCCGTGGGATACAATAAGGGGTTGATCTCAGCCCCCATGGCTTATTGTCATCATAATATAGGCCTAGGCCTATATTGCCAGCAGGAAGCAAGTAACAGCTGGCCGTGGAATAATTTAATAAAAAAAGGAAGTCAAATTAAACCAATAATATGCCAAACCTTTGTGTGACGTCAGAGAACCATCGGATGTGAGTACTGTAACTGTATTAGCCAGCAATAGGTTCAATTATGAAAATAAGGTTTTGGCCCAGTATTGGCAACATAGATAAGAATTTCAAAAAGTCATGGGAGGATGAGGTGAGCAAA
Organism: Paralithodes platypus; assembly: GCA_032716605.1. Taxonomy (NCBI): domain Eukaryota; kingdom Metazoa; phylum Arthropoda; class Malacostraca; order Decapoda; family Lithodidae; genus Paralithodes; species Paralithodes platypus. Next base: position 35,352,831 of record CM064525.1, read on the forward strand.
GGGTAAGGATGTAATATTCAGGCGTATCAACCGCTTTGTTTATGTTACCGGTACAGTAGAACCCTCCCATCCGGTGCCCTCAGATCCGGAAACCCAAGAGATCCGGACAGGCATTTCGATCCAGACTCATGTTTCAGCCAACCAGACTTGTTTGGATGGCTTGGGAAAAATAAAAGTCAATCCGGAAACGAACGAGACGAATACAAGTTACCGCACGTATTGTTTACATCCAGTGTTAGATATCAAGACTTGTATGTCAGCCATCCGGATTTGTCTGGATGGCTGAAACCTAAGTCTGGTTGTTTAAGTTAAATATCTGGACTCCTGTTTCAGCCATCCGGATTTGTCTGGATGGCTGAAACCAAAGTCTGGTTGTTTAAGTTAGATATCCAGACTCATGTCTCAGCCATTCGGATTCGTCTGGATGGCTGAATATATATCCGGATTTTTGGCAGATCCGGACTTTTGGCAGATCCAGACAGGGTTCTCCCTCAATTAGTCTGGATGGGCGAGGTTTTACTGTACTAGTTCGCTTGTGATCACAGTCACGTTTATTTTGACTGCCGTGGAATACAATTATAGGTTTAGGGGGGTCTTTTCATTGACCCTAATAAATTATTTATAATACCCGGCAAGGCGGCAAGACTTTTCCAAATTATCAGGGCAAATAAAAAAATTAAATTCAAACACGACTTACATAAACAAGACGACTGTATGCCCGGATACTATATCCTTCCCCTGTTTTTTCCCTCATCTAAAACCCAGCATTCCCAAACTATCCCGTAAATTGTTGGGTATCGGAATTGCAATTAACAATGAAAATGGCAATAATAACTGCTTTCCTCACTTTATAACAATTAATAAACCATAATAAACCTTTAAAATACAAATAAATGCAAATAAAATACCTAAAAAAAACTGGAGTTGTTGTTCTAAAGAATTACCAGATTTTTCTGTTTTTATCCTCTTTAACTCTCCATTTTCCCTAATCTTCATAGCCCTTCCCACTAGGGGCCCAGGGGAGGGGAGGGGGAAGGGGGGTGATTAGCCTATAGATTGTTGAATAATGGGTAAATACCCATTTCCTTACTGTAAAACAACACAGTTTCTTACAGTTTCTTACAGTAGATCCTCTGGAAAAAGGCAAACTATGCCTGTGTATCCAGCTCAGTACCAGTACTTGCACTGCTGCGGTCGTTCACGGTGTTGGCGGCGGCGGTAGCAGATGCAAAATTTTTACTATTCTGTAGTTTTGTTTTATAATCAAACTTCAAATCTTGTCTTCCCCATGCTTTATCAAGATTACTTTCAAACTCCCTTATTGATTCGGAATCGACTACATACTGGGGCAGTGCGTTCCACTCATTTACCACTCTATCACAAGATGAGTTCTTTGCCTTCTCAAGCCTATTTCTTTCTTTGTAAATTTTCTTAGAGTGTCCTCTCGTTCTTGTTCCCTCCCTCATCAAGAAGATACCTTCACACACATCCTCATCGTACTTTCCTGACACTATCTTAAAAGTCTCTATCATATCCCCTCTCTTTCTCCTATATGCCAGTGTCCTCAACCTCTGCTCATAGCCCGCGTTCTTAAACGTTGGTACCAGCTTGCTAGCTCTCCTCTGCACTTTCTCCACTGCTTCTATATCCTTTACTATATATGGAGCCCACACCTGGTTCGCATATTCCAGGTGCGGCCTAACCAGCGCTGTATAGAGATTCCTGAAGATTTCTTCGTCAAGTGACACAAATGTCCTCCTTATCAGCCCTACAATTCTATTGGCTTTGTTTATCTTTTCCGCTAAATGTTCTGAGAAATTTAACTTATTGTCTATCACTACTCCTATATCCTTTTCTGCATTCACTTCCTCCATTGCTTCATACATACTGTATCCTACCTTGTCTATCTTGCTGGTCCCAATCCGCATGTACTTGCATTTTTTTGGATGAAAAGGCATTAACCAATGCTCAGACCATCCCTTCATGCCCTCCACATCTCCTTGAAGCAAACCCATATCTTCCTTACTCCTCACTCTTCTATACAGTTTAGTGTCATCCGCATACAGGTATACCTCACTTCCATTAGTTATAACTTCAGGCAAGTCGTTGATAAATATAACGAACAGCAGTGGTCCCAACACAGATCCCTGAGGTACCCCACTTGTAATTTCCCTCCACCCCGAGCCTATTCCATTCACCAGTACCCTCTGTCTCCGATCTTTCAGGAAAGCTTCTATCCATTTCACACATTTCTCCCCTATATTATAGCTTCTAACTTTCTCTATTAACCTTTTATGTGGGACCTTATCGAAGGCCTTCATAAAATCGCAATATACCACGTCTATTACATCACCATCTTCTAGAATTTGCATCCAATCATCTACCACCTTAATTAGCTGTAGTACCGTCGACCTCCCGGCAAGAATCCGAACTGTCTCCCACTGAAAAGTTGGTTTGACTTCATTTGATCCATTATTCCTTCTCTAATTACCGTTTCCATTAGTTTACACACAACACTTGTCAAACTGACTGGTCTATAATTCCCTGGGTCATTTCTCTCTCCCTTCTTAAATATAGCTGTTATGTTCGCCTCTCTCCAGTCCATCGGGATTTGTCCTGTATTAAACGATACCTCAAATAACATTTTCAATGGCTCTACTAACATCTCCCCTCCTTCCTTTATGATTCTTGGGTGTATCCCATCCGGTCCCGGTGACTTACTTCTGTTAATTTTTTCTATAGCCCTTCTTATTCTAGCATGGAAAAACTCTATTAGTTCTAGTGCCGGTGCCTGTTTGATGGGAATAGTAGGCACTGCATCCTCCGACTCCACTGTTAGTACCCCCCCAAAGTATTTCCCCAGCACCTCTGCTTTCTCCTTATCAGTCTCCGCTCTACTCCCATCATTCAACCCCCCTACCAGCTCTGGGATCCCTACTCTTCTTGTTAACTTTTCCTGAATGTACTTCCAGAATATTTTTGGATTATCCTTCACATTTCTAGCTATCTCTCTCTCCCTCTCCTTCACCCCCCTCCTTGTTTCCCACCTTATTTTATTGTGTATTTGTCTGCGTTCCAGATCCACTTCCTTAGCCTCTATACTAGACCCCCTGTTCTTTTTTAACAATTTTAATCTTTCCCACAATCGTTTCTTTCTTCTAATCAATATCCAAAGCTTTCTTTTCATTGGCAATTCTGGGTTAGTTCTTTTCCTCAATTTTGTTTTATCCTTATATTCCCTTACTGGTACACTTTTGGATACAGCATTCTCCAGTTTGACTCTAATTTTCCTCCACATTCCTTCAGCGTCTTCACCGTTCAAGTATTCCCCCCAGTCAATGTCCAAACACCGTCTCAGCAGCTCATAATCTGCTCTATCATACATGTATATTTTTCTATCGCTTCTATTATCCCTCTCTGATTTAATGTTACAACTAAAGCTTATACAGGCATGGTCACTACGACCTATAGTGCTATCCACATTAACATGTTCCACTATATCTTCTTCATTGCTGAAAATCAAATCAAGTACACTCCCCTGCGTCCCATCTCTATATCTTGTCATCTCTACAATATGTTGCATTAAAAAACAATCTCTCACTTTCTCTATAAACTTATTTTCCAGGCTACCCTGTCCCGCTGGAGTAGTACAATTTTCCCAGTTGATCCTTGGCAAATTGAAATCTCCAATCAAAATGGTATATTTGTTCTCTCTATTATCTATCTCCTCCATTGCTTTCAGTAGGTTATCATCCTCTCCCCTGCTATTATTTGGGCTTCTATATATAGAGGCAATTAGAATTGATCCTCTTACACATTTTACTTCAATACACAAATACTCACAATACTGCTGTCTCATATCCACCTCATTAACCTTGAGCTCTTTTCTTACATAAATAAACAGTCCTCTTCCAACCTCTGCTCTAATAGCATTTATCTCATATAACTCAAAACCCTCCAAACTATATTCCACCAGTTCCCTTTCAATTCTAGCATTTTTTGGTCTTACTTCCTGTAGGGCTTATGACATCCGGTTTTTCCTCTTCATCCTGCAACCTACATATCAGTTCTCTTTTCTTGTCCTGGGTAAACACATCCACATTACTAAACATAATCCTTAATCCATCTACCATTCCTTCAGCAATTACACCATCCCGCTCCTCCAGTCCGTACCCTACTCCCCCGTTAGCACTACTGGGTCTGCCTCTTTGTCTCCTGTCTCTCCCTGTGACACCTCCACCCCATTCTCCTCCTCCGTCACAACTCCCATTACATTCTCTCCCCTCCCAGATCTCCCCCTCCCTTCTACTCTTATAAACCACTTCCTCACTTTTCCGTCCCTCACTCTCCAGTAAACATTTCTCTTATCCTCCTCATCCAACTTTCCATTATTTTCATCAGCCTTTTCTTGTAATTCCTTAATTTTTTTCCTTTGTTTTATACTCAAATCCTTCTTTAGTCTTATGTGTTTCAGTTTATCATTTGTATTTAGCCTCCAACTAAAATTTGTCACAGTCTCCGCCACTACCCTAGTTTTAAACTGTACCCTTATAGGTCTCATCTCTCCCCTTTTATATCTACCTATCCTACTGACCTCCTCCACCTGCCCCTCCCATCCATATTCGTCCTCATCCACACCTTTCAAGACCTCCTTCACTGTCTCCATATCCCTCACTTTTCTCACTCCATTATCATTCATATGAGTCTCTATATCTCCATACAATATTACACCCCTATCCCTGTCCATGGCCTCCCTCACGACACTCTCCTTGTTCTTCATGACCCCAACAACTGCACTCTCAAAACTTTTTTTAGTCATATTCATTTCTTCCTTTTGCTCTTTCATAATATCCTCCAAATCCTTGACTTTTTGTTTACCTACCACCGTCCATGCAGTCGACTCCTTTACTTCCGTGAAACGTCCTTCGTATTCCTTCAGCTGCTCCTTCAATGCCATATTCTCTGCTCCCAGTTCATCTACCCTTTTCAATACCATCTCTAGGCTCTCATTAACTGCCAAAATAGGCCTGCATTCACTTCCTTCGCTAGGCCTATTCCCTTCCCCACCTGTCACACCACACATTACACACAGTGCCTTAACTTTCTCACCAATATCCCCCTTCCATTTCTCCGTATCACTCATCCACTTTTCCAAATCCTTCACAACAATACTAACCTCTTCTAACTTCTTATCTGTGCTCTTAAATCCCCGAAAACGTTGTAACCTTCCTTCCGCCTCCGTCATACCCGAAATTCCCTCTGCCATGTTTATTTACAAACTCAACAACTCACAACCCTACCGCTGTCCCGTCACTACACACTCTTATTACACTGTAGCCTATCAATGAAAAAATAAAAATAAATATATATACCGGTAAATATAATATAAAAGTAAATGCTAAAACTCTTGGCTGTCACACGGTAAAAATTTAGGGAAGGATGTAGCCGTCCGGCTGGCTCAGTTGATAGCGTGCCTGCTTCCCATCTTGCAGGTCTCGCGTTCAATCCCCGCTCATGTTGAAAATAAATTCTGAGATATAGCCGGCGGTTACCGTCTCCCCATGAGCAAGGGAGATGGGTAATGGTCTCTGGTTGATTAAAGAAGTGACAAGCGGTTGTGAATCCTAGAAGGAGGAGATACGGGCGCTATATAAGTAATCACACAATTATTATTATTATTATTTATGCGGGTGTACGGTCCAACGGTCATCATGTTTACATAGGTCGATCGCTCGCCGTTAAGTTCCCGTCTATTTTTTCTGTTATTTGCTCCCTGCTGGCAATATATATGATGATGAAAAGGTGCAATTTTACTATAGGGGCGCACATTTGACAAGTATCACCAAGGACCTCCGACCTCCTTAGTGTAAGAGAAAGTGTTGTGGGGGAAATACCGGGCGCTCCGCCAACCCGTAAGTAAGTTAGTAACTTATGTCGGACAGGGTTAAGTAGACTTAGATATCAGAAGAATTTTCAGTGCTAAATGTACCAGTATCTGTATATAATACATCCATTAAATATGGAAGAGGAGGTGGGGATCAGGTCAGGAGTGTGTGTAGCCTTGTAAAGAGTGAAGATGTGGGAAAGCATCAAGAATTTATGGAGTGTGTGGGGAAATGATGAGGTATGGTGGTGAAGAAGTGATTGAATGGGTATGGACATTGTGTAAACTAGTATGGGAGAAGGGAAGTGCACCTGATGACTGGAAGACAGGCATAATAGTCCCCTTGTATAAGGGTACCAGTAAAGGAGAATGAGGAGTGTGTGGTAATCACCGGGGAATATGTCTTCTAAGCGTAGTAGGGAAGATGTACCGGTACAGTAGGATAGTGATTGAGAAAGTGAGAGCGAGAATGGAGAAATGGGTACCGGTAGGTGACGAGCATGGCGCAGGGCGGGTTTAGGAAGGGAAGAGGATGTGTAGATCTGATTTTTACAGGTACCGGTACCCTGAAATGTGTTGTGGAGAAATATCTGGAGAAGCAACAAAAGCTGTATGTTGCCTTTATGGACTTGGAGAAGGCCTATGACAGAGTGGATAGAGAAGGTACCAGTATGTGGAAAGTACTTAGAATATATGGAGTAGATGGCAAGTTGCTGAAAGCAGTGAAGAGCATGTATGAGGGTGCAAAGGCGGCAGTACGTGTGGAGAATGAGCAGAGCGAGTTCTTTGATCTGAATGTTGGGTTGAAACAGGGGTGTGTGATGTCCCCGTGGTTGTTTACTGTATATATGGATGGAGTCATGAAAGAAATACAAACAAGAGCAGTGAAGGTTGGTGTATCGCTGATAAGGGAGGGAAACGAGTGGAAGCTACCTATAGCCTACTGCTGTTTGCTGATGATACAATTCTGATGAGTAATAATGAATGGGAGTTGCAGGGTCTGGTAAATATGTTTGGAACAGTGTGCGAAAAGCGGAATTTGAAGGTAAACAGTCTTTGAAAGGGGTGAAGCCACAGAGTGTGAGGTGAAGTTGAACGGCCAGGCTATGGAGATTGTCAGCTCATTAAGTATCTGGGGAGTGTGCTGAGTAAGGATGAGAGTACCGGTATGGATGAAGAAATGCGGGAGAGGGTGCAACAGGGGAAGAGGGTTGTAGGAACGCTGAAAGCAGTAACAAGAAATAGGGTGGTCACAATGGAAATGAAGAAGTCCTTGCATGACAGTGTGGTAATCCTGACACTGACTTACGGAAGCAAAGCATGAAAGTTGGTGGAGATGCTTAGACCAAGAGTGAGAGGGGTGGAAATGAGTTACCGGTACCGGTACTTGAGAAGTGCGTGCGGAGTTACATAGAGGGAGAGACAGACGAATGAGGAAGTACGAGGGAGGTGTGATGTGGATGTAGATGTGCTGGAAAGTGTGAAAAGGAACACATTGAGATGGTTCGGCCATATGAAACGTATGGGAAGCAAGAGAATGACTAAGAAGGTGTAGGAGAGCAAGGTGGAAGGGCAGGGAGGTCGAGGTAAACCGAGAGAGAGGTGGAAGGGTGGAGTGAAGAAGTATATGGATGAAGGCAGTGCTGGTTGGGAGGAGAGGCGTCGACTTACTGGGGACAGAGGTGTATGGGGCATTTCGTTCGTGGCCACCCGTTCGGGGATCACGGCGTCAGACAATAGATAGATAAACAGTGAGGATGTCCGAGAGAGCTTTGAATGTTATAGGACTTAGCGTTTTTTCCATTAATATCGGGTTACCGGTATACAAATGTCATCAAAATCATTCTCCCACAGTTAAATATACATGACATGAGTACAGTAAAAGGATTCCATAAACCTGCATTGACCCTAGTAAATGATTTATATTAGCCTACCCGGTAAGGCGGTGAGCCTTATCCAAATAATTATCGGGCAAATACAAAACAAAAAATTCAAACTAGACGAACATAGCCCAGCCGCAAGCATATGGCTTACAGTACACTCCAGGTATTCGCACCTAGGTCATATCGACCCCCTTCCGCGTTTACGTGGACACTATTTAACATAGGTTTCATTGGGAATCGACTTAGGTCGTACCAGGCACACCAATCTTGGAACCCCATCTTCCCCCAAATACATCCAATAAATACATATTATTTAAGGAAAGTTCTTATAACTACATATTATGAGGAGATTAATTACCACACAGTCTTTATTTGAAATCAGTCATATATATCCTAGCCTAACTGATCGGCATAATTTCGCCGCTTTGTCCGACACGGCGCGTCGTGTATACGAGGTTCAGGCAGAAAAAAACTTGTAAATACTCATCATCATATACAGTATCCTATATTGCCAGCAGGAGGCAAATAACAGATAAATATAGCAGTCAAAATAGACCGGAATGTAACCGCGAGAACACGACTTACATAAACAAGACGACTGTATGCCCGGTTACTACATTCTTCCCCTATTTTTTCCCTCATCCAAAACCCTGCATTCCCAAACTCTCCCGTAAATTGTTGGGGTATCGGAATTGCAATTAACAATGAACATGGCAATAATAACTGCTTTCCTCACTTTATAACAGTTAATAAACCATAATAAATCTTTAAAATAAAAATAAATAAAAATAAAATACCTAAAAAAACAGGAGTTGTTGTACTAAAGAATTACCAGATTTTTCCCTTTTTATCCTCTTTACCTCTCCATTTTCTCTGATCTTCATAGCTCTTCCCACTAGGGGCCAAGAGGAGGGGAGAGATGGAGGGGGGGGGGGGTGATTAGCCAATGGATTGTTGAATAATGGGTAAATACTTATTTTCTTGCTGTAAAACAAATCTGTATAGCCTATCAATGAACAAATGAAAAAAATATATATATATATACATAAAAGTCAATCCTAAAACTCTTGGCTGTCACACGGTAAAAATTTAGGGAAAGATGTAGGGTATGCCGGTGTACGATCCTACGGTCATCATGTTTACATAGGTCGATCGCTCGCCGTTAAGTTCCCATCTATTTTTTCTGTTGTTTGCCCCCTGCTGGCAATATATATGATGATGACAAGGTGCGATTTTACTATAGGGGTGCACATTTGACAGGTAGCACCAAGGATATAATACAGAATTTTGTTCAGTTTCCACGCATCCAACACCAAGTTACACCCTTTTCTGGTGTACGAAACACTAACAAATACAGTGAAGACACTTTGACATCAATAATAATAGACAAAATATAAAGATAACTCGGTGGAAAAGTTGCGTTCGCGGGTGTAACGTCGATAGTTTGTTTACATTGTGCTCGAGGTTAGTAGGCTACTTCGCGCATCTAACTAATTTCCCATATTGGGGTTTCAATTAAAATTTAGGCCGCGGAATACAGTACCGGTATTTGTTAAGAGGGGGCTTTGCCCCCTCACCCTCCTAGACTTATTGTCATCATCATATATATTGCCAGCAGGGGGGCAAAATAAACAACAGCAAACGTAACTAACATCGAGCGCTATGTCAATAAACCGACGATCGGAAGAGGCGGTAAACTCCCGATTTTCGGCCCAAACGCGCTTCTTTATTCTTGTCGAAAACCACATTAAAACGTTATTAAATAGTTTCAATTACAGTACGGTACTAGTATCAAACCAGAAAAGGGTGTAGGTTGTTGATGGATGCGTGGAAACCTAAATTAAATCTCTAATTAGCACGTGGTGGTACCTGTCAAATGCGCGCCCCTTCAGTAAAATTCTACAATGACAACAAGTCCCCCCCCTCCCCTTAACCTATTATTGTATCCCACGGCAGTCAAAATAGACGGGAGCATGATCGCGAGCGTCCGCATACGCCTAGAGTAAATATGGCCTGCGGTACACCTAGTAGCTACATTCTTGTCAAAATTTACCGGTCAATATAAAGGAGCCAGACCACAGCAATTTTCAAGGATTTATTTTTTTGGATCTGTTGGGTAGGATGTAGTACCCGGGTGTATCACCAGCCTTGTTTACACTACGCGGAGTGGCGTCGGACGCTTGCCATCTTGTTCCCGTCTATTTTGACTGCCTTTGGATACAATAATATGATGAGGAGGGGCTTTGCCCCCCCTCACTACCCCATGACATATTTTCATCATCATATATATTGCCAGCAGGGAGCAAATAACCGAAAAAATCGCCGTCAAAATAGACGCGAACTTTATCACGGCGATCAACAAATGTAAACATGACAGCGGCGGGGAGGCGTCGGACGCTTGCAGTCAAGTTCCCATCTATTTTGAATGCCATTGGACACAATAATAGGCAAGAATGCTAAGAGCGGGCATAACGCCAGCCTTGTTTACACGACGCGTAGTGGCGTCGTACCTTGCCCATCATGTTCCCGTCTATTTTGACTGCCTTTGGATATAAAAATACATTAGCCTAACCAAACAACCTAACCTAACCGAACCTAGTATTCATGTAGTAATGACAGGGGGCAAATAGCCGAAAATATAGCGTCGAAATAGACGGGAACGTAACTGCGAGCGCACAACATGACGACCGTACGCCCGAAAACTACATCCATCCCCAATAATATAAATGGTAACAACAGAAATCCAGTTGGCGTGGAGTGAGTAATAGCCTACCCCAACTACATTTTTATCGTTACCATTTTTACCCAACCAGCGGGGGTGTGGGGGCGGCAGCCCTCACCCGTAATACTAGAATAGGTTAGATAAGGTGGGATGGATGTAGTTACCGGGTGTACCACTACCGACATACAACATAAATCATCTATAAATACTTATAATAAAATAAATATTTATAAATCTATAATACTAGGTTAGATCAGGTTAGGTTGTTTGGTTAGGGTAATGCATTTTTGTATCCAAAGGCAGTCAAAATAGACGGGAACATGATGGTGACCGTCCGCGTAGTGTAAACAAGACAGGCGGTACACCCGGTAACTACATTCTTGCCGATAAGGTTATTAGGTTAGGCGGGATGGATGTAGTTACCGGGTGTACCACTACCGACATGCAACATAAATCATCTATAAATACTTATAATAAAATAAATACGTATAAATCTATAGCCTAATATGCCTACTAGGTTAGGTCCTGATGTGGCGGCGTCTACGCCGTGGGACCACATCCTGGAGCTGCCAACCGCGGATGGCTGCCGACCCTCCACTGCCGGAGACAAGATCAACGACCAGTGGAGGACAACCGGATGCCGGCCGCGGGGAGCAGTTTCGGGAGCCAAACCGTCACAACCATCCCCTGCCCCCTCCCTGGGGGCATGGGTCCTTGGAGCGGCTTCGGTCACGCCGGGAATTTCCACACCTCTCACCTCTCATACCACACACACACATTACACAGATTTTCCTACACCGAGAAATGACTCTCTGGCTGTCATTTCTCGAAGACTTCTTCTAGCCGGAGACATTGAGAGCAACCCACGACCCACGTACACATACATATGTCCAACTTGCTCAAAACCCATCACTTCGAGTCGCCACACTAAGGGTTCAGTTCTCTGCAATTCATGCAGGAACTGGACCCACTTCACCTGTACAACACTTGCCTCCAAGAAACACTACACGAACACCTGGACCTGTTCCTCATGCCCCTCCCTCTCCCAGTCAAATCCCTCGCCTAAAACCCGTCCGCCTCTCCTCCCTAACCCACCTAGCCTTCCCATATTATCCACTCCCCCCCTCAAAACCCGTCCGCCTCTCCTCCCTAACCCACCTAACCTTCCCATACGATCCACATCCTCAACTCAACACACCACACCCCATCCTAATCCATTCTAACCCCCATCTCCTGCTCCCCAATCCCCACCCCCACCTCACCCATCCCAACCCCCAGCCCCTCTCTCACCCACCCACCTCACCCCCACCCCATCCTCGTGCAGCAGCACCCAACATACATCGTGCACATAACATAAACATTCTTCAATTGAACATAGATGGCATCAACACAAAGAAACACGAACTCTCACACTTCATCAAACAACACAACATACACATTGCCATCTTACAAGAAACAAAACTCCGCACAACACAAAAAACACCCACATTTCATAATTTCACCACCATCAGACAAGACCGGGCTGTCGGCGGGGGCGGTGGACTCATCACCCTGGTACACAAAGAAATATCATACATAGTAACCAGTGTACAAACCAAATCCCTCCTCCCCCCAAATGATAACACAACAGAAATACAATCAATTAAAATACGCACTGGCAAGAACTCCAACATAACCATCATAAACACATACATCCCTCCCCAAACATCCCCTACAGTACCAAATGAATACAGACCACACTTACAACACATCACAAACACCCCACACATCATCCTGGGTGGTGACTTCAACGCCAAGACGTCGGCCTGGTTTGTCGACAACCCCGACACAGACAGAGGGCTGGTACTACAAAACCAAACCGATAACCTCATCATCCTTAACGACATCCATCAACATACCCATATTCCTCACCAAGCCCTCTATAACCCATCATCTCCAGACATCACCTTTTGCTCCCCAGAACTCGCCCCACAACATCCTGGAGGGTGGTCAGAACCTTAGGCTCTGACCACCTCCCGATCATTATCACCACCAAAACCAGACTCACCCCAGCTAGCCACAAACACACATACACCAATTATAAAAGAGCTAACTGGGAAGCATTCACAAATGAGACAGAACAACACTTCACAACTCTAAACAGTACACCCATCACTAACATCAACAATGCTGTACACATACTCAATAAAACTATCCAAAACGCTGACAAGAAACACATTCTAAGAGGTAACAGAAAAAGACACAACCCCAACTTCACACCAGAAATTCAAAACCTCATCAGACAACGAGACATACTGAAACACTCCCCAGCACCCACACACAAGACATCACACAACAAATTCAAGCACTCAACACCCAAACTAACAACAAAATACAAGAACAACAAAAACTAAATTGGAATAACTTCCTACAAACACTTGATCACAAAACAAACCCCAAAAAACTCTACAAAACACTAAACAGCGTCACACTTTCCAACAGCAACACAACACAATCACATGCTGCAATCACAACAACAGACTCTACTCCTTCATGTAAACAACAAGCAAACACTCTCATCAATCACTTCTCACATGTCAGCCACCTAAAACCTCACAAAGACGACCGACGTGTCATCCGACGTTAAGAGACAATTCCCCACAGACCCTGACTATACACCCTTCACCAATCACCAGACAAAGCATATCATCAACAATCTCAAGCACTCACCCACCTGTGGCCTAGACAACATAAGCAACATACACCTCAGACACCTGGAACCACAAGGCATACAAGCACTCACTAACATATCAAACTACAGCTATTCACACAACACAATACCAGACATTTGGAAGCATGGTATCATCATCACATTCCCCAAACCCAACAAAGACCCCACGCTACCCTCCTCGCACCGCCCCATCACACTCCTTTGCTCCCCCTCCAAAGTCATGGAATGCCTAGTATTACAACTAATTACACCTGACCTACCCCTAGCTCCAACACAACATGGCTTTAGGCCACTGCACTCCACAAACACTCTTCTCACAGACCTTACACAAAGAGCTTTTGACGGCATCAACTCAGCTAGACCACCACACAGATCACTATTAGCCACACTCGATATTAGTAATGCCTTCGATGCCATCCCCCGCCACAACCTAACAAACAAAATCTACAACACCAACATGCACAACAACACAAAAAGGTGGCTGGCCAACTTCCTAGCAGGCAGATGTGCACACGTATCTTTTGCCGGTCAGTCATCTAAAATCAGAAACTTTCCAAACGGAGTCCCACAAGGATCCGTCCTATCGCCCGCACTCTTCAATCTGTACATGCACGATATAACTGCACCCAATACGCCCCAAATAAACTTAGCCTCCTATGCAGATGACATAACACTCACATGCACACACCATGACCCAAAAAGAGCAACACATCTCCTGCAACCCTATCTCAACACACTACATGGCTGGTGCACTACAAACAGACTTAATCTAGCCCCAGCCAAATCCACCGCAACCCTGCTCACAAGCTGGACAGAACACGAATACATCCCTCAACTCACCATAAACAACACACCCCTAACACATACACACACACCCAAAATCCTAGGAGTAACATATGATACTCATATGACATTCAAACAGCACACCACAAACATTAAAAAGAAACTGACACCCAGACTTAACGCCCTCAGGTCACTTGCTCACACAAAATTTGGACACAACAAAGAAACTACCACCACAGTATATAAACAATACATAAGATCAGTGATGGAATGCACAAGCCCGGCCTGGGCTTCTAACCTAGCTGAAACACATCATAAGACCTTACAGACTATTCAAAACAAAGCCCTGAAGATCATTACAGGCTGCACAGCTACTGCACCCACAGACCACCTACATCAAGAAACCAAAATCCTCAAAGTCAAAGACCATCTGGACATGAGAGGCACTCAATTCCTGGCAGCAGCCTCCACGAACCAAGACCACCCACTAAACTACATGGCAACACACCCACAGACACCAAGAAATATCAAAACAACACCCAGCACATGGTATCACACACAATTATTGTCCTCTCTCCCTCCCTGCCCACCCCGAACCAACTTCCAGAAGCACATCCATACTCATATCTCTCACCGATCCATCCACTCACTCACAGACAACACGCAGCTGCATGCACGACCTCCCGAAATCCATCCTTCCGAATCCTCCCTTCCTCGCGAGGACAGAGTCCACCTGGCCAGGCTGATATGCGGACACCATCCAGCTCTCCTGAGCTATCAGAAAAGACTGGATGACTCCGTTGTCGACGCCTGCCCCGGATGTAACACAGCACCCCATACCATTAAACACATCATAAAAGACTGCATTTCACACAACAACTTACGCCAACAACACAATCTACACTCAATGAGAGCTCTGTGGGAAAGCCCGATAATGGCCATGGCCTTCCTCAGGGACTCGGGGCTGTTCGGCCAGGCAGCTTAGGGAACAACAACAACAACTAGGTTAGGTTAGGTTAGGTTGTTTGGTTAGGGTAATGTATTTTTGTAGGCTATCCAAAGGCAGTCAAAATAGACGGAACATGATGCGTAGTGTAAACAAGACGGGCGGTACACCCGGTAACTACATTCTTGCCGGTTAGGCTAATGTCTTCTCAAATTTGACTATTTTGATAACATAGGCTATTACCCACTCCCCTCCCTGAAACTTGAGCCAACTTTCGTCAAAAGTTGGCTCGGGTTTTCAAAAAATCTGGTTTTATGGGTCTCAAAAATGCACAAACCCGAGCCAACTTTTATTAACACTTAAAGAGCGGGGCCTGACTTAAGTCCGTATCTAAAAAGCAGCAAGTTAGGAACATTATTTAGGCTTTTAAAGGGTTAAAATCGAGTGCAAATGGCCAGGAGCGCAGAAGGCCACACGGCCGACTCTGTTCTCGAGAGGCCGGCAGTGTAGCCAGTAGTGAGCGTAGCTGGACAAAATGTGCCGCTATATGCTAAACTCCCATGTTAGTGGTAGCACTGCATGAAAACGACGAGTGATACGTAGCTCGTTCTGGTCTCATTTTGAAGGTTGTAGCGCCTAGTTTTTTGCTGAATACATTTCTTTTCATGCAGATACTTGATTGATCATTCAGGAGGGCCTGAATATGCCCAAAATAGCCCAAAACCCTCCGCTAGACGAGGGTTAACAAAAGCAATAGGCCGTTACTAGTATACGGTATTATATTAACTTTATACACTTTTTACCCCTTGTAACAGCGCATTTTGAGGGACTGTACACTCTAGGGTAACTCATATAATCACATATATAACTCACACCCTTAAAACAGTTATTCACTTAGTTAAGTATACTACTGTACTTTCTAGTTGGGAATGATCTCCCTATAGATATATCATCTCCCCCCCCCCCTAGGACTTGGTACAATTCTTCCAGAGTAAGCAAGCGTTCCCACGGTCTTCTTAAAGTATTGCAGCAACTCCAATATGATTGCTAGCAACTTGTATCGTATGACTCCACACTGGTCAGAAGCCGGGCACGCTCGTGCCCCCAGGCATTGTCCAGTAGCAGATCAGAGAGCCACACAGGAAGTTGAACCCTTCATGCGGCCGTGGTAATTAATACAGTGACATATACAGTGACAGTGCGATACAGTGCGATAATTAGTATGTATACCATTATATATTTTCACTATTCTTATTCTTTATTCTTTTACAGGAAAGATTATAATCACAGGAATATAGCTAAATCTAATTGCTTTTATAATATAGTGCAAAGCTGTAGGTATTTCCCAGTCGGGTAGCTACAATACCTACAATGGCAATCAATAACTCAAACCAGCCCCTAATTAAGCATAATCTATTTTTCTGGTAATAAAACCCTAGAAAACCCAACAGTGTCTTTACTTCAAATCAATACCTTAACAAGTTACCTTTCAACATGTTTTTACAGTGAAAACCTCAACTACAAGCATAATCAAGGACAATTAAGGTAAGAGGTAAAAAGGGCAACCATAAAGTCACCGCTACATAATTGGTTGGCAGCGTATATTGGGATTCGTGTTCCCCAAATCGAAAACACAATTAAAATAAGACCTCCGAAGAGCAAACAAAAGCACTAAGAAAAAACAATTAGAAAAACATTAACATAACAGATCTAAGTGGAAAGAAAAACATCGATGAATGATAAAACAATAGAAGTGGGTTCAGAGTGAACTGGTACTATAACTCAGTACCCAGCACATCAGCGCTGACCTCAGCATTCCCTTCACTGAGCCAATGAGTCCCGGTGAGCCCGCGCGCCAGTAACTCGCCCCAGCAACTCAACTCTAGACTCACACACGCACGCACGCACGCACACCATGCCCAGGCCAGGGTATGACGTGTGTGTGAACTGTGACGTCACAGGAATTGGTGACGACATAAGGAGAAGCAATCTACTCTACGGGATCGCCCCTTCAAACTTCATTCTACAACAGCTGACTAGAAGACCTTCAAACATCGCAACATTCAGCTTTGTATCAGTTAGTCAGAAATAACATACAAACTAAATATACTAGTAATTAGTGCTAGTAAAAATCCTGTCAACACAAACAAGCAATGCCAAAGTATCTTAATTATTCTTTCAACTTATTCATGTGTATACAATAATTTAGCTGGGACTGTACGTTCCTCATTAATTTCATTCCTTCTATGAATTCAAGTTAGATCAAAATATTTAAGTACTCTATACTGTATTTGCAGTAAAAGTTTCTCAAGTAATAACTTAGCAGAGATTCAAAGACTTACTTCTGTTACACACTGTGTTAATTTATTTTCAATTTCTTAGTAAGAGAATAGGCTTCCCTATAGTGCCTTACTGTAATAGATCATACCCGGTGCCAATTGTAACAGTAATCCTGTCCAGATCGCCAATTGTAATAGATCATAAGACTAATAGGTTACTGTAACACTTGCCCATTATCTAGGAAATAAACCTATAATTGATAGTGTCGTTACTTTAGATCAAAAATAGACAAATATCCCTTGTGAAATTATGGCAACAAAAGTCCCAGAACATGCTATACATTTATATCTATACTGACTCGATGCAGTAATATATTTGAAAAGAAAATTGCAGTTCCCAGCTTGCGGGATAATAGAGTACACGGATTTATTGTAATGATAGGTATATATTGATAATAATTATATTCTTAAAGTTAGTAAGAATTAAAGAAACAAACATTCCTACTAAAATGGTTTTATTGAATAGCGACACTGAAATTGCATTAATCAAAGAGACAATTTCATTCACACACTCAGCCACTCAATCTAACCCACTTATCTAATCCACTTACCTAAATACAATTACCCAGTATTATAACTACCCCTAAGATTACCCCAAATCATTATACTGATTACTGCTTGTCACACGAAATCTCACATCAACCAACCCTTTAGTCTACTGTGTTACTGAAATCGTCTAGCCCAGCAAATGACCGCATGATCGAAGAGGCACGAGATTTTCCCACACTCACAGTACCCGTCAATCACACTCATCACTCTCTCTCACCTCCTCACCTCAGTTACGTGACTCGCTAGACTAATGAGAGTTGCCTAATTAAAGGGTCTCAAAACGGCAGTACGACAAGCCCTTCAAGCCGACACTCCTCTAGCGGTAGCCATCACCCTCTGTGGGGTTAAGATGCTACGGCGTCACTCACACTCCGCACACATCCACACACACGTGACTCGCTAGACTAATGAGAGTTGCCTAATCAAAGGGTCTCAAAACGGGCAGTACGACAAGTCCTTCAAGCCGACAATCCTCTAGCGGTAACCTCACCCTCTGTGGGCTTAAGTGTTACGGCGTCACTCACCACACCCGTACACATCCACACACCCCTGGCCACGTGCATAGCTAAATCAGTGGGATATCGCCGCAGGAGAACTATGTCGCCCTGGGCATCCCTAGCCTTTAGCAAGCCCTCTGTGGGGTCATGCTTACACCTGCCATTCTCGGCCATAGCATTAAGCTAATTCGGTCGGCGTCACAACCTTGGCCATGTGCACGGTCTGGCACAGTCCTGGTGACTGGCCAACGCACACAAGCACACCACCACACATCACTCTCACCACCACACATCACTCTGGATATCTCAATCAACGTTGACACTTGTCTAACTGAATTGGACTCACCTGATTATGGTTGAATTAGGGCACGAGGTGCCCTCGCAGCCCTGCCGACCCATTCATCGCGGGCACAACAAAATTTGGACTATCTCGTTGGGGTCGGGCAGGAGCAGAATAAGGCCTGTCCTGGGCATTCCTGCCCCCTTTATAACCTTGGTTTTCCCCTCCCCCATCACATTTTGAATTTGGTGCCAATGAAAAGACTGGACACTCCCTATGACCACGCCTACAACATGAACGCACACACACATGTACGCGTAACGGCGGCCTACCCACGCTCACAAGCAAGAACGCACACACGCACACATGTACGCGAGGTGCCTAGCGGTACACAGGCCTATGCCTGTGCCTCCACCCCTCACCTCTCCCTTTCTCTACAGCTGTTCCCGCCTCCCCAATTTTTCCCGCGCTCGAGAAATATAGCTAACCCTATAGTATATAATCACAGTCACGGTCTGACCCGTGACATTCCCCCCTACTAACATTGATTTTGCTCTGCTAAAATCACTCAGGTGTCATTCAGGGTGTCTTCCATACTGTGGTGTGAGTCTAACCTGTCGCTGGTGCATTAAATGATCGCCCTTGAGTAGAAAAACCCCTCTGCATTTACGTTAAAATTTCTACTGAAAGGGGAAAACTCCTGAGGTCTCATTCACGGCCAGCGACATAAACCTGCTGGTGGTCAACCCACATATTTTTACAGTGAAAACTAGTGGCTTTGCCCACTCATTTACAATGAACACACAATTAAGCTTAGCTAATGTCATGTAAAAAAGAGATGTTGTGAGACACGGTTTACATGAGGTATGTGAAGAAACAGTGTAAAAAAAAATCGGCTCAACTCTATGGACTGCTGGGTATAAACATTTGTTTTGACTTGATGAGGGATCCTTGGACGTAGTTTCTTGAGGGCCAGGATTCCTGCCGTGGGTTCTCCAATCTCCCGACGAACGCCTGGCTGACTCAGTACCTGTATAAAATTTGGAAGTGGCAGAATAAAAGCAAACAAACAACATTTCATCCCCTCCCCTCCCGTATTCCATATCACGCTACTTATTGTTGACTCCCTCTATCATCAGTCTCCCCACTATTTAACCCGACTTACGCCCCAGACCTCATTCAACGATGGCCTTCCCGAGTGTTCACTTGATGCTGGCTAGCAATATGCACTGTTGCTATTCATCACAACACCCAGACTCTCCGCGAGCCTAAGCCGCGCAGGCCTACCCTCTCATCACTACCCCGACACTTTTCCCAAGTTTAAGCAGGATCGAGCCTCCTCTGACGCTCTCTCTGTCTCCTCTAACTTTTCCTATGGTCTTCCCTTTCTATCCCAACCCTTGCTGCTACGCAATCCCTCACTTATTTAGTATTCGTCCTATCCAATGCTCGTTCCTCCCTCTCCCTCTTGTCCTTGGCAAGGAACAACAGATTTGTAAGAGAGGAATAGAACAATCAAAGCAAAACAAAAAAATCCTGCCCGACACACAACTGACCCATATAACTGAAACTGTCTAGATTTATGATCCCGGAATAAGAGAAACAACAACGACTCGGCCGGATTACAACACTTCCCTCTATCCTTAAACGATCGATCACAGCACTTGCGTATGATAAACGAATTTAAAGGAAACTATTCCACATAACACCTACTGCCTAAGATTTATGACACCGGAATAAGAGAAACAACAACGACTCGATCGGATTACAACACTTCCCTCTATCCTTAAACGATCGATCACAGCACTTGCGTATGACGAACGAAATTAAAGGAAACTATTCACATGGCATAAAATCACAGCAATAATCACAAAAAAACAAAAACAGAGATCAATTATAGACAAGCAAACAAAAATTATCGGACACAATTACTTCTCAAAGCGAATCGTAGAACTAAATATGAAACAATGTGGGGCGCGCGAGCGATGGGAAAAGGAATTCACTTGTTTACACAAGGAGGTTCACCGACGCTCCCAGGATGTGACTTGACCACGAGGGGAAAGAAAAAAAGAAAATTTCCCGCGTGGGGCTACTTTTGTATGGACACAATTATACAACAAATCCTTCATTATCCCGTACATCTACATCAGAAACTGGTCCTGTATCACGGTCTCCACTTGTAATAGATCATACCCGGTGCCAATTGTAACAGTAATCCTGTCCAGATCGCCAATTGTAATAGATCATAAGACTAATAGGTTACTGTAACACTTGCCCATTATCTAGGAAATAAACCTATAATTGATAGTGTCGTTACTTTAGATCACAAATAGACAAATATCCCTTGTGAAATTATGGCAACAAAAGTCCCAGAACATGCTATACATTTATATCTATACTGACTCGATGCAGTAATATATTTGAAAAGAAAATTGCAGTTCCCAGCTTGCGGGATAATAGAGTACACGGATTTATTGTAATGATAGGTATATATTGATAATAATTATATTCTTAAAGTTAGTAAGAATTAAAGAAACAAACATTCCTACTAAAATGGTTTTATTGAATAGCGACACTGAAATTGCATTAATCAAAGAGACAATTTCATTCACACACTCAGCCACTCAATCTAACCCACTTATCTAATCCACTTACCTAAATACAATTACCCAGTATTATAACTACCCCTAAGATTACCCCAAATCATTATACTGATTACTGCTTGTCACACGAAATCTCACATCAACCAACCCTTTAGTCTACTGTGTTACTGAAATCGTCTAGCCCAGCAAATGACCGCATGATCGAATAGGCACGAGATTTTCCCACACTCACAGTACCCGTCAATCACACTCATCACTCTCTCTCACCTCCTCACCTCAGTTACGTGACTCGCTAGACTAATGAGAGTTGCCTAATTAAAGGGTCTCAAAACGGCAGTACGACAAGCCCTTCAAGCCGACACTCCTCTAGCGGTAGCCATCACCCTCTGTGGGGTTAAGATGCTACGGCGTCACTCACACATCCGCACACATCCACACACACGTGACTCGCTAGACTAATGAGAGTTGCCTAATCAAAGGGTCTCAAAACGGGCAGTACGACAAGTCCTTCAAGCCGACAATCCTCTAGCGGTTACCTCACCCTCTGTGGGCTTAAGTGTTACGGCGTCACTCACCACACCCGTACACATCCACACACACCCCTGGCCACGTGCATAGCTAAATCAGTGGGATATCCCCGCAGGAGAACTATGTCGCCCTGGGCATCCCTAGCCTTTAGCAAGCCCTCTGTGGGGTCATGCTTACACCTGCCATTCTCGGCCATAGCATTAAGCTAATTCGGTCGGCGTCACAACCTTGGCCATGTGCACGGTCTGGCACAGTCCTGGTGACTGGCCAACGCACACAAGCACACCACCACACATCACTCTCACCACCACACATCACTCTGGATATCTCAATCAACGTTGACACTTGTCTAACTGAATTGGACTCACCTGATTATGGTTGAATTAGGGCACGAGGTGCCCTCGCAGCCCTGCCGACCCATTCATCGCGGGCACAACAAAATTTGGACTATCTCGTTGGGGTCGGGCAGGAGCAGAATAAGGCCTGTCCTGGGCATTCCTGCCCCCTTTATAACCTCGGTTTTCCCCTCCCCCATCACATTTTGAATTTGGTGCCAATGAAAAGACTGGACACTCCCTATGACCACGCCTACAACATGAACGCACACACACATGTACGAGTAACGGCGGCCTACCCACGCTCACAAGCAAGAACGCACACACGCACACATGTACGCGAGGTGCCTAGCGGTACACAGGCCTATGCCTGTGCCTCCACCCCTCACCTCTCCCTTTCTCTACAGCTGTTCCCGCCTCCCCAATTTTTCCCGCGCTCGAGAAATATAGCTAACCCTATAGTATATAATCACAGTCACGGTCTGACCCGTGACACTTACTAACCAAATTTTTCTTAGTAAGAGAGTATTCTTATATAGTACCTTACTAACCTGAATTTTCCAGAATTTTCCTGTTTTAACAAACTAACTGCTCACTCATAGTCTAACTAACATCAATTCATCCTTCAACTTTGGATAGAGGTGTGACGTTAAAGTGAAACTCCTACGACCTATATTCTATGCTAGTGACCTTGAATGTTACATCATTTCAGAATTTCAGGTGGGGATTATGTTTCAATGCGTGTACAATTTTCTTGAATTTAAAGTGGAATTTAAGGAATAGAATTTTGAGCCTCAGTCAGACACAGAGTTTGAGAAAAGAAGTAGGGACAAAACTTGCTTCTGACATTGACGACTTGACTGAAAGACTAGCTAACTTTTTCAAGGAGACATCGGGCCACCCTGATACATCCTTAGTGCAAGCGAACTTCTAACAATATTTGCACATCAAATATAAGGCCCTTCGTGTTGCCCAGGCACCAAGGTTATGTTATTCTGAGACTGTGCCATGCACTTATCAGAATTTTTCCCCTGCGAACGTCCCACACTTTAAATATTTGTACAAAGGCTAGTGTACAACACCTGCATTCCAAAGGTAAGTTTAATATTTATAAATTTCCAGGACTAAGGGTAAGTTAGATAGAGGCAAGTGTAGAGAAGTCTTCAGAAGAACTTAGTACACTTACAGCTATGACAGCTACAACTACAGCTACAGCTCCCGCTACAGCTATGGCAGCTACAGCTATGCCAGCTATCACTACAGCTACAGCCAGAGGCAATTCTCACGTGGATGCTCAGTCACAACATACAGTCCACTTGCCTATGTTTTCTGGGAAGAAGTGTCCTAATTACCCAGGGTGTATCATACAATTTCTGGAGAAAATAGGGAGATACGAGGAATCACATTTCATACTAAGGGACGAGGAACGAATTGCCTTTGTCCAGAAGCATCTGAAACCAGGAAGTGCTCTCGACCTCGCTCAAGCAACCGCTCAATTTCAGACAACAAATTACAGGCGATTCCAAATTACCCTTTGTATCTTCGATAGTATCGCTGGAAATCCCGACGATAACCAGCCAGATACACCCCTTACACCAAAAGCCTTGGTAACCCCAGTAGAAGCCTCAGGGACCAGACCCAAACAAGCATATAGTAGCAGCTCGAGGAAAGACAACAGCTGTGATCATTGCCACAAGAAGGGACATGACAAGACAGCCTGTTGGAGACTGCACCCACAGCTAATTCCAGACAAGTACAAGAAGAAGACGACATTCACACCCTCCAGTGGGACAGCATGCCAAAGTGGACAAGCTCAAAAACACCAGACAGGCCAAGCGCAAGGGAAACAGAAGAAGAATTGTCTGTTCCATGGTGAGAAAGGACACTCCACAGATGAATGCCGTACAATCAAAGGCTTAGCTGCAAAGCGCCAACAAGGATCGTCGGGGGAAGACTCGCGCGCAAGACCCAACGATGAAACGTAGCCAAACCTACACCGTTACCTACCAATATCCACTCGTCGCCCTTATACGTGCCCTCGCTCGTTGCGGTAGTATCACGAGTGAACATTATGTCAATTCCAGTAACGGTAGGTGACGTGAAGATGACTCTGGCTGTTGACTCCGGCGCCTGCACCAACGTCTTGTCCTACGAGTCATTGACAAATCTTCAAATTCAGCTTAAGTGC
Source organism: Paralithodes platypus (assembly GCA_032716605.1). Taxonomy (NCBI): domain Eukaryota; kingdom Metazoa; phylum Arthropoda; class Malacostraca; order Decapoda; family Lithodidae; genus Paralithodes; species Paralithodes platypus. The sequence continues at coordinate 35,377,078 of CM064525.1, forward strand.
AACTGGAAACTTGATCTCCCAGACATGCAACTTATAGGAGTTACACGGAATAACCTAAAACTAATAGGTATGGTAGACATTCCATTTAGATTCACACGTCACGGAGACCCAAACATCAAGACAAGGTTTTACGTGATCAAGGATTTTCCACTCCCAGCAGATGGCCTCATAGGCATCGGAACAATGAAAGACAATCGCATCGCCTTAAATCCTTCCGACCAACAGATGATCTACAACCGACGCAAGTATTCTACAATGCAGAATCCGCATCCTCTCCTGCACTCAACCATTGCAGTGGCTGTTTCAACAAGCATGGAAAGTTCGCGTGCGCGGCCCTTGGTGTCCCCTACTCCAAGTAACCAGAGTGTTGGATCAACGGATCAAGGTTCACGGTTGTATCCCTTAGTAGTAATCGGAAAGCAAAGGATTCGTGCTAGAAAGGGTGCACATCTCACAGTTAGGTTACCCAAGCTCAAGAAAGGCACGGAGGCAGTATGTCTAAGTGAAAGTGCATGTATTAAAGGACTAGCTCTCGAATCAACCTTGTGCAAGCTTCAGGGTAAAGCAAGGACCGAGATACTAGTCTATAACAGGTCTAACAGTCCAATCACACTGAAGTCCGGCTGCAAGATCGGAAAAGCTCTTGTGTACGACTATCCAGAAGATCCTGAACCTCCGGAGTGGCCATCCGCAGATGCACCAATTGCAGCAATGACTGCATCGTCACCATCCGAGATGCAAGACGAAGATCCTTTCAGGCAAAACCTAAAGAAGACAGACTTTCCAGAAGAGGCAGAATCCCTTCTGAAGTTGCTACAGTCTTTCAGAGATGTAGTTGCACTCCCAGGAGAACGTCTAGGTAAAACGGATCTAACAACGCATACCATACCCCTCAAACCAGGCACCAATCCCGTTTACACAGCGGCGTACAGATTGCCACACTGTCAAAGGGAAGTAGTAAAAGGGATGGTAGACGAAATGCTGGAGCAAAATGTTATTCGCCATTCATCCTCGCCATGGAATTCACCTCTTTTCCTGGTACCTAAGAAGGATGGAGCATGGCGTCCGGTGATTGATTATCGCAAAGTCAATTAAGCAACTATACCTGACAGGTTCCCCATGCCTGTACTGTCCGAGCTACTACAAGGCATAGGAAAAGGGAACAAGGTATTCACTACTCTAGACCTCCTCAGTGGGTACTGGCAAGTTGGAATGGATGAGAAATCAACAGAAGTCACTGCGTTCTCTACCCCCAGTGGACACTACGAATGGCTACGCATTCCGTTCGGACTGAGAAACGCACCCCTCACCTTTCAAAGGTTAGTAAACAATCTTTTTGCAGGCCTATTGGGTGACTCAGTCTTCGCCTACCTGGACGACATCATAGTCTGTAGCAAAGACGTCAGCTCTCATTTCAGCAAACTCCAACAAGTATTGGAAAGACTTCAAACGGCAGGTTTACGTATCAAGATCAGCACGTGTGATTTCCCAAAAGGGAAAATCAAATTCCTAGGTCATCAGCTGGACGGAGAAGGAAGTCACACTATGAACGACAAGATCATCACGGTACAAAATTTTCCACGTCCAAAGTCGGTTGAGAATGTCAGAAGCTTTATCGGGCTTTCTGGCTATTACCGGTCTTTCGTGAAGAACTATGCGAGTCTAGTGAGGCCTCTGACACAACTTCTCCGGAAGGACGCTCCATTCACATGGGGTCAAGAGCAAGAGGAAGCATTCACCAACCTCAAAGAAGCACTCACCAGAACGCCTGTCCTAGTCTTCCCAGACCATGACAGACCATTCACACTCTGCACCGACACCTCTCTCAAAGGGCTAGGAGCTGTTCTAATGCAACCAGATGAACGAAGCAAGATGCAAGTCATTGGATATGCAAGTCGTCTGTTGAATGATGCTGAGACTAGGTATCACTCAACGGAATGGGAAACCCTTGCAGTAGCTTGGGCATTGAAACATTTCAGAGATATCATCCTTGGTTATAAAATCCACCTCTACACAGATAATGAGGCGGTAACAAAGATATTCAAGGGTGGTAAGAATCTCACTGGCAGACTAGCGCGGTGGTACGAAACGGTATTACAGTTTGATCCTACTCTGTATCATCTCAAAGGTAAAGCTAACGCACTCTCACGAAATGTGCAAGTAGCCCCAGTGATCCAGCAACCGACGCAGAAGCCCAAGTGAAGGAAGAGCAAAGCAAGGATCTGCTGTGGTCCAAAGTCATCTATTCCTTAGAATCAGGGGATAACACAACTCTCCCAGAACTACCCGTACCTCACACGCAATTCAGGTTGCTGGACGGACTACTAGTTTGAGTTTTTCCCACAGACCTTGACGCACACCCTCGTGTAGTGATTCCAGACACGCTTACAGAAGCAGTACTTCAACATGGAAAACGATGAGAAAGGATGTTGAACAACACATAGCAAGATGTCTCTCCTGCGCCCAGTACAAGGGAACCTGTGATGGTCCCGCAACAATCTTGGAGTATCCAACGCCTTCACTTCCATTCGACACTGTATCAGTGGATTTGCTGAAGTTGCCGCGGAGTCACCAGGATTTACAGTATCTTCTAGTATGTGTTGATTTCTTCTCAAGATTCGTAGTTTTAGCCCCGCTTAAAACTAAAACAGCAGATGAAGTTGCTCATTCATTAGTAACGCATCTCATCTGTCTGTTCTCCTGCCCTAAGACGCTCCTCTCGGACAACGGGTTGGAATTCAAGAACCACGTGATTGCAAGTATCTGTGATATCTACAATATCAAGCAATCGTACATTGCAGCATACCACCCAGCCTCAAATGGGTTGGTAGAACGCATGAATAGGACACTCCTAGAAGTCCTACGCCATGTAACAAACCCGCTCCATGAAGCGTGGGAATACTGGCTTCCACAGGTGGCAGCTTGTGTAAACGGCTCTGTAAACTCCTCTACAGGTAAGACGCTACACTACATAGTCTATGGACAGGACATGATTCTGCCATATGACCTGCTATCCAAGCCTAGCACACCAGTCTACAATCTAGAGGACTATGCTAAGAGACAACTCCAGATCTTTAGCAAGATCCACCATCAAGTCCGAGATCATTTACAGCCATCCCGTGAAGAAATGATAAGGAAACAGCACAAAAGAGCACACCAAACTGTTCTTGAAGTAGGTGTCAAAGTTATGTGCCTAGATCCGACGAGAATGACTAAGCTCTCGCCGAAGTATAGTGGACCCTATGTCGTTACGGACACAGCATCCCGTAACAAGTATGAGGTTCGAGACCCTACCACAAACAAGATAGCAATAATTCATGGCGACAGGTTAAAACGGGTGAGCCCAGAACTCTCCGTAGATGGCCATATTATACCTGATCCATCACCTTCGGCGGTGCAACCAAATGCACCGACCAAGACTGACTCCGCACAGACAAACGAGTATAGGCGGAAGCTTCGTTCTGCTAACAGAGCGTTCTAAGACCACTCTAGTAAGAGAGTGAAGTAAGACCACTCTAGTAAGAGAGTGAAGTGAGACCACTCAAGTAAGACCACTCTAGTAAGAGAGTGAAGTGAGACCACACAAGTATGACCACTCTAGTAAGAGAGTGAAGTGAGACCACTCTAGTTAGAGAGTTAAATATTCTATACACATCACCGTTCTGTCAACGTAACATATCTGACAGAGCAAGCCATTCCCCACGTACATCCTACTGGGCGAGTGAAGTATTCTATTGGTACTCCTACGAGTAGAATATTGCCTTTCTCCCGAGAAAGATGATCTGGTTAATGAAAGCCCTTCTTCTACTTGGAACATTAATACTGTAGTGGTTGATTCTACGACACCCTCGTATCTGAAACCCGGCGCCCTTGCAGCCCAAGTTGGAAGAGTGCTAATTGCGTAAGATGTAGTAGCAGTTCAGCACTCTACTTTCACCTTCCTGCTGACTGATCAGACAATGCCCCGTGCCTTACGACTTACAGTTATACTCCAACGGTCACGTGTAGCTCGTATAAATCGTAAATTACGGAAGATCCAATTGGCCCTGCCTGACGATCCTACCCAGGTAGCCAAACACGCTCACGCACGGCGTATAAAGAGAGGACTGTTATATTTGCTGACCTACCCTCCTATGAGCTCTTTAGAAAAGCCCACACTTCTGAAGTACGAAAGCTAAGAAAGAGACTCGCTGTCCTGGAGACTGCAGGAAAAGCTCTATAGAGTCTAGAATTCTAGAAGTATGACTCACAAGTATAGATGTACGACTCACAAGTAAGACGAATGTGATGAATTCATTGAGTATGGTGATATCAGAGATGGATCATCATTGATCTACTGCCTGTTGCTCATCTCCGTGCAGCATCAGCCATAGAGAAGGAACATTTTGCCCTGTTTCCACATTTTGAGTAAGAAAATTGTATACTCTATTTCTCATAAATAGATACAGTTATTACACTCACCATTTTAGTCCACATTCAGTTCCAGTTCTCACATTTTACAATGACTAAAGAATTTTGCCGTTCCCGTTTCTTTTACACGGATGATTACTGACCTTTACTGATACAGCAGACATGTTGCTCGTCCCCGACGAACTTCAACTTGTGACTGTGACAAACAAAGACACCTTTATTCATGTAGGTCCTCGTATCTTCCCCTGTCTGAGCGTCCTGAGTATGTGTTTTCCCTCTGTCCCCGGACATAAATGCATGCGACCTTACCTTGACTCAAGCATCTGTGACTGAATGGCTCATAGTTTAGATTTAGAATACTAGTTAATAATCATGGGATGTGTCAGGCACCTGTTCACTGCGAAGTACGGATTTCACTAATCTTCACCCTTCCTTTTCGTCAACATATTGACTTGATAACTAACCTCTCCTCAGAGTTCATTCCTATTAACATATTCTTTCACAGGTAATTCTTTAGACCTCATCATCATCTCTTACGAGCATTCTCAAACCTCATGAATTTAATAAATTCTTCAAAATACAACTAACCTTAGTTTTCTTAATTAATCAGGAAATCATTTTTCCTACTACACTAACCCCCTTCCATGACTCTCGTCAACAACCTTATCCTAGTAAGTCTCTCCCTTCATCTTCCGTTCAGGGTTGATCACCTGTTGCTTTGGCGTGAGGAAAAATTTAAGCACCTGTTAATGCTAACGTGCAAGTTTTGGTCCTCACCTTTATCACACTTTCATTGGCATTGCTATACACTGGGAATAGGGTTATGTAAGTCATAGGGATGATAGAGATGATATAATATTATATGTTCGGTGGGCCTCACTTTACGTGGCCGAGCGGTGTAACAGCGCATTTTGAGCGACTGTACACTCTAGGGTAACTCATATAATCACATATATAACTCACACCCTTATATCAGTTATTCACTTACTTAAGTATACTACTGTACATTCTAGTTGGGAATGATCTCCCTATAGATAGATCATCTCCCCCGCCTATAAAAGGACTTGGTACAATTCTTGCAGAGTAAGCAAGCGTTCCCGCGGTCTTCTTAAAGTATTACAGCAACTCCAATATGATTGCTAGAAACTTGTATCGTATGACTCCACACTGGTCAGAAGCAGGCACGCTCGTGCCCCCAGGCATTGTCCAGTAGCAGATCAGAGAGCCACACAGGAAGGTGAACCCTTCATGCGGCCGTGGTAATTAATACAGTGACATATACAGTGACAGTGCGATACAGTGCGATAATTAGTATGTATACCATTATAAAAATTATATTTTCACTATTCTTATTCTTTATTCTTCTACAGGAAAGATTATAATCACAGGAATATAGCTCAATCTAATTGTTTTTATAATATAGTGCAAAGCTGTAGGTATTTCCTAGTCGGGTAGCTACAATACCTACAAAGACAATCAATAACTCAAACCAGCCCCTAATTAAGCATAATCTATTTTTCTGGTAATAAAAGCCTAGAAACCCCAACTAGTGGGGCAGATATGTGAAACATATGTGGGAATTGTGCGTTTCTTGATACAAGTGTCAAAATTGGCACACACAATAATAAACTCGGTATAATCAAAATTAGCTATAGGGCCATCAAAGGTTTAGCCTATGTTGGCTTTGGCAGCCCCTTTTCAATTAATCTCCATAAGAGTACTGACACACCGATATTTACCCCAAACTGTATACTGTGGTAGAGATATCAAACTAGTCTCAAATGACTCGTCTGAACAAGGGAAACAATAAATGTTCAGACAATGTTTATAAAAAAGTTGTCCATTTGACTTGTACTGGTCCCTGTAGTTCAACAAATTAGTGGCAATTGGCAACAATTCTTACCAATTTGTAGCATGATAATAAACTTCAGGTACCAGTACAAGTCAAACGGTCAACATTAGCCAAACATTCTCTGAATATAAGTTGTTTCCCTTGCCCGGACGAGTCATTTGAGACTAGTTTGACGTCTCTACCACAGTATACAGTTTGGGGTAAATATCTGTGTTTCAGTACTCTAATGGAGATTAATTGAAAAGGGGCTGCCAAAGCCAACATAGGCTAAACCTGTGATGGCCCTATAGTAATTTTGATTAGACTGTGTTTATTATTGTGTGTGCCAATTTTGACACTTGTATCCTGAAACACACAATTCTTCCACCTATCTGCTGCACTAACAGTGTCTTTACTTCAAATTAATACCTTAACAAGTTACCTTTCAACATGTTTTTACAGTGAAAACCTCAACTACAAGCATAATCAAGGACAATTAAGTTAAGAGGTAAAAAGGGCAACCATAAAGTCACCGCTACACCCTCAATTTCCCTAGGCTATTCTTCACAGCCCTTCCCACTATCGAGGGCCGTGTTTTTAGATTCTTGGATAATGGGTAGGCCTAGACTTAGGCTAAATAATAATTTCCATGAACAAATTTTATTATAGAAAGCTTATAACCATATAGGATAGGCCTAGGCTAGGCTAAATAACATTATAACACATCCCCCAAAATAAAGTTAATTTAAACAGCACTACTGCAGCGTTCTGAGAAACAATGGGAAGGATGTAGTTTCCGGGTGTACGGTTGTCATGTTGTCACGTTGTGCGCTCGCAGTTACGTTCCCGTCGATTTCGACGCTATATTTTCTGTTATTTGCCCCCTGTCATTACTACCTGAATACTAGGTTAGGTTAGGTTAGGTTGTTTGGTTAGGCTAATGTATTTTTATATCCAAGGGCAGTCAAAATAGACGGGAACATGATGGGAAAGCTCCGACGCCACTACGCGCAGTGTAAACAAGGCTGGCGATATGCCCGCACTTAACATTCTTGCCGAAACAATTTATTAGGGAAAATAGGCACCAATAGATTCGCTATATTTTTCTCCATATAGGTGTAGTCCGCATGGAGGATTATCGTTATTGACAAATAAAAAAAATTGTAAAAATTGAAGAGACCCCGGACAGCCTTTGGTAAGGTTAGGAGTAGTGGTCATACCACTACCAACATACAGCATAACTCATCTATAAAACATTAACCTAACCAAACAACCTAACCTAACCTAACCTAGTATTCATGTAGTACTAGGTTAGGTTAGGTTAATGTTTTACATAGATGATTTATGCTTTATCTTTATGTCGGTAGTGGTACGCCCACTACTCCTAATCTTACCCAGCCTTTTTACTAGTTAATTTTAGTTTTTTGTTTATTTTTCTTTGATATACAGTGTTATTTGATACCGAGGACCATCGAATTTTAGTATTTTCAACATTAGCCTAACCTAACCTAACTTAACCTAGCCTATCCGAAAACTAAACTGGGAACGTGAGCTGGGTTTAGACCGTCGCGTACCCATACACAGGGAACGTGAGCTGGGTTTAGACCGTCGCGCACCCATAAACAGGGAACGTGAGCGGGGTTTAGACCGTCGGTTAGTTTTCGGTTAGTTTAGGTTAAGTTAGGTTAGGTTACGCTAATGTTGAAAATTCTAAATTGCGATGGTCCTCGGTATTAAACAATACTGTATATCAAAGAAAAATAAACAAAACACTAAAATTAACTAGTAAAAAGGCTGTCTGGGGTCTCTTCAATTTTGACCATAAAAATACCCACTTCACATACAAATACATAAAAATTTAAGTCAAAGATGTCAAACAGCTGGGGTGTGGGGACGGCAGCCCCCACCCATAATACTAGGATAGGGTATGTTGGTTAGGCTAATGTTCTTTCAAAGGGGTATAGCCTAGTAAACACTAGGATAGCCGGAAAAACTAAATAAGATGGTCACCAATTTTCCCATGGATTTTTTTTATTTTTCCCTGTTAGTTTTCATCAATATATAGTGTTTGGAAATAATTACAACCCTCGGTGAAACCGTTTTGCCCATTATACAACGATCTTAAGACACACCGCCCGATAGTGGGGAGGGCTATAATGTACAGGGAAAATGAGGGGTTAAATGCGTAAAACGGCGATTAAAACGTAGTTTAGCAAAACTTGGCTCGGGTTTTAAAGTATTTCAAAGGCCTAAAACCCAATATTTCGAAAACCAGAGCCAAGTTTTGGCCAATGCTGGCTCGGATTTTGAGAGTTTGTAGACAACAAAATGACAGTAACCTCATTTAGAAATTTGGCTCAGGTTTCCCGAAATTGCAAAGCCATAAAACCCGAATTTTGGAAAACCCGAGCCAAGTTTTGGCAAAACCTGGCTCGGATTTTGAGAGTTTTAAGAGTAAACAAATTACTGTAACCTAATTTAGAATTTTGGCTCATGTTTCCCTAAATTGCAAACCCCAAAAAACATAATTTTGGAAAACCCGAGCCAATTTTTGGCAAAACTTGGATCGGATTTTGAGAATCGAAAAAGACTAACTAAATGTCGGAAATCGGCTCATGATTTCCCTAATTGCAAAGCCATATAACAAGATTTATCGAAAACGTAGCACTTATTTAAATCATAAATATCCAGTAACATAGACCTAGTACATTGGATACAAGCCTAATCCACACCTAACGCCTACAATGTGTCCGTAGTACCTAGTAGGCCTACGTGGGATACAACATGGCGGTTGGGCCGCCGCCCATTTAGTACCGGTATTCGGCCGTATCTGTAAATACTAGCGCAACTACGAATCTTGTTTCTGAGACCTAGTATATTAACCTAACCAAACAACCCAACCTAACCTAACCAAGACCCAGTACGTGGGATACTAAAGTAGCCCTTGCATGCCAGCAACAGCGGATTCATAGTACCCAGTACGTGGGATACTAAACTAGCCCATGCATGCCAGCAACAGCGGATTCATAGTACCCAGTGCGTGGCATACTAAACTAGTCCTTATATTCCAGCAACAGCGGATTCATAGTACCCAGTGCGTGGGATACTAAACTAGCCCTTGCATGCCAGCAACAGCGGATTCATAGTACCCAGTGCGTGGGACACTAAACTAGCCCTTGCATGCCAGCAACAACGGATTCATAGTACCCAGTGCGTGGGATACTAAACTAGCCCTTGCATGCCAGCAACAGCGGATTCATAGTACCCAGTGCGTGGGACACTAAACTAGCCCTTGCATGCCAGCAACAGCGGATTCATAGTACCCAGTGCGTGGGATACTAAACTAGCCCTTGCATGCCAGCAACAGCGGATTCATAGTACCCAGTGCGTGGGATACTAAACTAGCCCTTGCATGCCAGCAACAGCGGATTCATAGTACCCAGTGCGTGGGATACTAAACTAGCCCTTGCATGCCAGCAACAGCGGATTCATAGTACCCAGTGCGTGGGATACTAAACTAGCCCTTGCATTCCAGCATCAGCGGATTCATAGTACCCAGTGCGTGGGATACTAAACTAGTCCTTACATGCCAGCAACAGCAGATTCATAGTACCCAGTGCGTGGCATACTAAACTAGTCCTTACATGCCAGCAACAGCGGATTCATAGTACCCAGTGCGTGGGATACTAAACTAGCCCTTGCATGCCAGCAACAGCGGATTCATAGTACCCAGTGCGTGGCATACTAAACTAGCCCTTGCATGCCAGCAACAGCGGATTCATAGTACCCAGTGCGTGGGATACTAAACTAGCCCTTGCATGCCAGCAACAGCGGATTCATAGTACCCAGTGCGTGGGATACTAAACTAGTCCTTACATGCCAGCAACAGCGGATTCATAGTACCCAGTGCGTGGCATACTAAACTAGCCCTTGCATGCCAGCAACAGCGGATTCATAGTACCCAGTGCGTGGGATACTAAACTAGTCCTTGCATGCCAGCAACAGCGGATCCATAGTACCCAGTGCGTGGGATACTAAACTAGCCCTTGCATGCCAGCAACAGCGGATTCATAGTACCCAGTGCGTGGGATACTAAACTAGTCCTTGCATGCCAGCAACAGCGAATTCATAGTACCCAGTGCGTGGCATACTAAACTAGCCCTTGCATGCCAGCAACAGCGGATTCATAGTACCCAGTGCGTGGGATACTAAACTAGCCCTTGCATGCCAGCAACAGCGGATTCATAGTACCCAGTGCGTGGGATTCTAAACTAGCCCTTGCATGCCAGCAACAGCGAATTCATAGTACTCAGTACGTGGTATTTATTACCCATTAATTTCCGGAAGTTTAAACCTATGCGAAAAAATCTTACCTCTTACACGTCACAACCTCGGGAGAGAGGTGAAAATGGCGTGTGTTCGAATCGGTGCCGTCTATAGGAAGGTATTGACAACCATGTTACGACAAAATTCCATTTTAGTACCATATATTTTGGTGACCAACTTATTTAGTTATACTGGATAGCCTATACCCGGTCAGAGGTAAGTCCTGCAGTAGTCTCCTTGAATCCTAACAACAATTAATAATTGAAAATTGCTGTGGTCCGGCTCCCTTATATTGACCCTAAAAATATATGCCTAGGCTAGTCAAATAAAATATATAGCCTAGCCTAAATTTAGAACTAGGGCCTAGGCTACCCTAAGCCTTGGCTACATAGAGCTGGCAGCCTGGCTGACAACAGCTCGATGTTTGACGGTTCATGTTTGATATTTGACGTTTGATATTCGAAATTTGATATTCATGAATGTTAAAAGAATCTATTGACAAAAGTTGTAGGTTAGACATAGCCTAGGCATTGACGCAACCGTGTTCTCCCTCTCAACGAAGCATTAGGTATACTAGGTAACAATTATATATATATAGGCCCAATACCCTTCTTTTGGCCTCCACACTCACTAATTACTGCACATTATAATTTACTTATCCTTCGTGGTCATTCACTGGTATAGTAATTGCTGCCAGTCAGCAGCCAGTCCCGTTATTCAGAGTTCCGTCTGTTGATAATATTTTGAACTTCCGAAGGAGACACTGTTGCCATAACCACTCATAAAACGAACCTTGTGTCTTGCACGAAAAATCTTTAATGAAGGTCACAGAGCTATTTAATATAAACATTTTCCAATCAGATTACTTTCCTATTTACTCGTGGTATATACTTGTGAAATTCACAAATGGAGTTACAATTTATCATTGCTGGTAAACTTTCTTGTATCTGGCAACGATGTTCAATCTCTGTACACTTACATAACTGGATAGGTGACTGCTCCCGGAATTGAAGACACGGTTTTCTTATTAACACAGCATTTCTAACATTGGGAATACTTATCCAGAAATTGTGCTGGAATTTAGAATAGACTAGGTATTAGGTGCGAAACTACGACCTAATATGGGATCAAGGTATATATGAAGGTTTTGTGTCACAGCCTGCAAGATGACGGCCATTTGTCTCTCAAAGGCCGCCATCTTTGTACGATTGTAATCTTGAAATATGCATATTTAAGTTCATTTTTCGTCAGTTGAATAAGATTGAATTAAACTATTATGGGTTAAGTTCGCTAAGGTAAGTTAAGGTCTCTCAATAGAGTTGTGATACTTAGCTTTTATATTTCAAATGTTATGATGTAGCCTGGTGGGTTTTCGAGAACCCAAAAGCTACCTTTGATTCTGGCTGGAATTAGATGATTGTATGCAGTTTAAGATGGACCTACAGTATGATATTAAGAGGGTTTATTGATATCGTATTTACCCATTTAACCTCTGAAGTGCGCATGGGGGTAATTGGAAACGTCCCCCTGTGCTGACGTATTTGAGGTGTTTCCGTCACTAAAATATTAATTGTGCCATTAATAGCATTAATACTTATCCATATGCGCCTATTATGGGTTGATTATAAAGGTATTAACATGAAACAACAATAAAACGACTGAAAACAGCGTTTGGATGGTCAAAATCGTAGATATAGCCCGCGAGTTGTATAATGTATGGGTGAGGCAATCTGCTTTCCCGCCAATTTCCCCCAAGGCCACTGAGACACAGTCGATCGATACTCTCTCTCTCTCTCTTGCACTCGCTTGCCATCAGTGATGACAACACCCTGCTTGCAACTCGCTAATGTTAGCACGAAAATATACCTCAGAATAAGGGAATAACAGGGTAAATAGGTGATAACTGAAGGAGAGGAGGAAAGTGGGGAAGGAGGGGAGGTAGAGGACTGAGATTTTGCATGGCCCAGGGGCCAACAAAAAATACAAAAATACAAAAATTTAAATATATATATTGTTTTTTTTCGATGTCAAAAGTTTTTTTTTTTTTCTCACTCACTCATAAGAGTCTCCCAGCAGTCCGCCGGGGGAACTCTTAAGAGTCTCCCGGCAGTTCCCGGGTTAAGTCATAGAAGTAGATTATATACCCTTCACAATATAGGCTACATAATGTTCATCATATGCTGGTTATCATTAGACAAAATTTTCTTTAGTTTATAATCTACTTCCAAGACTCAAATGGGTAAATACGATATCAATAAACCCTCTTAATATCATAAACTGCATAAATCATCTAATTCCAGCCAGAATTAAAGGTAAAATTTGTCATGGTGCTGAAGTGGTTAACCCATTTAGTGTAATAGACTAGCCTACTATAGTCTATAGACTACTGAAATGTTTAACCCGGCAAAGGCTAGACTATGGTATTTGAAACGTCCCACCATGCGGAGGTATTTTAGTTAATTCCCGACGAAAGCGTCAATTTACCATAAATATTGTTAAAACTTATTCATATGCGCCTATTTTACGTTTAATATGAAGATATTAACATTGAGGAGCAATCAAACGAGTGGGAATAGTATTTGGGTGGTGAAAAAGACATTATTGCCGACCGGTCCATTCATTAGGGAAGAGCCGCGGCGGCATATATCCTCTCCTCCAGAGTTCTCAAGCGACACTAACGGCTCTAAGTAGAAGTCTCTCTGTTGCAAGTATGTCTAGATGCCTCGCCCGTGCTATAAAGACTGCGGGAAGGAAATTCGCGCTGAAAATTACCCGATAAAAGGGGGAATAAGAGGAAAAATAGGTGATAACTGAGGAGGGGGGAAAATGGGGGGACACATATGTAGGAATGGTAGAAAGTAATGGAGGGAAATTATCTCACCTTATCACATATTGCTTTTTTTGAGTGCCACTAGGTTGTTTTAAAAGGCTCTTTTTAGGCCTTGGATCTTATGAGAACCTTCGCCTTAGCCCACCAAACCTATGAGGACTTTTTTCTTTCTCGGATTAAAGGGTTTAACCCTCGTCTAGCGGGGGGTTTTGGGCTATTTTGGGCATATTCAGGCCCTCCTGAATGATCAATCAAGTATCTGCATGAAAAGAAATGTATTCAGCAAAAAACTAGGCGCTACAAGCTTCAAAATGAGACCAGAACGAGCTACGTAGCACTCGTCGTTTTCATGCAGTGCTACCACTAACATGGGAGTTTAGCGTATAGCGGCATATTTTTTCCAGCTACGCTCACTACTGGCTACACTGCCGGCCTCTCGAGAACAGAGGAAACGTGAGTCAGTGGGAGGCGGTAAGCCCTGGGTGTTGGCCGTATGGCCTGCTGCGCTCTCGGCCATTTGCACTCGATTTTAACCCTTTAAAAGCCTTAATAATGCTCCTAACTTGCTGCTTTTTAGATACGGACTTAAGTCGGGCCCCGCTCTTTAAGTGTTAATTGAATAATATTTGTGATATGCGGCCTAGGAACACAATACCAACCTCAAACTCGCATAGTCACTACTTTCGCATTGCCACCATTAAGCATTGATACCAACAAGAGAGTCACCCATCCAGGCCACCATATTCCTCCTCTGCATACACAGGAGAAAACGGAGCTAAGAGGAGACGAACAGGGGAAACTAAAGCGCTAGCCCCAACCAAGTCGACTTTCCATCACAGCTTCAAATATTTACAAGCAGCTCTTTTCCCCACACACGCCCAACAACCCTTGGATTACAACAAACCTTCCATCTCCACAGTGTGCACCAGTGGGAAACAGCAAATGCCCCCTCAGTCCTCGCTCTCCAACCAAAATCGGTCCGAGAATGAGACGCTCCAAAATGTAAATGCACCCGTCACTTACACTTCCTCGAAAACCCATTTCGCCTACGATAAGCTCCAGGCCCGGATGACAAAACATGAACGAGTGATCATACATAAATGATCAACCAGATGCAACTGCTGCACGACCCTCAAATAATCAACAAGGGACATCACCACATTCGCCAACTCTTTAAGGTTCTCTCCTACTGTATATCCAGTTCAGTTTATATTTGTTTATGATATTTTCAACTGTACAATCTTTCTGGCCGGAGATGCCCCAACCGTGACATCCCAGCCAAAAGAGACACTACTTCACCCAGCTCAACCATAGTCAAGCAATCAGCCTGCTGGCTTGACAAAAGCTATATTTGGTTGCTTCACAGACAGTCCTAAGGTTAGAGTGGACATTAAGCCTAAAGTGGGAAAGGCTTGTCACAGTATCAACTGGGAACGAGGTCACATAATTTATAACACTTGCTGTCCAACTCTTAACTCAGTGCCGAACCGCGTAAGTTATAACGCATGTCGGAGAAGTGAGGTACTGGACGTAGACCCAGGCACCAGCCGAGGATCTAGACACGTAAGTTATAACGCTTGCTGTTCTGATCGTAACTAAGTGCAAAGCCGCGTAAGTTATAACGCTTGCCGGAGGAGCATGGTTCCTGTGTCTGAGCCCAGATCACTTAGTGTTGTTGCTATGATGACTCAGTTGCCCTTGCCTGGTGCAGAGATGCCTAGTAAGACACAGTCTGTGCAAAAGACTACCCCCGACTCCCTGAGCAATCACTCTCCAGCCACTCTTTCGTCAACCACTGACGAGGAGCGACTAGGGCGGGTTGGCTTACCAGTTACCCCTAAGGTGAGCTTACCCCCAACTCCCGGAAAGGCCTTGGTCGTTTTGGTAGTTGAGGAGAAGCTGCCTTCTCTCCACAACTCGAGTGTACAAGAGGACCAGACAAGACAGGACGATAGCCACCAGCCGCCAAAGGACTCCAGCCGCCCTATAGTCAGAGCGAGGACCCCGGAAGAGCCACCCGAGACCCCCAGGACCTGTGCGAAGGGTCTCGAACACTGTTATTCGACTTGTATGGCACTACTTGTCTTGAATAAATTAATTCTGTCTTTAATGTATAATTTCCTAACTAAAATATATTGGACCAATACTGGCTGCAAGATTTATGGTTGTTGAACCAATACATTAACATTTGTGTCGGCCTGTCTGAATAACTGTTCTAAACAATTAGCCCATTTAGTGAACCAGTACCGTTCCATTGAAGGATGGAGTGCAAACTGAAAACTAAAATATAACAGGATGATACTGGTAGTCAGAATTATGGTTAATGGCACACTGAGTGAACCACTGAATCAAAATAAATATATTGTTTAGTCATTGACCCAATACATCTTGCGCTGTAAACTAATATCTAAAATATAATGAGGCATTACTGACAACCAGATTTAGGGTTAAAGGCCCAGTATGTGAAAATTTGCGTCGTTATGATTACGGTTCACCATAACTGACCCACTTGGAGCTAGGGCCAGTACTGTACCATCAAAGGCAGACGTGCAAATGAATAACTGAAATAAAAAGGGACGGTATTGACAAGAATACTGCCTCATGATTTGAGTTATTCTAACATATTTCCTTACTATAACTCTTGGTCATCCTCGTTTGGGACTTTGGTGAAACATTTTCTATTGTGCTAGACATATCGAAAGTCTTCGATAGAGCCGTTTTATAACGGTTGTGGACGGCCATTGCTCACTTCCTAAACCTATCAACTCTGTTGTTCCTCAAGGTTTTCTTTTATATCCAGTTCAATTTATATTCGTTTATGATCTTTTCAACTGTACAATTAGAAGTCCTATCCATTCATATGCTGATGACTGTCACTTTACCTTACACTATTCAACTAGTTTTCTACAATGCCCCACCATGCAATCACTCCAAAACTCAGGTAATGAGGCCATAGCACGCCTATTTTTTTTATCTATCAACTGTTTCCAATTGGGCAGAGAAAATCCTGTTACTTTCCATACTTACAAAACCCAATTTCTACACCTACCTACCAGTCGCGATCTTCTAAATGACTATCCTTTTCTCATCAATAGCACATACTTCAACCCTTCATCATTTGTCAATATTAATGGTTTCTCATTTAGGCCTACAGTATATATTTTTTTTTACTGATCATTCTTGGAAAGGCAATATCACCACTCTTGCTGAAACAGTTCTCAGCAGTCAAGTGTGCTCAACCGTTTTCATGGGTTCTCTACCCCTGGACAGCTTCTTGCTGCTCTGTACAGGGGCACAGTGCACCCATGTATCAAGTACTGTTCTCATGTGTGTGAAGGTTCCACCCACACCACAGTTTTCGAAAGGGTTGAGTCAATAGCATTTTGTCTTATCAACTCACTTCCACCTACTAATTCCCTACAATCTTTCACTATGCACCACAATGCTGTATATCTCTCACTCTCCCACTACTATTACAATAATCAGTGTTCTCTTAATGTATGCCTCCTCCCTTACAGAGAGTGGGTGGCAATTGCCACCCATGTGCAGTATGCAGAAAAGGGTACGGGTGCAAACTCAATTCAGAGTATCGTCTGCCACTGCTAGGTACACCAGCGGTTGAATTCCATGGAACGGTTTGTTTATGGTCTGTGCGCAAGCCATCCGGCACTTGTTGGTGGCCATGTTTGTTACATTCAGATTTTTTCTATCATACTGCACATGTCCGGCAAAAGCTTTTGTGTGTGATCCCCCCCCCCCCTTATCTCTCAAGTGACCGTAACAGTTGTTGAGAAGGCTGCCACAGGTGAGGCGGTGCCTGATGGTGGTTGAGGGGACAGAGAGGAGCCGGTTAGATGCCCGGAAGGTGACATAAACGCTTCAGCTAAAAAGGGAGTTGTGAAGAGGGTTTATGCGTGGAAGAAGAAATTGTATAGCATCGTACTGTATATTCTGAGAAAGTATCCTGGTGGCCTTCATTTATTCCTGAGGAGACCCTTAATATACTATCCTATGTATAGTATGCTTAAAATTAATAGTCAAAGGCGGAAAATGGGGGATTTTGTCAAAGGGCCCAAAGTAGTTTGGCCTTTTTCCCATAGACAATGGGCTTTGCGGTTATCGGTTTTGGGGTTAGCAGCAGTTTGGCAAGACTAATTGAATCGCTACTCACAAGGGCCCACTGTTTGCATAGTATGCAAAGGTAAGCTTGTGTTCAATGACCAGCTTTCGTGAGTGTTAACCTTGAAAATGAGTCACAGGAGATGGTGGACATGTTTTGCTACTTGGTAGATACCATCTTTGCCGGTGGTGGAAGATTCCGCCTCCCCTTGAAGAGAAAGGTGTATGCCTCATGTGCTAAAACCGTAATGACATCTGCTTCAGAAATATAGCCTGTCAAAGTGGATGATATCAACAGAATAAAATGTAAGAAGATGAGAATGGTGAGATGGCTGTGTGGGAAGAATCTGCAAGATAGGATACATAGTGAAGAGTTGAGGAGACGGATAGATATCAAGTGTATCAGTGATGAGATGTGTACTAGCAGGCTTGGAGGGTTTGGAAATGTGGAGAGGATGGATGAACTAAGTTGGGTGAAAAGATGCAAGTCCATGAACAAAGATGGAGCTGCACCAAGAGGCAGACCAAGAGAGATGTAGGATTAGACCTTAGTCTGATCATGAATTTAAAAACCTGACAAATGAGGCAGCTCTGAACATGGCTACCAGGAGTGCAGCCATTATGTTTATTATTTATATCTTATTGATGTTGTTAATCATGCTACAGCTATATACAGGTAACGTCAGTATTATGCATTTATATATTACCCCTTCTATTTTTTGTTCTATGTGGATGAGGGAGACAAAAGGCAAAACTGCCTGTGACGAGTGCCTGCCCCAGAGTTGAAAGAATGACAGGGCCAAAATCAAGGAATGTTCGAGCCAAAATGTCTGCACACACAGAGTTTGAAGTAATTTAAGTCATAGGATGAGGGAAAGATGGAGTCCAGAGCTCAGCTGTTGGAACTCAGCTGACATCCTTTAAAGAATATTCTAGCTACTATTAAACAATTGTATTTAGTATAAAATTAACATTCAACAACTAACAGGCTTCGAACTATCTCGATCACTTAACCTGGGGAGCACGCCATTGAGGTAGGGGCCAGGGTAGCTTGGTGTGAAGTAATTTCCAAATAATGTGTCTCCTAGAATTGAAAAAAATCCACTTCAACGTCTTGGTAATTGATATCCGCATTCGCCAATATATACATTTCCACACCCCAAAAATTTGGGTGTGGTGTGGTAGTGGTTGCGAGTTGAATATATGGCGCGCATAGGCGCGACACAGCCCGGGCAAGCGAGTGTGTGTGAGTGTGGGCGGGCATGAGGAGGGAGGGAGGCGTGATTGATAAGAACGCTGTATATCTCGCCTATAAAGCACTTTTATATGTCTCCAACTGTGCATAAACTTGAATGAATAGGCACATGTGAAGAATAGACACCTATAAATCAAGTGTACAGAAGAATGATGGAAGATGACAGGGAAACTAATAGTGAGCGGAGGAGGTGGGAGGCTGGCAAGGGAGAAAGGTGTCAGGTTACAGTGCGCATTCACAGGATGGGACGTTCAACTATATTCACTGAAATGTGTTATTGTTGTATTAGACTACACAATGATAGTGCTTGAAAGGAATAGTGCATGTATTTTTTGAGGCACATGTGAAGAATAGATGCCGATAAATCAAGCGTAAAGAGGAATGACGGAAGATGAAATGGAAAGTAATAGCGAACGGAGGAGGTGGGAGGGTGGCGAGGGAGGAAAGTGTCAGGTTACAGTGCTCATTCACGGGACTCTCGACCTTATACACTGCATTGTGTTATTGTTGTATTAGACTACACATAGTGCTTGATACGCATAGTGCATGTATTTTTGGAGGTCAATATCAATAAATTATGTTAATAATGCAAGTTATAACAATATGACATCTTCATGCATTATTTATTTGCAACTCATGAATGAAAGTTTAAAAAATTCCTGTGTACACAGGGTAGTGAATTTGGTAGCCATCCAGGAGTCTGTCGGTCAGCTCGACTTTACGGCAACCCTTAAAAGTTGAGGTGGCCTGCCATGTTTCTCGAGGAGCCGGTAGGCAACATTGTAGACAAACTCCCGAAACTTTATTTTTTTGTTCGGGGACATGTCTTTCTTCATAAGCCACAAGTTGTAGGCGTTAAACTTTGTGATGTCAACCATGTGGAGGAAAAGCTTGTGATACAACTTCACATTCTTCCTCAGACACCCAAAGCCTGCAAGTTGGCATGCTGACTTGTCCACCAGGTGCATGTTCTTGGTATATACTACCACATTATCAGGTTTCTGTATAGGCTTCTTGGTACGGTAGTGGATTTTACCAGTGTCCACTTGGGCACTTGTGTGAACAGTAGAAAGCAAATGGAATGGCCGTCTGTCGTTCCATTTCATAGACACGACTTTCCCAGACTTCTTCAGCTGTTTGTAATGGGTCTTCCTTTTTTCGTCTTTGCTGTTCCTGTTACCGTTGTCGGTGTTCCTCTGCCAAGTCGTCCTCAGAAGGGGTGTCAGTGGAGGAAAGGTCGTCCAGGTGAATGCGAGGGCCAGTTAACTTGGGCATGTACTTCCTGATATTTCTGACAGTTCCACATAACCCCGTTTGGTTGTCATAAAGAAACTGAAAGAGAGCAGGACTTGTATACCAATTGTCGGTGTACAACGTGTGCCCTTGCCCATGTAGGGCTCCATCACCTTCTTGACTATGTGCTCTGACATACCTAAGGGGTCGTTGGCACCGACTCTAGGAATATCTATATCTGTGCCGGTATAGACGATCATGTCTAGCACTATGCCTGTCTCGCAGTCACACAATACAAACAACTTGATTCCAAACCTGTGCCTCTTCAAGGGTATGTACTCTTTGAACAGCAGGCGCCCTTTAAAGAGCACTAGCGACTCATCAATCATCAGGTTGTGAAAGGAGTAGAAATACTTATTGAACCTTTGCAATAACATGGTGAACAGATGCCGGACTTTCCGGATTCGATCATCTGTGTTTGGATTTTCGTTGTCTGCAAACTACAAAAAGTGCAGCAGCCAAAAAAATCATTCATTAGTCATGTATTTCTGGAAAATTGAGGTGTTGATGAGTGCGTCACATGCTTCTGGCAAAGAGGCATGATAAGCAACATTTGCAAAGAACACCAGGAATTTCGTAACAGTTATATCACTGCAGGCGTGAATTCTTGCCCTCGATGAGATTACATCAATTCTTTCCTTCACCCAGTGATATATAGTATGCATTGGTTTGGGAAACAGGATGTGTCGTCATCTCCAGGTCAAAAAATGCAAAGAAATCACTTTCATTTGCCTGGTCTTTTCAGGGCCAATCCGTAGTTGACCAAGATTGATTTGCATCAAACTGGTGTAAATCTGGCATGAAATCATATCTTTCGGACCAGACAAATGAATAAACTGATGCCTTACGAATGAGATCAGCACCTTCATCAACATCAGCGTCTGCGCCGATGTCAAACAGCTCGCTGTCGTGGTCACGATGCTCCAACAAGTCCTCCTCCTCCTACTCCTCCTCATTTTCCTCACTGAATTGGTGGCCATGATCACACTCGTTCCTACTTTCACTGCCCCAACCAAAGTTCCTAGCATAGGGGAGTTCCCTTGAGGCTCCTGCGTCGTCATCGTCAGACCCACCAGGAGGGAAGAGGAGGGCATCAAACTTTGACGGTGTCAATGTTTTCTTGATGTGAGGAGATGGGCCAGAAGCAAGGGCGTGGGCGGCAGTGCAGGGGCGGTTATGGTGTGCGGTGGTGCAGGGACGGGTGTGGTTGGTGGTAGTAGTCGAGGTGGGAGGTGTCACATTATTCAGCGTATACTAATAGGCGTGACCCTTCCTTTTCCTCCCAGCTGTGCCCGCTGATCCTGCATTCCTAGGATGGCCACTTGCTCCTGGTGTGGTGGTGAGAATCGTATGCGTTCCACGTACTGTTGAGGGGGTGGTGGTGAATGAGGAAGCAGAGGCCAACGACCTTTTGGCATGTGTCGTGATTGTTGCACGTGTCTTGCCCCCTCCAGCACGTGTTTTTCGTGCTCTTACTGCACTCTCTTCTGTACTACTGTTGCAGGTGCATAAGAAGGAGGGCTTACTGGTCCTTCCACGACTGCTAACACTGCCCGCAATATGGTTGGGCGAATCAGCTGAGCGCGAGTCAGAGAGTCGTGTGTGCTCTATGGGAAATGAGAGCGTACGGTGGCGAGGCGTGTGGCGGTGTGTTCTGTCGAGATTTGCCATTGCTGGCTATTTATGGTCGAATTTGTAGCTGCCTAGACAGCAGGAGGCTAGGAATCCTCATCCCCTTGTAAAATTCTCTGACTCAACGAGTTAGAGAAAGGGGCGAGGGAACATGAAAGTGGTCTCGGACTCTAAGAATTGGAACTTTAAGGGTTCATGTTAGGGCCCCCCCCTCCCCCCCCCCCCCCCAGCAATGGGGTATGTGCCTGTGTATGGTATGGTAGTCCATCGTAGTCCGATGATGACGTTCCCTTCCTGCATTCATCTGTATATATACATATACATATACATATACATATACATACATACATATACATTTGTAACTTACTGATGTTGCTATTCACAATAAGGTATGTACAGACGTCATCAGTATACTATGTTTACATTACAAAACTATGACGTTATCAATGATCATCCTTTTGTGTGTCAAATAGGTTACTGTCTTACGTAATATATTAAATAATAGCCATATTATTTGCGACTATTACTGTATGTGCAGAAAACGTTTGAATGTATCCTTTGATATTGGTAATACAACTACGTTCGTAATGACCATGCAGGTACGTGCGAAAGACATTCCCCAAAGACGTTCAAAATGTTTATCCTACAAAGTTAATGATAACCATTTGGGGATTTCTAGAATACGTATAAGAATGCGTTTGATGTTAGGAATATTATTACGTTCTTATTAACAAATTGTATGGGTACGAGATGTTGTTGTAAAACATTTATGTTTGTAACATTGTTATTCACAATTGAGGTAGGTATAGATGAGGTCACCATATTACGTTTACATTAAATAATACTATGATGTTATGAATGACCATCCCTATGTGTGCCAAATACGTTACCGTCTTACGTAATATGTTTAATATACGAAACTACGTATTTTCTGACTATTACAGTATGTGCAGAAAACGGTATACTACAAAGTTTAATGTTGGTAACATAACTACATTCGTAATGACCATGCATGTATGTGCGACAGACATTTCTATGAAACGTTTAAATATTTAATGTAATACAGTTAATGACGACCATTTGGGTATGTCCAGAATACGTAATATAATATGTTTGATGTTGGGAATTTCATACGTTATTATTTACAAATATTGTATGTGCACAAGATGTTGTTGTAAAACGTTTATTATTTGTAACTTTTTGATGTTGTCAATCACAATTCAGGTATGTACAGACGATGTTAGCATATTACGTTTACATTTAATAACACTATGACGTTATCAATGACCAGTCTTATGCGTGTCAAATACGGTACTGTCTTACTTAACCCTTTGGCTGCGGCTATGTTTGGGCTATTTAGGGCATATTCAGGCACTCCTGAATGATAAATCAAGCATCTGCATTAAATGAAGTGTATTCTGCGAAAAACTAGGCGAAAATAGCTTCAAAATTATACCAGAACGGACCGTGTACGTGGTCTGGTTCACCCGCAGTGGTCCCAGTGAAACGCGGGAACCCCGCTATTATGTAACACTCGCTCGCTTGGCTACACTGGTGAGAGAGACAGAGAGAGACTCGCCCGAGACACAGCCTAGCTCAGTGAGCCGCTCGGTGCTCTGAGGGTCGGAGGTGGGCCCATCACGCTCCCACCCACTGACACTCGATTTTTACTTTTTTTACAGGCTTTTAAAGCCTGGAAATTGCTGTAACTTACCAAAATATTCCAGAACGTCACCCGCAGCGAAAAGGTTAATACGTTAAATACTTAAATACGGAACTATGTATTTTCTGAAATGTCCATAAAACTAGTTAATTTTAAATCTTACAATGTTAATGACACCATTTGGGTATGCCTAGAATACGTATTATAATATGTTTGATGTTGGGAATTTTAGTACGTTATTATTCACAAATATTGTATGTGCACAAGACGTTGTTGTAAAACGATTATTATTTGTAACTTACTGATGGTGTTAATCACAATTCAGGTATGTACAGACGACATCAGCATAATACGTTTACATTTAAAAACAATATGAGGTTATCAATGACCATATTTATACGTGTCAAATACGTAACTGTCTCATGTAATATGGTAAAAATGAAACTACGTATTGTCTGACTATTACTGTATGTGCAGAAAACGTTATTTGGCAATGTTTAATGTTGGTAATATAACTATGTTGGTAATGACCATGCAGGTACGTGCAACAGACATATCTATAAAAAGATTAAATACTTAATCTTGTAAAGTTAATAACAACCATATGGGTATGGCCAGAATACGTAGTATCATACTTTGATATTGGGAATGTCTTACAATATTATTTACAAATAATGCATGTGCACGAGATGTTGTTGTACAATGTTTATTATTTGTAACTTACTAATGTTGTTAATCTCAATTCAATTATGTACAGACGACATCAGTATATTACATTTACATTTAATAATAGTATTACATTACTGAATTACCATCCCTATATATATATACTGTATGTGTCAAATACGTTACTGTCTTACGTAATATGCTAAATACGAAACTATGTATGGTCTGACTATTATTGTATGTGCAAAAAAACTTATATGGAACATTGGGTATTGGTAATACAAGTACGTTTGTAGTGACAATGTAGGTACGTGCGAAAGACATTTCTATCAAACATTAAAATTTGTAATATTATTACGTAAATGAACTACCCTTTGTGTACGTCTAGAATACGTTTAATCAATACGTTTGTTGTTGGGAACGTCATTACGTTTGTACTGACAATGTAGGTACGTGCGAAAGACATTTCTAACAAACGTTAACATTTGTAATATTATTACGTACATAACGACCTTTTGTAAACATCTAGAATACGTTTAATCAATACGTTTGTTGTTGGGAACGTCATTACCTTTGTAATGATAATGTTGGTACATGCGAAAAACATTTCTAACAAACGTTAACATTTGTAATATAATTACGTAAATAATTACCTTTTGTATACATCTATAATACGCTTCATGAATAAATTGTTGTTATGAACGTCATTACGTTTGTAATGACAATGTAGGTACGTGCGACAGACATTTCTAACAAACGTTAAAATTTGGAATATTATTACGTAAATAACGACCTTTTGTATACGTCTAAAATACGTTTGTTTTAATACGTTTGTTGTTGGGAACATCATTACGTTTGTAATGACAAGGTAGGTACGTGCGAAAGACATTTCTGACAAACGTTAACATTTGTAATATTATTACGTAAATAACGACCTTTTGTATACGTCTAGAATACGTTTCATCAATACGTTTGTTGTTGGGAATGTCATTACGTTTGTAATGACAATGTAGGTACTTGCGAAAGACATTTCTATCAAACGTTAAAGTTTGTAATATTATTACGTAAATAAACGACCTTTTGTGTACGTCTAAAATACGTTTAATTAATACGTTTGTTGTTGGGAACATCATTACGTTTGTAATGACAATGTAGGTACGTGCGAAAGACATTTCTGACAAACGTTAACATTTGTAATATTATTACGTAAATAACGACCTTTTGTATACGTCTAGAATACGTTTCATCAATACGTTTGTTGTTGGGACCGTCATTACGTTTGTAATGATATTGTAGGTACGTGCGAAAGACATTTTTAACAAACATTAAAATATGTACTATTATAACGTAAATAACGACCTTTGGTATACATCTAGAATACGTTTCATCAATACGTTTGTTGTTGTAACGTCATTACGTTATCATTAACCATTTTTTAATATGCAGAAGACGTTCGTATATTATTACATAAATATTAACCATATATGTAGGACTGTAGGTGCATAAAACGTTATTGTATAACGTCTTTATTTGCTTATACAGCAACGTTTACTTTTGCTAATGCTTACGTTTATGTTACATATTTACTTGACGTATTGGAAACGTTGTTGTGCAATGTCATGAATTACAAAATAACAAAATTTTATGCACGGAGTAACTACGACGTTATGATTTTGTCATAAAAAATGGTCTACATACGACGTATTTCTTAGGTTGCTAAAACGTATTGTTTCACAACGTTATTGTGTTATCCTTGTTCGACCAAACCATAACGTCGTGATTGTGATTACGTAGTGTTCTAAGTGGGTAGACATGATGGATAATGAACTTCCTGTGTTGGTCCAATGAGTAATGGCCTTGAAGTGGCAAAGTTATATCGGCCCAACTTTAATGTAATCAATATTTTCAATCATCGAGAATTATGTGGTTGTCAGACCTTGGGCCAATACTGGCATATAACAGAAAGTAAGAGATGATGACTTGTCTATATCGGGCCGTTGTATGTAGCCCAGAAAAAGGCCCAAAGATAGTGGTCTAATATTATGTTCATTACTATTTAACATTAACCGGCCTAAGGTAGTCTTCCATATGTAGGACCAATACTGGCATATTGCAGTACAAATGAATAACAGTTGTCCTGTATTGGGCATAAGCATAGCAGCAAATAAATGGCCAAATTATATCGACCCAATATTGAATTCATAAATTAATTTCCCTATGTGAAGAGATAATGGCTTCCTCACAATGGGCCATTGTACTTCGGCCAGAAGAAGGCAAAAGTTTATTGGTCCTTTATCATATTTATAGTAGCTTTCCGTTAATCGTCATTGTGTTTGGTACCAGATGTTCGGCTGGTACTGGCATATAACCATACTAAAGGATAATAGATTTCCTATGTGAGACCAATGTATAACAGTTTAGAAATGGCAAAAGGATATCGGTCTGATATGAAATAGAAAGATGTTTTCTATAATGGGATATTGGGTGGCTGTCAGATGTTGGGGTGATACTGTTATATGTTACTAAGCAAAAAATATAATGTTTTTCTTATATCTGGTAGATGTACTTTGGCCATAAAAAGGCAATACTTTGTTGGGGAAAGGTGCTGGGAACGACCTCTGGGGCAGTCTGGAACCGATGTCCTCGGGACGGTAAGTTTTCCTGGCCAGCTTCCATTTAGCTGACTATGACAATTAGAACATCACAGAAAACACCCAAGTCTGATGAACACATAATCTTACCGGGGACGGCATGCAGCCTCTCGAGCGTTCAGGCTTACTAATGTGAATGTAGGAAGTTTGAGTGGCAGATCAAATGAAGTTGTGGAAGCACTTGAGAGAAGAAGAGTGGATGTGTGCTGCACCCAGGAAAGCCGATGGAAGTGGTGCGGTGCACAGTGGATAGTTGGCAAAAAACAAGAGATACAGGATCTACTGGAAGGGAGATGAGTCTGGAAAAGCAAAAGGAGGAGTGGGTGTTCTGGTGGCCGAGGAATGAGAGAAGAGTGTTCTTCAGATCAAGAGAGTAAATGGAAGATTGATTGTACTGAAGCTGAAAGTTGGTGAAAGAATACTGAATGTGATATCAGCATATGCCCCACAGGTTGGTTTGAGTAGAGAATGGAAAGATTTCTGGAACGACCATAATTTGTGTTGTTTCGGGCCTCTTTGAGAATGACACCACAGTAATAGACCGTGACCTAAATGGGAATGTGGGAGCATGTGCTGATGTGTGTGGGGCATTCATGGAGGAAATGGATACAGAAGGAGAAATCTAGAAGGCGAATGTATATTGGAGTCCTGTGTTACACTTTACATGGTTGTGTGTAACATAAAGTTCAAGAAATGAGTGAGTCATCTGATCACATACAATTCTGGGGGTTCCAGTAGCCAGATAGATTATTTCCTGGTGAATATGTAGAAACGACTGGAAGTGGTTTAGGGATGTAGGCTAAAGGTCATCCCGAGTGAGAATGTATCTCTCAACATAAGCTCCTAGTATGTGACATGCTATTAAAGCGAGATCTTGTGTGCAAGAAGGTATGCATGCCAAAAAGGAAATTAAGGTTGTTGAATAAATCAGAATATAGAGATAGGTTTTGCAGCGAACTGGAGAAAATGGATAGGAATAGGGGCACTAGGTCATATGATGACCTATAGGTCATAGGTCAAATTGAGAAATTTGGGTGTATAGTATGCAAAGCTGAGCTTGTGTTGAATGATCGGCTCGAGAGTGTGAACCGTGGCAATGTGTTGCTGGAGATGGTGCACAAGTTTTGCTACTTGGGAGATACCACCTCTGCCGGTGGTGGGGCCAAGGCCGCCACTATTGCCAGAATTAGATGCAGCTGGGGAAAGCGCAGATAACTGCTGCCAATTCTAACCATGAAACGACTGCCTCTCCCCTGAAAGAAAAAGGTTTACACTTCATGTATTAGTAGCGCTATGACCTATATATGCTTCAGAAACGTGGCCTGTCAAAGTGGATGATATCAACAGATTATAATGCCTAGTAATGATAGGCCTATACATGATGATGTTTTCAGGTTTAATCAATAATGGTTCCACCACCCCAGGACTTTCACCCATTTTTCCCTACATCGAGATTGCTCAGTTAAAGATTTATCAGATTCCATGTTAAGCTCTGTGAAGTTAGAGACTATAGGCCTACCAGTACAATTATTTCAATACCAATTAACACCTTACGAGCGGCCTATGCGGTTTATTTATGTGTACCGCACAGCGGGGTGTTTTTAGCCAAAATAGGGCTGTTTACGTGATCATTTTCATGCCTAAATAAGACCCAGAACGTAAAACAAGTACCTATCCCTGAAAGGGCATAAACAGAGCTTTCGAATGACACCATAACGATCCTTGTATGATGGATAGTTTTCTTGCAATAACCGTGCAACGCGAGTGCAAAAAGCAGGTAATTCGGTACTTTCAGTACATAATTGAGTATGTAGCGAGTGAGAGAGGGAGGAGGGAGCTGAGATTTGTGTCAGTAGGTTCGCCGCGGTGGTCTGGAGCAGTCATACGCTCGCTAGTCTCCTGCCACCACTTGTCTCTCTCTCTCAGCCACATTACGTGCTGAAATTGCCACTCGACCTATGTCGAGCGCCGCCACATAGTCCAGCTTTATTTAACTCGACTTATGTTGCTCGCCGCTAAATAAGGGTTAAAGCACTTCTACTGAATCTGAAAGCTAGTAGCCTACCAAATACAACTAACATTTCTGTAGATTTGGATATTTATCATGATAAAAGTACTGTAGATGGTGTTAGTGACCTGGAAACTGAGGCAGATGGCTCGGAAAGAAAAGTCTGTGACTTATGTAATTATCTTAATAATTTTGCAAAAGTTTTAGGTTAAATTACAAGCAAAGCATTTTATATATCCTCCAAGGTTATTCAAAGTATTGTGGAGTGCTTTCAAACCATATGTATTCACTAGGAAATTATTTGTCTCCACTATCTAGAATCTAGATCTATGTACAGTATCTCTATTTATCTCTCTCTCTCTCATCTCTCATATATATATATATATATATGTGGGGAGATTGTAGGCACCAATCGATCAGGTCTAGACCCAGGTGAGGTTATAGGCATGTGATAAAGAGTCGCTGGAACTCCTGTTTCACTTGCTTGGCCTCTCTTACTGATTTTCTTTGTGCCTCATTTACACAGAGAGCAATCCAGCTAGCTCTCTCAAACACCTCCTCCTCCTATCCACTTCACTACACTAAACATGCACACCACACTTCATTCCTCCGCACCAAAATTAAAAAAAAAAAAAAAAATGATATATTCCAGCCCAGCCTCGGAGTCCCCAGGGGGGGGGACCATAAATGCCCCTACACCCAACCGACCATCCCCCGACGACCCCACACAATTACCTGGACCTCGGCCTGTTACTCTTTCTATTAATTTCTGCAACATTCGTGGACTTTCCTCTAACTTTCACTCTGTTGAGCACCATCTCTCCTCCTACAAACCTGATCTTCTGTTCCTCACCGAAACTCAGGTGTCTGTAGCAACATCCAGCAGCCCCTTCTCTGTACCCTCCTACTTTCTCTATCCTAGTTTCAAAGCCAAAGGCGGATGTTGTGCATATGTGCACAACAAACTCACTTGCTCTCGTGTTCCCGATTTCGACTCCACTGAATTCTCAACTTTATGGCTCAAACTTTCCTGTCATTCTCTTACTAAATATTTCTGTGCTGTCTATCTTTCCCCTAACTCTACCAACTTTCCCAAATTCTTTGACTATCTAAACTCTACAGTGGAACACATTCTATCCATTTCTCCTCTCTCAGAAATCTCCATCTTAGGAGATTTCAACGTTCACCACCGCCAATGGCTCTCCTCTCACACTACTGATCCACCTGGTGAACAAGCCTACGTCTTCTCTATCATAAATGACCTAGAGCAGTTAGTTCAGCAACCCACCCGTATCCCGGATCGCATCGGAGATCGGCCCAACATTCTTGACTTGTTTCTAACTTCTAACCCTTCTTCTTATACTGTCGATCTTTTCTCTCCTCTGGGCTCCTCCGACCATAAACTTATCTCTGTCACCTGTCCTATCTCTCCAGTACGGCCACCCGATCCTCCTAGCCGGCGGCGCTTGTGGCACTTTGGCGCTGCCGACTGGGAGGCTCTCTGGCAGTACTTCTTTGATTTCCCATGGAATGATTTCTGCTTCCGTGGCCGGGGACCCTCGGAGAGTGCTGAACGCATTACCGAGGTAATCCTATCGGGCATGGAAGCATACATTCCATTCTCTTTCTCTCAGAATAATGCTAAAAAATATTGGTTTACTCACGCCTGTTCTACTGCTGTCCGCAATAAGGAGGAAGCATTCAAACGGTACCGACGCCTTAAAACTCAAGACTCTCATTCTTCTTATGTTTCTGCCCGGAATCAAGCCAAATCTGTTCTTCGACTTGCCAAACACTCTTTCATCAATAAATGCACTGAATTATCCAACTCTAGCTCTTCCCAAGCTTTCTGGCATCTAGCCAAAAACCTCTCCAACAATTTCTCTTCCTCGTCTTTCCCTCCCCTTTCCCACTCTGATGGCACTACCATCACTTCTTCCTCTGACAAAGCTAAACTCTTCGCGCAAACTTTTGCTAGAAACTCCACCTTGGATGATTCCGGTGCTATTCCTCCCTCTCCGCCCTCCTCTCTCTTACTTATGCCTAATATCCTAATCTCTTCTAAAGATGTACTTTCTACCCTCTCTGGGCTTAACACTAATAAGGCGTACGGTCCGGACGGTGTTCCTCCTGTTGTTCTCAAAAACTGTGCTTCCGTGCTGACTCCCTGCCTAGGCAAACTCTTTCGTCTCTGTCTATCCTCTAACGTCTTCCCTTCATGCTGGAAGTTTGCTCACATTCAACCTGTCCCAAAGAAGGGTGACCGCTCTCAACCCTCCAACTATCGTCCAATTGCTCTCATCTCTTGTCTTTCTAAAGTTTTTGAAACTAGTCTTGCTTCCAAATTTCTTAAGCATTTCTCTTCTCATAATCTGCTCTCAGATCGCCAGTATGGCTTCCTTAAGGGTCGCTCTACTGGTGATCTTCTTTCATATCTTACTAACTCTTGGTCATCCTCCTTTCGGGACTTCGGTGAGACTTTTTTTATTGCACTAGACATATCGAAAGCCTTCGATAGAGTCTGGCATAAATCTTTAATTTCTAAACTACCCTCCTTCGGTTTCTATCCCTCCATCTGTGCCTTTGTCTCTAATTTCCTTTCCGGCCGTTCCATAGCCGCGGTTGTGGACGGCCATAGTTCACTTCCTCACCCTATAAACTCCGGTGTTCCTCAGGGCTCTGCCCTATCTCCTATTCTCTTTCTAATTTTTATAAATTATCTCCTTAACTGTACCTTAATTCCCATCCATTCATACGCAGACGACTCAACCTTACACTACTCCATTAGTTTTTCAGAACGCCCCAGCCAGCAATTCCTCAACGATAAACGTAATGAAGCCATAGAACTCTTAATTTCTGATCTAAATACTATTTCCAATTGGGGCAGAGAAAACCTTGTTAACTTTAATGCCTCCAAAACCCAATTTCTCCATCTATCTACCCGTCAGGATCTCCCACCGGACTATCCCTTATTCTTCAACCATACAAAAATCAACCCTTCATCTTCTCTCAATATTCTTGGTGTCTCTTTTTCTTCTGCTCTCATTTGGAAGGACCATATTACCAGTCTTGCTAAGGCAGCCTCCCAGAAGCTGGGTGTGCTCAACCGCCTTAGGGGGTTCTTTTCCCCAGCACAGCTTCTTGCTCTGTACAGGGGCATAGTGCGCCCTTGTATTGAGTATTGTTCACATGTGTGGGGAGGTTCCTCTCACACCGCTCTCCTAGACAAAGTTGAAAGGAAGACCTTTCGTATCATTAACTCCCGTCCACTCACCAACTCTCTGCAATCTCTCTCTCTCCGCCGCAATGTTGCATCTCTCTCGCTATTCTATCGCTACTATAATAATCAGTGTTCCTCAGAGCTATCCCAGTGCATACCACCTCCTTTACGTAGGGCACGTGGTACCCGTCTTGCAACTCAATCCCACCCCTACTCTGTGCAACTCTCCAACCCAAGAGTGAAACGTTACTCTCAAACTTTCTTCTACTCAACAGCTGAGCTCTGGAACTCTCTCCCAGAATCAGTCTTTCCCTCTTCCTATGACTTAAATTGCTTCAAACTCCGTGTGTCCAGGCATTTTGGCTCGAACGTCCCTTGATTTTGGCCCTGTCACTCTTTCAACTATGGGGGAGGCACTCGCTATAGGCAGTAATGCCTTTTGCCTCCCTCAATCACATAGAAAAAAAAAAAAAAAAAAAAAAAAAAAAATATATATATATATATATAGGTTATATATAGCCTATATAGACTATATATATATATATATATATATATATACATACATGTTTATATATACAGTATACTAATGTTTGGTGCTACACGTATGAGAAATTCGTTTTTCGCGCGAATATTGTGGGTCCGAGACTCCTACAGCTGACTGAGCTGAACAAAAAACATACTAATATAGACCTTCTGTCACCCGTGAGAAGAGGTTGAAATTAATTGTATTAGAACAAAGTTCAAGTTAGAAGTCTCGGATATAAGCTGTAACCAATAGTGTATCGACTTATATCCCCTATGTTTACATCTACAAGCTCAGCCAATCACAGGCCGCCATGCTCTCCGTCTAGGTACCATAGTCACGTGACGTTACCCGCTCAGTGCTCACCAGCTGTTTCAAAAATGTAGTGAAAAGCAGCACTCTCGTGTTTTATCGCTATTTTAGTCATATTCCGGCCTAATAATGTTGTTAAGTGACACAGAGAGTGAGTTAAAAGATTCAGTGATAACGAAAAGTAAAGACAAACGAGTGGTGAGTGGAGGAGCGAGTGAAGGAGCTCATTCAGTTCCACAAAAATCAGATTTGAATTAGCTTAGGGCCTAGGCCTACAGTGTTTGGTAGTGTTCACAATTACGGTTACGGTTACACTTAAGGTCAGGGTGAGGTCCTGTGTAGCGTGCATAACTCTTTTCAGATGCCTATTTATTAAGAAACTGAACAATATCTTTAACGTAACCTAATCAAAACATAACCTAATTAGTATATTAGTGGACTAGGCTATTTATGAATGTAAAATGTAAACATAGGCCAATAGGCTATTGTAACATTACCAAATTATTGAGATATAAGTATACAAGTCTCACCGCTACACAGGATTAGGCTATGCCTAGGCTAGCCCCTAGGCTTTACCAAGATCAATTGTGCGGGCTTAAGTTAATACTTAATAGGCTTAGGCTATTTACCAAGAAATGTAGTTATTTCTTTATTAAAAATCTATAATTGCACCTATACGAGCTAAACAAAATATGATTGTATTTAACAGGAAGGTACGACGAGGTAAGTGATGTGGCATAGGTGGCAATATGCGGAAATGGATTATAAGGACATTCCGCCCCCTCTGACTTAAGTCTATCAATCTAGATGTGACACAGATTGTACAATGTTTCAAAGGGACATTAGCATAACCTAACAACCTTACCTAACCTATCCTAGTATTATGGGTGTAGGCTGCCGCCCCCACACCCCCGCTGGTGGGGTAAAGCGGTGAAGATCCAGTTGGGGTGGAGTGAGTAACCGTAGATTTTCGTAAGGTGGTCAGAGGGGGCGGAATGCCCTTATAATCCATTTCCGCATATTGCCACCTATACCACATCACTTACCTCGTCATACCTTCCTGTTAAATACAATAATATTTGTTTTAGCTCGTATAGGTGCAATTATAGAATTCCATTTCTTTGATAAAATTAGCCTAGCCTATAGGGAATAGGCTCTCACCCTTATTTTGGTAGCCTACATAGCCTAGGCCTAGGCCTATTACCGAAACTAGGCTACCACTAATTATTTCGCAATATATGAAGGCTATTACAGAATAAGGATGTTGCAATTTAGATCATATTAAAATTTGTTTCACTTTGGTGAAGGTTTTTAATAGTTTAATGTATCTATTTCAAGTCAAATATACAGTTCCGAGCATCATCGAACCATATTAACACCTTACGAGCGGCCTATGCGGTTTATTTATGTGTACCGCACAGCGGGGTGTTTTTAGCCAAAATAGGGCTGTTTACGTGATCATTTTCATGCCTAAATAAGACCCAGAACGTAAAACAAGTATCTATCCCTGAAAGGGCATAAACAGAGCTTTCGAATGACACCATAACGATCCTTGTATGATGGATAGTTTTCTTGCAATAACCGTGCAACGCGAGTGCAAAAAGCAGGTAATTCGGTACTTTCGGTACATAATTGAGTATGTAGCGAGTGAGAGAGGGAGGAGGGAGCTGAGATTTGTGTCAGTAGGTTCGCCGCGGTGGTCTGGAGCAGTCATACGCTCGCTAGTCTCCTGCCACCACTTGTCTCTCTCTCTCAGCCACATTACGTGCTGAAATTGCCACTCGAGTTATGTCGAGCGCCGCCACATAGTCCAGCTTTATTTAACTCGACTTAAGTGGTGGGCCGCTTTTTAAGGGTTAAGTCTACTACGAATAATAGTAACCTATTATAAGCAACATAATAGCTTCGGGGCCGGCGTCTGGAGCTTGATGGGGGATGGTTGTGGTACTTACCCTTCCTGTCTCCCCTCGAGCTTTCGTCCTCTGCTTGACTAATTTTGAGTAGTTTTCATTCGTCATTTTATGATATTCCCCTTCTATTCTTATTCTGTCCCATTTGGCTGTCCTCGGGCAGCCTATATCTCATGTCTCCCTGGCCTGGCTAGGTAGCGGATTCCTGCCATGATTTGTCTCTTCGGTTGCTGATGTGGCCGGACTGACTTGATTCCCTTCGGTAATGCATTTTTTGCTTCTCGATGTGATTTTTCTACCTTCGACCTGATCTTTCATTCTTCGCCCTGATCACTTCTTGGTTGGTGTTGCGGTGTAGCAGTTCTTGCCTCATCCTTCAGCCCTGCCCTATGAGAGCTCTGATGTGGAGCTCATGTGGTCCGGCTGAACTGATGAAATGGCGATAAATGTGTGCGTGTCTTCACGTTCCTCGATTTGTTCCCCTACTGCCCTTCCCTCTCTATCTTGACTCGTTTAGTTATATATCTTGATCGAATCCTTCGGACCAGCCCTATGAGATTTCTTTTGTAAAGCTCAGTGGTCTGGTTAAACTAATATTAAAAAAAAATAAATAAATACATTTTACCTACCCCCTGGGGGTTAGGGAATAGAATATGCCCCACGTGCCTTCTGCATGTCGTAAGAGGCGACTAAAGAGGTTGGGTCGGTGGGCTTGCGACCCCCACCCGGAAAAAATATCTAAGCAAAGAAAAACGAACGAACAGCCTCGGATGCGGACGGAACCAACGTTGACGAACCACGACCGACTAAGGACATGCCTTCGGACATTCTGAGAATGGCTACGTGGAATGTTAGTGGCATGAATGATGGCACAAAAGAGAGAGGTTCTGGAAGTGTTAGTGAATGCCAGGCTGGATGTATGTGGAATGACAGAGACCAAATGGAAAGGTTCAGATGTGAGAGAGTGAGAGTGTGGAATGGGTGTGTGTGCTGGAGTGAGTGAAGGAACAGCGAGAGAAGGTGCATGTTTGTTTGTAAGTAGCAAATGGAAGGAATGTGTAAGAGAGTATGGGTCTGTGGGTTCAAGGATTGTGTGAGTGAGAATGAAAGTAGGAATACAAACGTGGGTGATTGTATGCGTGTATGCCCCGACAGAGGATATACTTGAAAGAAAGAAAGAGGAGTTCTGGATGAATGTGGAGGCGTGCCTGGAGAAGTTTGACAAGAACGAAAGAATATTTCTGATTGGGGATATGAATGGTAAGGTGGGTGATAGGAAAGTTGAGGGAGTGGTGGGAGGGTGGGGGGTACCATCAGAGGTGAATGGGAATGGTAGTGCACTTGTGGACATATGTGTCGGGAGGAGGCTGTGGATAGCCAACACCTTCTTCCGACACAGAATGATCCACAGGTACACATGGAAACGGATGTTGACGATGAAGGATAAGACAGTGGTGGAACGAAAGTCATTGATTGATTATGTATGTGTGGATGAACGAATGAAGAAATCTGTGATGGATGCAAGGTGTATAGGGGTATTGGAGGGGGTCTGTCTGATCATTATGTAGTGGTAGCTAAGGTTAGGATACAAAAGAAGTGGGTGAGGAGAGCTGGAGGGAGGCGAGAGGAGGGTGGAATGGTGAGGAGGGTGGAGAGGTTGCAGGAGGAGGAAGTCAGGGAGGAGTACAGGAGAGCAGTGGAAAGACGACTAGGTGGGTTCGACCTGGAAGTTATGGAGGAAGTGGAGGAGATGAGCAAGGTGTTTAAGGATGAGATCTGTGCAGCATGTGAGGAGGTGTGTGGAGTGAGGAGAAGAGGGAGGGGAGTGAAAGGTACAGCATGGTGGACAGAAGAGGTAAGAATAGCTGTGGAAGAAAAGAAGAAAGCATATAGAGAGTGGTTGGGTAGTAGAGGGAATGAAGATTCCGAGAGACAGAAACGAGCGAGGTACGTGGAGAGTAAGAGGGTGGAGAAGAGAGTAGTGAAGGAAAGTAAGAGAAGAGTAGATGAGGAATTTGGAAGGAATCTGAGTGCAAAATGGAGGGAGAGTAAGAAACTGTTCTGGAAAGAAGTCAAGAAAGTTAGGGAAGGTAGCAGGGGATACAGTAAGGGTGTGAAAGAAAAGAATGGGAGAATGCTAGCCGAGAAGCAAGAGAGAGTCGAAAGATGGAGGGAGTACTTCAGTGAGTTGCTAAATGTAAGGAATGGAGAGCCAGCAAACATAGCTGGATATGGTATGGGAGGGAGAAGAAGAGAAGTAGTGGAGGAGGAGGTGGGGATCAGGAAGTCAGAAGTGTGGGAAGCCATGAAAAGAGTGAAGTTGGGGAAAGCACCAGGAACAGATGGAGTGTGTGGGGAAATGTTGAGGTATGGTGGTGAGATAGTGATAGAATGGGTATGGAAAATGTGCAAACTAGCATGGGAGAAGGGGAGTGCACCCGATGACTGGAAGACTGGCATAATAGTCCCCCTATATAAGGGGAAAGAGGAGTGTGTGGTAACCACCGAGGAATATGTCTTCTAAGCGTAGTAGGGAAGGTATTCAGTAGGGTAGTGATTGAGATAGTGAGAGTGAGAACGGAGAAATGGATAGGCGACGAGCAGGGAGGTTTTAGGAAGGGAAGAGAATGTGTAGATCAGATTTTTACCCTGAATTGTGTTGTGGAGAAGTATCTGGAGAAGAAACAAAAGGTGTATGTTGCCTTTATGGACTTGGAGAAGGCCTATGACAGAGTGGATAGAGAAGGTTTGTCGAAAGTACTTAGAATATACGGAGTAGAGGGCAAGTTGCTGAAAGCAGTGAAGAGCATGTATGAGGGTGCACAGGCGGCAGTACGTGTGGAGAGTGAGGAGAGCGAGTTCTTTGACCGGAATATTGGTTTGAAACAGGGGTGTGTGATGTCCCCGTGGTTGTTTACTGTATATATGGATGGAGTCATGAAAGAAATACTATCAAGAGCAGTGGATGTTGGTGTATCGCTGAAAAGGGGGGGAATTGAGTGGAAGCTACCTATACTGCTGTTTGCGGATGATACAGTTCTGATGAGTGATAATGAATGGGAGTTGCAGGGTCTGGTAAATGAGTTTGGAACAGTGTGTGAAAAACGGAATTTGAAGGTAAATGCGGGGAAAAGCAAGGTTATGGTCTTCGAAAGGGGTGAAGTCACAGAGTGTGAGGTGAAGCTGAACGGTCAGGCTATGGAGATCGTCAACCCTTTGAAGTATCTGGGCAGTGTGTTGAGTAAAGATGGGACTATGGATGAAGAAGTGCGGGAGAGGGTACAACAGGGGAAGAGGGTTGTAGGAACGCTAAAAGCAGTAACAAAAATTAGGGTGGTCAGTATGGAAGTGAAGAAGTCCTTGCATGACAGTGTGGTAATCCCGACACTGACTTACGGAAGCGAAGCATGGACGTTGGGTGAGAGACTCAGACCAAGAGTGAGAGCAGTGGAAATGAATTACTTAAGGAGTGCGTGCGGAGTTACATGGAGGGATAGACAGACTAATGAGG
This sequence comes from Paralithodes platypus, assembly GCA_032716605.1. Lineage (NCBI taxonomy): Eukaryota > Metazoa > Arthropoda > Malacostraca > Decapoda > Lithodidae > Paralithodes > Paralithodes platypus. Next base: position 35,415,238 of record CM064525.1, read on the forward strand.
ATGTAAGAAGGAGGTGTGGTGTGGAGGTAGATGTGCTGGAATGTGTGAAAAGGAACAACTTGAGATGGTTCGGCCATATGGAACGTATGGAAAGCGAGAGAATGACTAAGAGGGTGTACGAGAGCGAGGTGGAGGGACAGAGAGGGAGAGGTAGACCGAATGAGAGGTGGAAGGATGGAGTGAGGAAGTACATGAACGAAGGCGGTGCTGGTTGGGGGAAGGGGCGTCGACTGACTTGGGACAGAGGTGCATGGGGGCGGTTCGTTCGTGGCCACCCCTTCGGGGATCACGGTGTCAGGCAATAGATAGATAGATAGACCTATTCATGATTTTACTCCAATACATAAAAACAGCTACATTTTACCGATTCAAAATGAAAGAAGTCCTATCGTGACGAGATATCATTTTACTGTACATTTATTGCCTGGGAAACACTCTCTAGCCGCCTAACACTGGAAAATAATAGGCCTATACAAAAAATTTTTTTTACGTAGGCTATTCAATAGATTTTACCTATTCAATAAGTAATAAGTAACTAGTTATAGTAACATTTTACCAATTCAAGATACAACTCCAATACCCGGTACCGGTACGTAAAAAGAGCTAGATTTTACCAATTCAAAATGAGAGAAGTCCTATCGTGACGAGGTAGCATTTTACTGTAGCCTACATTTTTTACCTGGGAACGCAGGGAAACTCTAACCACCTGACAATTTATAATAATAAAACAAAAATAACAGTTGGTATAATCCTGTGTAGCTGTTAGACCTGTATTTATCTCAATAATTTGGTAATGTTACAATATACTTTTACGTTTTACATTCATAAAATAAATAGTTCACTAATATACTAGGTTAGGTTAGGTTAGGCTTTGGTTAGGCTAGGTTAAATATATTGTTCGGTGATTCTTATAATAAATAGGCATCTGAAAAACAGTTCCTCCCGCTAACAGTTTTTACGCATTTGATAGATTTTACCTATTCAATAAGTAGCCTAGCCTATATAATAAGAAACTAGGATAAATTTACAGTCATACTACCCCTATTTTGTCGCTATTCGGTTGGTACTAATGTGTTAATATTATTAGTAGTAGACTTAGTATGGTTTGATGATGCGCGGAAATGTATATTTGACTTGAAATAGATACATTGAAGTATTACAAACCTTTGCGAACCCATAAACAGGGAACGTGAGCTGGGTTTAGACCGTCGCGCACCCATAAACAGGGAACGTAAGCTGGGTTTAGACCGTCGGCGAGATAGGTTAGTTTTCGGTCAGGTTAAGTTAGGTTAGGCTAGGCTAATGTTAAAAATACTAAAATGTGACGGTCCTCGGTATTAAACAACACTGTATATCAAATATAAAATAAAAAAACAAAAACAAATTACCTGAAAAACTCGTATCTGGTTGGTAATAAATGTTTATCAAAATAAGTGTTTTTTCGGTATCTGCGTCTGCTGAACCATCCAAAAACATGCTAAAAGGCGTGTTTCCAAGGGGGGAGGTGGTGGGGGGGTAGTGGGGGAGGGGTAGTGTAACTGTACATTTACCGAAATTAGTTATAGCCAAATAACATTTTACCAATTCACCTCGCCATGAAATATACCATCATCATACATATTACCAGCAGGAAGCAAATAACAGCTGGCCGTGGGATAATTTTGAAAAAAGCATTTGGTATAATCCTGTGTAGTGAGGAGACCTGTACATATATCTCAGTAGCCTAATTAGGTAAGGTTACAATATATTTTTTTACATCTTACATTCATAAATACTCAAATATACTAGGTTAAGTTTTGGTTTGGGGGCAGGAGGCTAGGAATCCTCCTCCCAGGGCCTCCCTTGTAAAATTTTCCTACTCAACGTGACAGAAAAAAGGGCAAGGGAATGTGAAAGTGGTCCCGGATCATAAGAATTGGAACTTTACAGGTTTCTGTTCGTGCTCTGTTTTGAGTCGGCCGCCCCCAGCATTGGGGTGTGTGCCTGAGTATATACATACGGTACATATGTTAAAAATATTATGGCAAGGATGTAGTATTAGGGTGCCTCGTTTACAGTCTATGCACACGCTCGCGGTCATGTTCCCGTCTAATTTTACAGCTGTGGGATACAATAATTGGTTGAAGGGGGGTCTTTGGCCCCCTCTCCCCCCATGACTTATTGTCATCATCATATATATTGCCAGCAAGGGGCAAATTATAGAAAAAATAGACGGAAACTTAACCGCGAGCGCACGACCTATGTAAACATGGCGACCGTACACCCGGATACTACATCCTTCCCAATATTTTTCAATGTTTCTTAGTAAATAGGCATCTGAAAAACAGTTCTCACTGCTACACAGGAACTTGCCAAGCATTCAAATTAGACAGGAATATTACCGCAAGCGTAATATAGGCTACATATCCGCCAACACAACACTTACCGAGGAAAGCCGAAGAAAATGCGTGGTATAATCCTGTGTAGTGGGGAGACCTGTACTTATATCTTCATAATTTGGTACCAGTAATGTTGCAATACCGATATAGCCTAATTTTAAATTTTACATTCATAAATAGTCACCTAATATACTAGATTAGATTAGGTTAGGTTTTGGTTAGGTTAACTTAAATATATTGTTCAATGTTTCATGTACCAAGTAGCTGGTTAGCCTTTGAGGTAACCTCAGCAACATGGTCATGGAATTATAATGAAGAGCTTTCTATTACACCTAGATCCTTTGCTTGCTCTTTAGCCGAGAGCGTCACATCCTCCAACTTATAACTGGTTTTTGTGTTATGTTTTCCCAGGTGTAGCATATGGCATTTGTCAATATTCAGTTTAAGCTTCCACATGGCCAGTCTGCGATTGCAAATTGCATGGTAATAGTAGGTTAGCTTTATGTTGCTATATTTTGGGGACTTTATTTCATGAGACAATAGCCTAGGCCTAGATTGGTACCCAGTATATAGTAAGTGTATTGTGAGTGTGTTTTTGAGTCTCATTGAAACATAGGCCGGTAAGAGTTGTGTTGGTGGGCGGTACGCCCACCAACACAATATATATATATATATATATATATATATATATATATATATATATATATATATATATATATATATATATATATATATATATATATATATATATATATACCAGTAGGCCTACATGTGCAGGGTTCAATTTTCCAATGTTTATACAAAAATACTCTGCCAAAACATAACTTACTGGACAGAATGTACAGCACTGTCATTTATTGGTATAATCTTTCATTAGTTTTAACCCGTACAGCCCCAGCGACGCGCCTGACGCGTCGGCGATGTATGTAACGCACAGCCCCAGAGACGCGCCTGGCGCATCACCCTAATTGCGCCGACCGTAACCTCAGGTGTAGCCACTCAAGAGGGCTCAGATTTGTATGGGAACTGTGTACGTATCCCACGCAACCGTGCCAATGGTTGAAAACTCTCAAAGTCCACGTGCGTATGCGTGAGCGCGCAATAACCTGGTTTTTTGGGGTAATTGCCTTCAATTTTTTACTCTTGTAAAAAACGTTTTCGGGGGCTCTGTAGGACCATTCTTTAAGCTTTTTGAGCGGTTTTTCGTGGTTTTTCCTTCATTCCTAACCAATTCGCTATTGTTTCTGGAATAAAATCATTTTTTGAAAACCGGCCGGGTTCTGGTGAACAAACATTACAAAACTAGCCGGGGCTGGACGGGTTAATTTATGCAGAGTTTTATCATTACAGGAACATAAAATGCAGGGAATATTAGTTCAGATATACATCATATCAAGTACGTACCGGTATCAGTATATAGGTGTTGTTATATGGTAGGTCTATCATCATTAGTACAGTACCGATATGCATGTAGGCTACCGGTATATTATATTTTGCCTTACATTGAGTCTTAATCAATACCGGTATCAATTATTCTTAACAAGAAAGAGGAACAAAGTGCATACAAGTTTGAACCAGCTCTTTGAGAGCTCTCCAGAGTTTTAATTCAGTTTAATGATCCCAGCTGAAGTCAGTAGCCTCGAGTTGCCGTGATCTTTATATTTGCTATATATTTGTTTATGCTTGCAAAGAAATACTGGTCTGCTGGCTATGGTAAGCAGGCCCACCTACCATGACTATAAATATATCAAACAAAGGTTTACTGTCTTGTGATACCGGTACTAGAAACTGAGCTCTCACATCATGCAGAAATGCACAGTTTACAGCTAGCTTAATTCAAGTGAGTAAACTATGAGTGTCTTCATGTTCCGTACTGAGATAAATTAATTAAGCTCATCTTTTTGATAGGCATTGATGGTTTGTAAATCAGTAAAGCTCTGCATACAGTGCCAAGCATCAACTAATTTAAATTTAGGCCGGGTAGCAGTACTGGTACGGTAGGCATATATATTTGCAATGATGGAGTACCGGTACTGTGCCGTAGTTCATCTTAAAGACAGGTAGTTTGGCCTTCTCAGATTGGCAAGCAGATTACCGTAGCATTCCCTCCAAGTGGTTCTCTGATTTTGGGTTGGTATAAGTTTTCCAGTCTTAAATAGTGTATAAATCTTGCCACATGGAAAATGTAGGTTACCGGTACTAGTGTGATCAATCTGTCATTCAAAGCAGTGTCTGCACTTAACCCTTAACTGGCGGCGCCCGGCTATTGTCGAGTGAAAGAAAAGGTGCCCATATGCGGGTCACGGCTATTGTCGAGTGCAATTTTGAGCACGTAATATGCTCTGAGAGAGAGCGGAGCGGTGGGAGGAGCATAGATTACCTCCTGACCGCTCGCCACGGCCGCCGTGGACCTACTGAGATTTACTGCACCCTCCTCCACCCTCTCTAACTCGTTTCACACGTAATAATGAAAGAAAATTACCGTATTTTAGCGATTTTGCCCTTCGGTTGCACGATCGTTGCAAGACAACCAGTGATCGTAGAAGGATGGTTCGGGTGTCATTGGAAAGCTCAATTTACGCCCATTCAGGGATACATACTTGTATTATGCTCTGTGTCTTGTTTATGCATGAAAAAGAGCATGGAAACAACCCCATTTATGGTAAAAAAAAAACGCTGGACGGTACATAGAAATTACCGCCTAGGCCGCTCTTAAGGTGTTAAAAACTGTCAGGGGGAACATACAGGTTGATTCATGATCTTCAAGCTATACCGGTACATTAATAAATTACAAATAATAGTTATTAACCAAATATACTACCGGTGCCGGTGAAAGTACAAAATAATGAATTGGCATCATGTCTTACATTTGGAATTCCATTACGGTACGCCATCAGACAGTACACTAGGACCATACGGCTGGGAAAGTGTAGATAGTAGAGACGAGGTGTTGTAGATAGATGAAGTACGTGTTGGAATGGCTTTGTTGTGTATGTCGTTAGTCTGTATAGGCTAAGTCATCGAGGTGTCCCCCGACTGGGTGCGAACATGATATACTTGCTAGGACGTACTACCACACCCACTAAATGTCCGCCTTGGCTGGGATTGAACCCAGGTCAAGCAGATTCACACGTGAGCGTGCTCTCCGCTCAACTGCCAGGGCTCTGTGTATATTATTTCCCGTAATTGGGTACGGTATGTAATTATATATTTGAAATTTCTGTATAAATGGGGTGAATTCAGACAGGATGAAAATGAATAAAATAAATACAACCTGTCAGATTCAGATATTGTTTGTAATTTGGTTGATTGTGGTCACTTAGACAGGGTATTTTTGAGTTATGTCACAATAATCCTTATTTTTACATTGTCAGGGTCATCAATCAAGATATGTCTGAATTTGCCCCAAAAGGGTTGTACGTACCTTATCTTATGATATGATAGGCCTATTTATGCTTTTAGGGAGTGTGATAAGACCCTTTTAAAATGTTCAAAGATGTCCGAATTGACCCGATAGGTCCGAATCTATACTGGGATCACTTGTTAGTCTTGTGAATATGTTTTATTTCCTTGTACAAATTCAGGCTAGGTGTCCGAAATTGCCCCAAATTCGGACACCTTTATTATACAGTATTTATACAAAAAATATATGTACAGTATATGTATTTTTATATCTTTAACCCTTGTTAGCGGCGCCGGACTTAAGTCCGTCTCTAAAAATCTGGACTATGTGGCGGGGCCTGACATAAGTCTGTGTGCAATTTTGGCGCAATATTGGCTCTGAGAGAGAGACGAGCGACGGGAGGAGCATAGGTTACCTCATGACCGCTCGCCACGGCCGTCGTGGGCCTACTGACATGTACTCCATACTAATCCTCTCTCCCTCCCTCGCTACACACGTAATTATGTACCGAAATGATCGTATTTTAGCGATTTTGCCCTTTGGTTGCACGATCGTTGCAAGACAACCAGTGATCGTAGAAGGATGGTTCTGGTGTCATTGGAAAGCTCAATTTATGCCCTTTCTGGGATACATAATTGTATTATGCTCTGGGTCTTGTTTATGCATGAAAAAGAGCACGGAAACAAGGTCATTTATGGTAAAAAAAAACCCGCTGGGCGGCACGGTGAAATATACTCCACCACCCGCTCTTATTGTGTTAATGCTATGACTGTATAGCCTAATTAATGTACCAGCTACACATACAATACTAAACATAACTGGGAATATTTATTCTATCAATTGCCAGATGTCATAATCCCTGAGAGAGAATGGCCATGAATGAATCACCTTCATATGCTTTCATATGCCGAGGCAACTCACTATAGTATCTAGCTTGTACCGTACAGCTACCTGTTTATGAGGGAGGGTCGCTTAATCCCAACCGCCATTTAATTGGTGTGTATTAGCTATAGTGTGTGAGGATGAATGTGGGATACCGTAAACGGGGTGAATTCGGACGATTTTTACGTATTTCCGTAGCATGTAACCTTGTTTTTATCTTGATGTAAGATCTTTACTATCGTCTTAATAATTTGAATACAAAGTCTTATTAATGCTTAATTTGTTTAATCAATAATTGTCAATGTTCAAAGCAGTCTATATCATCAGTCTTACAATGTACGACTTACAGTACAGTACGATACCATAATCAACATTTTTAATGATATACTGTATATTATTAATTATTCAAACTATAGTGTCTTCTACCAACACCATATATTAGTTTGTTTCATCAATAACTGTGGAAAAATATATTTGGGAAGTGGGCACTACCACATCTGAACACGATGTAATCAACTTCTAAGACGGTCATTCCTTTTATCTAAGGATAGACCTTTTCATCCCACAAGTCAAACCATTCTGACTGTTGATTATGTACCATAGGCCTATATGCTCACCCGCTGGACTAATAAATTAGACTATGGAGTTGTTTGAGTATTTATACTTATTTTTATGCTAAATATACAGTACCGGCATATGCATTACCGATATATACTGTACCTTTTATATTTCAGTGCCGTACATTTCAAAAGTTACCGGTACCAAGATTAAGCTTATAAAATGTATGTAAAGGAATGCATAACCGGTAAGTTGTGGTACCGGTAGGCTACCTTAAAGGCCGCTGACACTGAACAACTGAATTTAAAAAAATTCTACTTTATTCAGATATGGTATGGTACACACACTTGAAATATATATCTCTTACAACTGTATAATTATTATATACCATCTATCTATTGCCTGACGCCGCAATCCCTGAAGGGGTGGCCACGAACGAACCGCCCCCATGCACCTCTGTCCCCAGTCAGTCGACGCCCCTCCTCCCATCCAGCACCGCCTTCATTCATATACTTCCTCACTCCATCCTTCCACCTCTCCTTTGGTGCACCTCTCCCTCTCTGTCCTTCCACCTCACTCTTGTACACCCTCTTAGTCAATCTCTCGCTTTCCATACGTTCCATATGGCCGAACCATCTCAAGTTGTTCCTTTTCACACTTTCCAGTACATCTACCTCCACACCACACCTCCTTCGTACTTCCTCATTCGTCTGTCTATCCCTCCATGTAACTCCGCACCATACTTGGTCAATACATTCATACAAACCGTACAATGGTTTAGCGTAAATTTCCATTAGCCTACATACATTGTAACGGCTCAAACGTGGTTGCCTTTCAGCAGTTGGAGTGTAGTACAATAAAGTCCCATCACAACACTGTCCCAACATGCCATCACTGTGGCTGATGTTGGCATACCGGTAGTGCTAACCGCGCCTCAGCAAGACTCGACAAAGTCTCTATTGCAGTATCTGCAACCACACCAGCCTTAACAGTGCTACGACAAGACAGCACCATAACGAGACTCTACATTAGACAACTTGGACTACAGAACAATAAAGTCCTGCCCCAACACTGGTCCAACATGCAAACACTGTGGCCCAGGGTGTCAAACCGGAACAATTTTGTTTGAAGGTTTGAATGAATATGAGGATGAATACAAGAAAATTAACATGAAGTAGGCCTACTGTAGTATTGTTTTGGCCATTTTATCACTTCCAGACATAATTTGAACTATAAACCCCAATTTTATCTTTGCATATAATAATAATCGTCTGGTTACTTATATAGCGTCCGTATCTCCTCCTTTGAGGATTCTCAAGTGCTTGACACTTCTTTAACCCTTAAAGATCGGGGGCGGACTTAAGTCCGCCTCCAATTTGCAGCAAGTTAGGAGCATTATTAAGGCTTTTAAAGGGTTAAAATCGAGTGCAAATGGCCGGGAGCACAGCGGGCCAGACAGCCGACTCCCAGGGCTTACCGCCGCCCATTAACTCATGTTCCCTGTGTTCTCGAGAGGCCGGCAGTGTAGCCAGTAGTGAGCATAGGTGGGAAAAATATGCCGCTATACGCTAAACTCCCATGTTACTGCTATCACTGTATGAGAACCACGAGTGCTACGTAGCTCGTTCTGGTCTCATTTTGAAGCTTTTAGCGCCTAGGTTTTTGCTGAATACATTTCTGTTCATGCAGATACTTGATTTATCATTCAGGAGGGCCTGAATATGCCCAAATAAGCCCAAAACCCCCCGCTAGACAAGGGTTAATCAACCAGAGATCATTACCCATCCTTCTTGCTCATGGGGAGACAGTAACCGTCGGCTATGTCTCAGAAAAACTTTTCAATCTGAATGGGGATTGAACGCAAGACTGCAAAATGTGAAGCACTGACGCTATCAACTGAGCCACCCGGACGGCTAAAAAGAAAGAACTTGGCTTTCGTTTGACACCCTGCTGTGGCTGACGGTGGTGTGGTGCCAAACAGTGCCCAGGTAAGACTTTACTAGCAAAGTCTCCTGTAGCACCTTTCTGCACCACACCAGCCTCGGCAGTCAATAAAAAGATAGCGCTAAGATTAAAACTTTATTGCATAGTAATGGCTGTTGGTCCTCAATTCTATTGCCATCCCCCTAATTAGTCGCCTTGTATGACACGCAGTAGGATGTGTGAGGTATATTCTTTTTTTCCCTCACCAAAAGATGAAGGCCTCCTCACCCCCTGAGGTGAGGTCAGGTCAATTAGTCAATACAAAACAGCTAAAACTATTTACTAGTAGGTTACCGGTAACTAGTTATCTTGACAGCCTTTGTTATGACATCATCAGGGTAGTAGCTTACAACATTATTATTAACACCAGCAACACAAATAATAAGATTTTGAAACTTTAGTCCTACCCTTAAAGAGCGGCTCGCAACATAAGTCGAGTTGAAAAAACTGGCAAAAAACGGGTGAAAAAAGGGTGGAAATCGAGTGAAAATGGGTGGGATAGTAATGATCCATACGTCCGACATCTGTGGCCTCCCGGCCCACACTAACTCCAGTTCCCCCACCGCGCGTGAGGATGACAGTGTAACCAATAGTTCGCTAAAAGTGAGCAAGGTAGCAAAATCAGCTAAACTTCCATGTTCGAGGTAACACTGTCAGTGCTCCACGAGTGCTACGTAGCTGTATGTGGCGTCATTGTGTAGCGATTTCCACCTAGTTTTCGGCGCAATACAGTTCCTTTCATACTGATGGTTGATATAGCAGTCAGAACGGCCCGGAAAGGCCCAAAACGGCCACAGAGCACCCGCTAGAGGAGGGTTAAACTAATGTATATACAGTAATAAAATAATTAGTAAACAACTATATACGGTACTGAAAATGTTATGTACAGTACTTATTTTTTTTACCGTACTTATTTTCCATTGAACCTAACCAATTTTTACAATAACATAAATGGTGATAAAAATGTTAGGAACTTGTCTGCATACTGTGCATATTACGGTAAATAGAAAATATATCGATCTTTCATCTGTGATATCCATTAGCATATAGTACCGCTACGGTACTTATAGTGTACACCTGCTTTATGTAATTAGTTTTCTTATTAACCTTTAAAGATCGGGGCCCGACTTAAGTCCGAATAGAGAAAATTGGACTAAATGGCGGGGCCCGACTAAAGTCCGTGGGCGTATTCCCGCCCTAATTTAGGTGGAAAGCGAAACCTGGTGGTCAGGCGGTGTACTACAAGGTCCCACCCACACATCCCCACTGCGTGACCATGACTCAGTAACCCTCAAGCAGCCGTAATGGAAGGTCAAGATTTGCCCGTGTCCGATTCGGTGGCCGCCACCCCTAGTGCGTCACGCCACCCTACTCATCACGCCCGGCTCACCGCCCAGGAACTAGATATCATGCTGAACTCTTCAGAACTTTCTAATAGGCTGTTGAATGAAACCATGGAAGGTCTGGGTGAGAGTTTTGATAGTGTGGATGACTCGGAAGACGAAAATATGCCGATCATAGGCTTTCACCCCAAGCATAATTTGTGTGTGTCGCAAATGTTGTGGTTGATGTTGCACAGACCGTTGAGCAAAATGGAGACGTTCCTGACGAAGAACATACTGGTGTGGGTGTTGGTAAGTACAATTTACATTTTATAATTGCTTGAAAGTTTGATTGCAAGCATTGTATCACCTTACGAGCGGGTGGTGGAGTATATTTCACTGTGCCGCCCAGCGTTTTTTTTTAACCATAAATGGGGTTGTTTCCGTGCTCTTTTTCATGCATAAACAAGACCCAGAGCGTAATACAAGTATGTATCCCTGAAAGGACGTAAATTGAGCTTTCCAATGACACCCGAACCATCCTTCTACGATAAGTGGTTGTCTTGCAACGATCGTGCAAACCGAAGGGCAAAATCGCTAAAATACGGTAATTTCTTTATATAATTACGTATGTAGCGAGGGAGTGAGGGTGGATGTAAGTGGAGTACATCTCAGTTGGTCCACGGCGGCCGTGGCGAGCGGTCATGAGAAGATTGTGGTCTACAAAATACCTTTTTATAATTGCATGTGACCTTGTAATTGCTTGAAAGTTTGATTGCAAACATTTTATAGCGTATTATTTGCAGGCGTTCGGTAAATTTCTCACGATAACCAGGGTGTACGGTACATTTCTCACGATAATACAAGCAACAACGAAGCTTGGCGAAGATTGTGGTCTACAATATACCTTTTTATAATTGCATGTGACCTTGTAATTGCATGAAAGTTTGATTGCAATCATTTTATAGCGTATTATTTGCAGGCGTTCGGTAAATTTCTTACGGTAATAGAAACAACGAAAGATTGAATATTTGTGCTTGGCATTATATGATTGTGGGGAATATATGTACCGTATATATTATTTTATCATATATATGATACATATGTAAAATAGTTATATTATCACGACACTCTCTCTCTCTCTTTCTCTCTCTCTCTCTGTCTCTTCCTCTCTGGGTCTACCTAGGGTAAGATGGGGTAATTTCGCCGAAAATCGCGTATTTTGACGAATAGAAACTAGCACAAATGGAATTTTTATATTTTTTATTTTGTATCTATACATTCAACCTTTCTGCTATAGATGCCTAAAAAACGAAAAAAAAAATATAATGATCTGGTCATGCTGCCGAATTTTTGAAAAAAGTCACTCTCGCGGCGAAATTACCCCGCCCGGCGGGGTAATTTCGCCGCGACCTATTTTACGCATCATCTAGCTAGTAAACTAGATAACATTATATAAGTAATGGCCAGACAAAACACTAGAGCGCAGGTAAAAGCAATGAAAACATTCACAAACCCAAACTGACACTAAACATGCCAATAGAAAAACGTTGGACGCACAACACACAACTGAACAGGGCGGGCAGAGATGCAGGGGTATCACAGGTGTAGGCCTAGGCGCCACTGTGTCTAGTGCGGGTGTGGAAGTGTCTAGTGCGGGTGTGGAGTTGTGGACATGAAGTGCAGGTGTGGATGTGTCTAGTGCGGTTGTGGACTTATTTATTAGGCCTACGGGTGTGGAAGTATTTAGTGAGGGTGTGGACGTGTCTCGTGTGGGTGCGGCGTGTAGGTTGCTAACTGTACAAAGTACAAGGCAGCAGCTGATGGCTACTACCAACACTGTATCACACGCAAACATACAAACAAACAAACACACATACAAACCACCCACAAACACCCCCACACACACCCGACCATACCGTCAGATGCGCCGCTAGCCCCGGCTCCAGGCTCCGCGAAACTGCAACAAAACCTAAGCAAAACTAGATCTACAACCTAAGCCAAACTAGATCTACAACCTAAGCCAAACTACCTATACAACCTAATTCAAGCTTGCTCTACAACCTAAACCAAAACTGCTCTACAACCTAAGTCAAACTGCAGCTGAATCCATGCAATAGTTTCGGAGATATCGGCGTTTGAATGCAAATTATTAGCGCCGCGGCGAAATTACCCCGTGGCGAAATTACCCCATCTTACCCTATACATTTATAATTGCATGTGACCTTGAAATTGCTTGAGAGTTTGATTGCAAGCATTTTATAGAGTATTATTTGCAGGCGTTCGGTAAATTTCTCACGATAACCAGGGTGTACGGTACATTTCTCACGATAATACAAGCAACAACGAAGCTTGGCGAAGATTGTGGTCTACAATATACCTTTTTATAATTGCATGTGACCTTGCAATTGCTTGAAAGTTTGATTGCAAGCATTTTGTAGCGTATTATTTGCAGGCGTTCGGTAAATCTCTTACGGTAATACAAACAACGAAAGATTGAATATTTGTGCTTGGCATTATATGATTGTGGGGTACATATGTACCGTATATTATATTATTTTATCATAATATGATACATATGTAAAATAGTTATATTATCACGACACTCTCTCTCTCTCTCTCTCTCTCTCTCTGTCTCTTCCTCTCTGGGTCTACCTATACATTTATAATTGCATGTGACCTTGAAATTGCTTGAGAGTTTGATTGCAAGCATTTTATAGCGTATTTTTTGCAGGCGTTTGGTAAATTTCTCACGATAACCAGGGTGTACGGTACATTTCTCACGATAGAGAGAGAGACAGAGCGCGGGAGAGAGGGAAAACTAGCGAGCCAGAGAGAGAGAGAGAGAGAGACAGACAGACAGGAGGAGTGAGAGAGAGAGAAAGAAAGATAAAGAAAGAGAGAGAGAGAGAGAGAATACAGAGAATACAGAAATAAGGAGAAATAAGAGAAAAATAAGACCGATTACCGAAGGAATAGTAGACGCCCGGGAGGCCAAAGTCAGGGCAAAGCGAACGCATCCGAATGCGCCTGTCAAATAGACCAAAAAGTACCTCCTCTTCCTCACCTCTTCCCACCCTCCACACTTGCTCATAACATCCATAATAGACTTATATGGGGAGACGAAGAGTTGCTCTTTCCAAAAATGACCGTTTCGTTCGCATTGGAGCCATAGTAACAGCGCTAGGGCAAGTGAAAGTGAGCGAATACTTCGGGATTATGCCCGCTGGGCGGCACGGTGTAAAATACCTTACCACCCACTAAATAAGGGTTAATACGAGTATGTCATTACTGTAAGGTATGGTCATTTCAGTTTCCACTTGAAATGTAAATGGTAGACTAATGCAATCCCTATCCCCCAGGGGGTAAGGGGACCTTCATCTAATGGTGGAGGAAAAAAAGAATAGGCCTATGCCTCACGCATACTACTGCGTGTGTCGTACAAGGCGACTAATAGGGGGGATGGCAATAGACTTGTGGATCAACAGCCATTACTAGACAGTAAAGTCTTTATCTCAGCACTGTCTTGGTGTGGCACTGCTGAGGCTGGTGGGGTGCGGATAGGTGCCACATGGGACTGAGTCTAACCTGGGGGCCGTTTGGCACCACACCTGTGTCGGCAACAGTGTTTGCATGTTGGGGCCGGATTTTATTGTTCTATAGTCCAATTGCCTAATATACAGTAGAGTCTTGTTATGGTGCTGTCTTTTTGTAACACTGTTAATGCTGGTGTGGTTGCAGATACTGCAGGTGCAAGTGCTGCAGGGGGACTCTGTTGAGTCTTGCTGAGGTACGGTTAGCACTATACCAACATCAGCCACAGTGATCACTTGGTGGGGCAGTTCTGTGGCGCAACTTTTGTGTACAACAGTACACTCCAACTACTTAAAGGCAACCCCGTCTGAACTGTCACAATGCATGTAATGGACAAATAACGTTAAACCAATGTATGTATGTATTTAACTAAAAAGTATAACAAAATACTGTACCGGTACCGGTATATGAGCATTATGTATGGTACGGTACCATTCAAGACACCTTCAACCCCTATTATACACCATAACTACAATAATCCACTTCTTCATACATTATTATATATTACCGGTATATGCTAATGTGCACTACTATCAGCTTGGAGAGGTACCGGTACAACTTACTTACACATTTAATTGGATTGATTTGTAAATTCATCTCAAATAACTTATCAAAATTAGTGGCAACCCTGTTAAGTTCTTCCACACTTTATGCAAGCAGGATGGCATCACCCATATAGGCTATCTAGACACATACCTGTATGTCCTTCACTTTTCCCGCCCACTAAACACTGCCATAAATGTGAGTGCCATACTGTAACTCTTTCATAGCGTAGATATACAGTATATTTAATTCAGCTGGGATCAGGTTATACTAATTAAATAATGGTGATGGGCTGGTCTATCAGAGTGAGAATTGAGCGATCTCCGCCATACCCATAGCTTACTCTGACTGTTCCTTTTACTTATATATTTTCTAGATCTCAAGTGACGGCGTCTCTTCCGTAGATTGACCTCCCAATCTGCCAAGATTGGAAGCCAAAGCGTCACATTTTTCCTTTGCCCCTCAACTTTCTCTTCATAATTGCTGAGGGGCACAGGGCCCTGGGTGGGGCTTTGGTTTCCCGGGCGTTTCCGCACCCTCCTCAGCTCCCCGCCATGGAGTGGCTTCGGTCACCCAGGCTTTATTGTGGTCGGCAGGGAGGGTTCGGTGAGGCGCTCGGTTATGGTTATATATATATATATATATATATACAGTATATATATATATATATATATATATATATATATATATATATATATATATATATATACCGGTACAATATTATGATTATTAGATGCTGATATCACATACAGCACATTAATTTTCTTAACATGAATTTTTTTTTTAGGCAAAATGACTACACTGGACAATGATGATCCTTAACCCTCTCGCATATATGCATCAATAATTTTAGCCAACTTTCATTGAGCGAAGTATCCAACTGCCAGAGCAGTGGCAAAAGTAAGACTGATTAATGGTTAGTATGTGCCACCATATGGTGTGAACGTGATTGAAAATTACCGTATTACCTACTTCAAATTACTAAAACATTAATGCGTCCTCTGAAGGGCGTAATCTAGTCAATTTGATTCTTATTTACTGTACTTATCTATATAATTTATAGAGGGTGCATTTCGAATCATGGGTTCACATTTGGTGACCTACTCCAACTCGAAGAACTTGAAGCGCATCCCTATATGCGAGAGGGTAGATTTTCCATTTAACTCTTAAAAATAAACTTTTTGTAGATTTTCCCTTGAGTAGCACACACATAGCCTACACGGGCCAGTACTAAACACATACATTCCTGGGTGTAAATGGATATCAATATCAAATGTTGTTGCCAGTTTTGGACCGATGTATTTTAAATGTCAGCTTTTAAGGTACAGTACTTTGTCCAATAGAGGACAATTTGGTGTTGGCATGATTCCGGTCTCCCATCATCAGTACTACACATGGGCCAGTTACTAGGCCCATACATTTCACTGTGAAAATGATAACTTAAATAAATTGGGACAAACATGAGTCAGATTTATGGTTATTGGCAAAATATAGTTATAATCTATAATGGCATGATTACGGTTCATCCTCTTTTGTCCAGATTAAAACTTTTATAGAACTGTTATACAAGCTGATATATAAATTGAATTGGGCGAATACTGGCACCTAGGTTTAAGATTGTTGGTCGAATGTAGTGCAAATTGGAGTCGGCATGACTTCTGTTTCCCCTCATCGGTCCGAAACATCGACCACTACTGGGCACATACCGGTACATATCCTGCTGTGCAAACGGATAACTATATTAAACTGGGCCAAAGCGGGCAATCGGAGTAAAGGTTATCAGATTTATAAAGTTAAAATTGACATTGGCATGATTCAAGTTCACTGACATCGGTCCTGATTAGGGCCAACATTGAACCATTATAAACAAAATATACTGAACAGTAAAACTTCGCTGTTGCGGACCCCAAAGATTCTGAAATCCGGCAGAACCTGCATCTGTTGGACCAATACAGGCAGCCAGCTTAAGGATTAATGGCACAATGTAGTAAAAACTGCTGGCAACATGATTCAGGTTTACCTTTATTGGTCTGAAACATGGGCCAGCACTGGGCCCGTACATCCCGCTGTGCAAACAGACAACGGTAGCAAATTGGGCCAAAGATGGCAATCAGAGTTTAGGTTATCAAATCAATAGAGTGAAAATTGGTATTGGAATTATTATGGTTTCCCGCAATCGGTTCTGAATATGGACAATATTCAACCAATACAGACAGCCAGCTTCATAACAGTGACATTATTAACACTGTTGTTTTTGTCCCCTTTAAGGGATATTGGCACAATGTTGTAAAAACTGATGTCATCATGAATCAGGTTATCCATTATTGGCCCATTTACCGGGCCAATGTTGTTCCATCGAATGCTGGGGTGCAAATGGTAAACTAAAATGAAACGGAGCGGTTCTGGCAGTTATTGGCCCAGTACAGCATAGAGTGAATCGGCACATGCAAGGTCTTCCATCATTGGTCCAATGCTGGCAGCTGACATTTGATTTACTAGGCCATTTTATTATTATTATTATTATATGAGATGCCGAAGTCTCCAACCAGGGTGCAGAAACACCATCAAGATGAATCCACACAAAACACCCGAAGGCACTGGAAAGAGACTACGGCAACTTAGGAAAAAATAAAAACATATACTGTATACTGTACATATACATAATATTAAACACAGATAACATATTATGCAGTGGAGGATATAAAGTATAAATATAACACAATAAAATAGAATAAAATAAGTTTAAAAATTAGAATTAATGCTGCAAAAAAGCATTAACTCTAGACTTAACACCTTACGAGCGGCCTATGCGGTTTATTTATGTGTACCGCACAGCGGGGTGTTTTTAGCCAAAATAGGGCTGTTTACGTGATCATTTTCATGCCTAAATAAGACCCAGAACGTAAAACAAGTACCTATCCCTGAAAGGGCATAAACAGAGCTTTCGAATGACACCATAACGATCCTTGTATGATGGATAGTTTTCTTGCAATAACCGTGCAACGCGAGTGCAAAAAGCAGGTAATTCGGTACTTTCAGTACATAATTGAGTATGTAGCGAGTGAGAGAGGGAGGAGGGAGCTGAGATTTGTGTCAGTAGGTTCGCCGCGGTGGTCTGGAGCAGTCATACGCTCGCTAGTCTCCTGCCACCACTTGTCTCTCTCTCTCAGCCACATTACGTGCTGAAATTGCCACTCGAGTTATGTCGAGCGCCGCCACATAGTCCAGCTTTATTTAACTCGACTTATGTTGCTCGCCGCTAATTAAGGGTTAAAAATGGAGATGTGAGCTGAATTGACTAGCTCATTTGGCAACTTATTCCACAAGTCAAACATGGCCGGCACAAAACACCGTGAAAACTGTGTAGTAGAAAAATTAACACAGCTCATGGCAAGATCATTAAGATTGCTTGTGAATCTAGTTGCACGAGCCCGGACATAGGGCCCAGGCAGAACCCCATGTAAGGGATGCTGAGGGTTGTTAAAAACTTAAAAAAAAAGACTAAGGGCACCAACTTTACGTCGATGACACAGATCAAGAGACAAATGAGGTAGAATAAAACTGATGGAATTTAGTGACCTGTCAAGCAACTTGAGATGGCAGTCAGCTGCTGACAACCAGACAGGTGAGCAGTACTCGAAATGTGGCAAAATAAAAGCATAAACAGACTTGATAACTGTGGCATCACAAGCAAATGTTTTATAAACCTTGCGAAGCAGACCAATTTTTTGGGAAATGGAAGAGGAGAAAGAACGAATATGCTTTTCAAAAGTAAGTTTGGGATCAAGAGTAACTCCTAACAAACGCAGAGTATCCACATTCTCAATTTGCTCGCCAGAAACTTGTAGATAAGGATGGGGAGGATCCAAGGTGCGAGATCTGCTGATGATAATGGAGTGTGTTTTACTAGCATTAAGTTTCATGCCCCAAAATTCACACCATGATGTAATTTTGGCTAAATCCCTATTCAGAGCAGTAGCAATTACGTGTCGATCTATTGGTGATGGAATGGACGCATATAAAGTTGTATCATCAGCATAGGAGATTAGTTTATTTTCAAGCTCGGAACACAGGTCAGCAGTAAAACTAATAAAAAAGCAACGGCCTAAGGACGCTGCCTTGTGGAACGCCAGAAACAACAGTAACAGAAGGGGAATGACACCCATCCATGATCACAGAATGAGATCTTTTCGTCAAAAAATCTTTAAAGATCCTTAAAAAATTGCCACCAATACCGATGAGCTGTAACTTATACAGAAGTGCTTTATGGTTGACTAAGTCAAAAGCAGAACTAAAGTCAATAGCCACGACACGAGACTCATGTCCCTGGTCCAATGAAGATTGCAATTCGTGGGTGAGTGTCAGAAGTGCATCACATGTACCCAGTCCCTTACGAAAACCAAACTGTGAGTTTGGTATCAAATTATGACTATTACAATAAGAGGAAAGGCATCTGGACAAAAGCCTCTCATAGAGCTTGGATAGGATAGGCGTAATGGAGATAGGGCAATAGTCATTAGGAGATGATGAGGCAGTATTTCCCTTTGGAATAGGAGTGATAATAGCCTTATGCCAGCAAAGAGGAAAACTACCTGATTTAAAAAGCAACCTAAACACCACGACCAATTTAGGTGCCAAGGCCACTGCAACCTTTTAAAAAAAGAGAGGGCAAAACTCATCCGGGTCTGTGCCACCATAGGTATCAAGATCCAGCAAATACCTTTTCAGTTCAGCTGATTTGAATGCCATTGAATTCAGGTTGGGTCTAGGGAAACATATCAATGACAAAGACAATTCCTGATTACTCTGTTTATTAATAAAAATATTAGATAGAATATTGGCCTTCGATAATGGATCAAAAGAGATGGAGCCATCATAATCACAAAGAGGAGGCATGGAGGAATCTATTCCAAATAAAGAGGATTTCAAAGCGGACCACCATTTATGAGGCTGTGTAGCTCCTGCCAGAACATCCTGAAGATGGGAGTTATAATCCCTCTCAGCACCATCATAAACTCTCTGCGCAGCTGCCCTTTTAAAAACATAATTTTCCCAATGCAAGGGGGTTTGATTACGCCTCCATATACGATATGCAGCCTGTTTGTCATCAAATGCACGCTTGCAGTCATCATTAAACCATGCTTTATCCCTGATACGAGACTTATTGTTTTTGATGGAACTCTTTTGCGAAGGATACCAAGAAGGGAATTGTTGAGAGCTGAAACCGGGTCATGAGATCTTAGTATGTGATTCCACTCAATATTACAAACATCATTACAAACGTTGTCCCAGTTTACTAAATACTATTTCCAATTGGGGCAGAGAAAACCTTGTTAACTTTAATGCTTCCAAAACCTAATTTCTCCATCTATCTACCCGTCAGGATCTCCCAGCGGACTATCCCTTATTCTTCAACAATACAAAAATCAACCCTTCATCTTCTCTCAATATTCTTGGTGTCTCTTTTTTCTTCTGCTCTCATTTGGAAGGACCATATTACCAGTCTTGCTAAGGCAGCCTCCCAGAAGCTGGGTGTGCTCAACCGCCTTAGGGGGTTCTTTTCCCCTGCACAGCTTCTTGCTCTGTACAGGGGCATAGTGCGCCCTTGTATTGAGTATTGTTCACATGTGTGGGGAGGTTCCTCTCACACCGCTCTCCTAGACAAAGTTGAAAGGATGGCCTTTCGTATCATTAACTCCCGTCCACTCACCAACTCTCTGCAATCTCTCTCTCTCCGCCGCAATGTTGCATCTCTCTCGCTTTTCTATCGCTACTATAATAATCAGTGTTCCTCAGAGCTATCCCAGTGCATACCACGTCCTTTACTTAGGGCACGTGGTACCCGTCTTGCAACTCAATCCCACCCCTACTCTGTGCAACTCTCCAACCCAAGAGTGAAACGTTACTCTCAAACTTTCTTCTACTCAACAGCTGAGCTCTGGAACTCTCTCCCAGAATCAGTCTTTCCCTCTTCCTATGACTTAAATTGCTTCAAACTCCGTGTGTCCAGGCATTTTGGCTCGAACGTCTCTTGATTTTGGCCCTGTCACTCTTTCAACTATGGGGGGGGGCACTCGCTATAGGCAGTTATGCCTTTTGCCTCCCTCAATCACATAGAAAAAAAAAAAAAAAAAAAAAATTAACCCGGGATTTAAGGTAGACTTTACGTGAGAGAGTAATATCAGGAACAGAAAAATCAAGATTAATATTACACATGATGGCATTGTGGTCGGAAGTGCCAACAGGTACAAGAACGGAAGTTTCTACAACGCCAGGAATATCTGTTAGTACTAGATCAAGACAATTTCCAGACATATGAGGTCCTTGGATTAGCTGTTCACAACCTGATAAGTTTGCAAAATCCAATGCAGCAAGACCATTTCTATTAGTTGGAGAGACCGAGTTCAACCACTCTTGATGATGTGCATTGACATCACCAATAAAAGTAAAGGATGATTTGACATCTACAGACTGTATTGAAGCCATGGCTGTTAAGAGGCAGTCATATATTTCATTGTTAACATCAGGATTTCTGTACAGGCTAAAAATGTAATGATTATGATACTTGCTGGAAACTTTAACTAACTGCATCTCATGGCATTTACAAATATCCTTAGTTAAGTGCTGAGCATTATACCCAGATTCAATATACAAGCTGATTCCACGAGCACGAGGAATAGAATCACGCCGAATAAGAACTGGTTTACCGAAGTTAGGTATAAGAAGTTCAGAATAATCTCTATAACCAGAGACAAGGGTTTCAGAACAAAAGACAATATCATAATCAACAGATGGCAATGTAAGATCCTTGATGTTCTTATAGATACCACGAATATTGGAATAAAATACACGACAACTTGTAACAGGTTGTCTGTGAGGACCGGAATTAACTTCTATATCACCGGACAAAAGTAGAAACAAAAACAGGAAAAGTTGAATGTAATCCATACACAAATACATAAAGATGGATATAAACAGGTCGACCCAGACGGAGCCATCACATCTGGGTAAGGTATAAAACAAGCCCCAAAGACACCATATCCAGGGGGGAGCAGTAGCAGTGGATTTTATTTGTTTAGAAAAGACGAGAAACAGAAAACGAATGCCAAATCTCCTGAAAATCCACCAGACTCAAAAGTCTTCCTCATTGGCCTGCTAACCACCGTGGGGGAAAAAAACAGGAGATTGCAGGAAAAGGAAGGAAAGTTGCTGTATAGCACCAAACAGCAGGGATGGATGAAAACAGACAATGGAAGACCTTGGTGCAGGCTATGGCAGCATCCTAAACATCCATCATGGTAAAATACCATAGGTTTGCTAGATGGCCGTTGACTAATATATAGTTCATCTGCCCTTAGAATGGTATTGCTTTTAGTCCTGCAGGGTGTCTAGCCACCCGCCCTCCATGTGAGGACCCAGAGGGGGAGCCGGTTTAGTCGCCGACAGTCCGACCATGATCCAGGTAGTATCAGATTACATGTTACTGATAGCAGGAATACCTGACCTGACACCAAAAATTTAAATACAACATTAATTGGCATGATTATGGTGATCATGCATAGGGCCAATATATCTTGGGTTTCTGAATACAGGTATTTGCATAAATCAAAGGGGCCGATATTGGCCGACAGATCTAAAGGTATCGGACCAATACAAGACAACACAGTGCTGGCCTGATTACATGATCCAAATAATCTGGGATTCATTAGACAAAAAAAAAAAAAAAAAAAAAAAAAAAAGCTACATTACACATAATTGGCACAACATGATAACATTGATGTCGGCACGGTTATGGTTATCCACCATTGGCCAAGTTACCGGGCCAATGTTGTTCCATCGAAGGCCGGGATGCAAGCGGTAAACTAAAATGAAACGGAGCGGTTCTGGCAGAGTTATTGGCCCAGTACAGCACAGAGTGAATCGGCACAAGCAAGGTCTTCCATCATTGGTCCAATGCTGGCAGGTGACATTATATTTACTGGGCCACTTAAATACAACATTAATTAGCACGACCATGTTTCTCATGCATAGGGCCAATGTATATTGAGTTTTGGTATACAGGTATTTAATTAAATCAATGGGCCGATATTGGCCGACAGATCAAAAGGTATTGGACCAATATAAAACAAAACAATGCTGGTCTGATTATTGTTTTACTGCAGTGGCCCAATTAATCTTTGATGCTTATGAAATAACTAAAATACATTGGCCCACTTCAGTCAGCTACATTACAGGCTAGTGGCACAATGTGTTAACATTGATGTCGGCACGATTATGGTTATCCACCATTGGCCCAGTTACCGGGCCAATGTTGTTCCATCGAAGGGCAGGGTGCAACCGGTAAACTAAAATGAAACGGAGGGGTTCTGGCAGTTATTGGCCCAGTACAGCACAGAGTGAATCGGCACATGCAAGGTCTTCCATCATTGGTACAATGCTGGCAGCCGACATTTTATTTACTAGGCCACTTAAATAGAACATTAATTGGCATGATTATGGTTATCATGCATAGGACCAATACATCTTGGGTTTCTGAATATTTGCATAAATCAAATGGGCCGATACTGGCTGACAGATCTAAAGGTATCGGACCAATACAAGACAACACAATGCTGGCCTGATTATTGCTCAAGTACATTGGCCCAATTAATCTGGGATGCTTATGAAATAACTAAAATACATTGGCCCACTTCAGTCAGCTACATTACAGGTTATTGGCACAATGTGCTAACATTGATGTAGGCACGATTATGGTTATCCACCATTGGCCCAGTAACCTGGCAATGTTGTTCCATCAAAGGCTGGGTTGCAAACGGTAAACTAAAATAAATTGGGACGGTGACAACAACAAAAACTACAGGTATCGGACCGATAAAAACAAATATTATAAGGCCATTATTAAGTCTATATCGGGCCGATTGGTCAATGTTTGCTGGAAATACATTGGCCCACTTCAGGCAGCTACATTACAGGTTATTGGCACATTATGTTAAAATTGGTGTCGGCACGGTTATAGTTATCCACCATTTGCCCAGTTACCGGGGCAATGTTGTTCAATCGAAGGCTGGTGTGCAAACGGTAAACTAAAATAAATTGGGACGGTGACGACAACAAAAACTACAGTTATTGGACCGATAAAAACAAATATTATTAGGTCGTTATTAAGTCTATTTTGGGCCGATTGTTCAATGTTTGCTGGAAATACATTGGCCCACTTCAGGCAGGTACATTACAGGTTATTGGCACAATATGTTAAAATTGGTGTCGGCACGGTCATAGTTATCCACCATTGGCCCAGTTACTGGGCCAATGATGTTCCATCAAAGGCCGATGTGCAAACGGTAAACTAAAATAAATTGGAACGGTGATGACAACAAAAACTACGCATATCGGGCCGATAAAAACAAATATTATAAGGCCGTTATTAACCCTGTATCGGTCCGATTTTTCAATGTTTGCTGGGTGTATGACTGGCAGAAGATTTTATCGTAATTTGTTGTCCTGATTTCGTCTACATTTGGCAAATTATAGACGCTCATGAAGACAGTGTGTCAGTCAATTGCCTTTCAATACTGATTTTAGATTTTAAGTAAAATATTGAAAAAGTTTGATAGACTGCAGTACATTGTGTCAAAACATTATTAACACTCTCCGACTCATATGACGCTAGAGCGTCATATGGAGGTTTGGCCAAAATACTCATATGACGCTAGAATGTCATATGAACTTATCTTAATATCTGTCTAATAAGTTATATGACACTCTAGCATCATATTGAGCTCAGTAAGTTAGGTAAGTTAGATCAAAATCTGTCAAATGGTGGCAACCCCATGTTCCTCCGACTTCTAACGGTCCTTTAGTGATATTTTGACAGTTGTGGGGATAATACCGTGTCAGCCGCCTCCTCGTCAGTAAGTTAATATAATCTGTCTGGGGGGGTTAAGGTGGGGTGCCTTTCTAAGAAAGACACTCAATATGATTATATAATCTAGATATGTTCGGTTCTTTGGAGGACTAAGAATCATCGTATCGGGTGCGTGCGTGTTTGGATATCAAACCTCAGAGAGCAGGAGTGAAGCCTTAACCCATGGGATCCGGGGGGCCTCATATGAATTTTGGTAAAATCAATTTCATAATTCAGTAGCTACTGATTGAGACTACCTAGAGCAGTCAATGTTTTTGCAAATTGTAGAACTTGTTGTTGTCTGTAGAATGCCGTAGAGATGACGTCGCTACAACGCGTGGTTGCCGAGTTCTGATGATTATAGCGGCGATTTTTTTTTTACCATTTTGCCTCATATGAGGCCTCCCGGATCCCAAGGGTTAAGGCGGTATCCCATTGTGCGTATTTTCGATGGCAAATGCTCGGCGACAGTAATTTTTTGTCTATGTCCAGTATTCGCGGCGAATAGGGGTTTTTCAGAAGCGAATGAAGGCGAAAAACACAATTTTCGTGATTGCCGTGCGACAGAAGTACGAACACAGTGCGATTGTGGCGACTATTTAGGCGATAATGACGAATGGTGTGCGACAATTGAAGACGTTTCAGAGCAAATGTAGCGACCGATGATGGCGACAGTAACGATGCAACGGCGATTGTCCTGCAAGTGTTGGACAATGTGATGCGAAAACACTGCGAAGGTTGTGCAAGTATGGCGAATGCCCGATAACTATCTAAGATACTTTCTCCCGTGATCGCACATGCAACCTCAGATTATTTGGAAATTAGAGAGGCAGAAAAGGTAGGCTATAAATAGGCTGTCAAAGCTCTAGTCTCCAACAGTCTTTCTCATCAGCTCTACCGTACCACACAACCAAACTTTACCACAGCACCATGGATCTACTCCCTACAACTTCCAAGGTTCCACTACCCTTGGCTCTGGCGTTGGAGTGTGAATATGCAGAGATCGAGTTGCTGGCGGCACTCATCAAAAAGAAACAAGAAAGGAAGCTGAAGAAGAAAGTAGCAAGCAAGAGGTGGTTTGTCCGACCTATGCTTTTGCGTCGAGAATACTATAGGGTTTAAATTGATGGTGGAGTTGGCTTAGGTGAATAGTAATAAATTCAAGAACTTCATGAGGATGCCTGTTGCCATGTTTAGGGAGTTACTTGGTCGTGTCTGGCCAAGGATTGCCAAGCAGGACACTACCTTCCGTGCGAGTATTGAACCAGGTTTGCGACTTACAATAACGCTGCGATTCCTGGCCTCTGGAAACACATACACAGACCTCTTTAATGCCTTCCGAGCTGCACCAAATACCATCTCCAAGCTCGTCTCTGAAGTGTGCAATGCAATTGTTGCAGAATACATGTGGGAGGTGATGGTATGCCCAAAGACACCTGCTGAGTGGAAGGCAGTGGCGGACCAATTCGCTCTTCACTGGGACTTCCCACACACCTGCATTGCTCTGGATGGCAAACACATTGCCACCATGTGTCCTACCAAGGGGGGCTCCAAATTCTTCAATTACAAGAAGTTCCACTCGATAGTCCTCATGGCCTTGGCTGATGCCGACTATCAATTTCTGTATATTGATGTTGGAGCCCACGGGTGTTCATCTGATGGTGGTGTGTTCCTTGACACCCCGCTGCATACTGCACTCGAGCAGGTCCGTGCGGGACTTCCAGAGGCTGAACCTCTACCTGATGGGGATGAGCCTGTCCCGTATTTCATCGTCGGGGACGATGACTTCGGGCTCCGCACCTGGCTTATGAAACCCTTCCCTCACCGCAAAATGGCACGAGAAAAGCGAATATACAATTACCGCCTCTCAAGAGCTCGGCGAGTGGTTGAGAATGCGTTCGGGATCATGGTCAACAGGTAAACAAGTAAAGTCATAGATTTGTCTTCATATATATGTATGTCTGTATAGACATATATATTTGTATGTATGTAAATATATATATATATATATATATATATATATATATATATATATATATTGAGTATATATCACAAATACACGTGAGCCACTAAATGTTTCTAATCTCTCAGTGGGGTTCGAACCGCCGACCGTCAGGACGATAGCCGACGCTTTAATCATTAGACTGCCGTGGTGTAGTTGATTAAAGCGTCGGCTATTGTCATGATGGTCGGCGGTTCGAACCCCACTGAGAGATTAGAAACATATATATATATATATATATATATATATATATATATATATATATATATATATATATATATGTGGACATATTTACCTATATATTTATATTTATATTTTTATTTTGTTTGCATCATATTATTTTAATACCCATCATATAAATTTAGGTTATCACATGAGGATTTCGGTCATATTTCTTTTATTATTTATCATACTCATAATGTCTGTCTAATGTTTTACGTACTCATATGTCAGTTTCTATAAAATGCAATTATTTTTTGTTTTTATGTAATTTACAATCTTTATACTAATCTTTTCATTTTCCCTTTTACTTTAGGATCTGCCTACTGCTGGCTACTATTCTCCTAGAGCCGAAGAATGTAGAGTCAGCTGTAATGGCAATCTGTTGTCTCCATCACCTTCTCAGGACTTGCTTCCGCACCCACAACATCGCGCGGGTGGATGAGGAGGACCATAATCGCCGTGTCAACCCTGGTTCGTGGAGGCAAGAGGGGAAGCTGACCTCACTTGAACCCCTTGCCAGGAATACTTCCTCGGCAGCAGGGAAGAGAGTGAGTTTGTACCTGATGGACTACTACACCTTAGGAGCAGGTTGTGTCTCTTGGCAAGACAAAATTATCTAAGGTTAGTGTAAATGGGTAATTGAAAACGATAATACATTTGTTTTAAATGTATTCAGAAACTGCAAAAAACTCAAGAAATATATATATTGTAAACTTAAAAATAGGCAATTTGTAAAATGATGATGAACTTTATGGATGAGATGATAGGGTGTGGGGTGATAAAACAGTGGAATGGGGATACATTTTGTTCTGAAAAATATATAAATGTATGTCAATGTTTGGTTATGTGACATGACATGAAAAACAAGCCCAAATTAGTCAAAATCAACTTTCATTGTTTACATTTTTGTGATTCACAAGACCCAATATCCAGATAAATTTGAGCATTTTTCGGCAAAACAAAATAATTCAGGTACATTTCGTACACTATAATTATTTATAAACAATGAGGATAAACACAAGTGTTTATTCAACCTCCTTCGTACCTTGGAGGTAGTCACACTTTGCTCCTCTGCAGGTATAAGTGGGGTTCGGTGTGGTGGTGGGGGTGATGAAAGCCCAGCCTCATTTAATATCCTATGTAAATCGTCTCCTGGGGTTGGGGGTAAAGATATATTGGGGGAACTTTGGGAAGTGACCGTGGTCAGTGTCTGGTATGTTGACACAGGTGGAGGAGGTGGATGATAGTTGTAGGTGGAGGTTGAGGGGTAGGGATGTTTTTTTTTTTTTTTTTTTTTTTAAGAGACAATGAACGGAGGAAGGAAAAACACAGATAAAACAAAAAAGGTCCATGTGCCTAAAGGCATCCTCCATTCATAAAATGTTTGTAACAACTGGATTTAAACATTTGTTGATTGTAAGTTTGTGGAAAGCAATTCGAGGGAAGTGAATTCCAAAGAGTAGTAGCTCTGGGGATAAATGAATTCTGATAAGCAGAAGTTCTGCATTGTGGAGGAGAAAGTGTAAATTCATGGGCGCTCTCAGCTGCCCTAGTTCTACGGGGAAAGATGTGGAGAGGCGGCACAATTGAAGCAAGTTCCTCGGAACAATTGCTGTGAAAATATCTGTAGAATAATGCAAGGGATGCAACGTTTCTTCGTATGGCTAATGTAGGAAGGTCCTGTGTGATTGCAGGGTTATTGATTAATCTAATAGCTTTATTTTGAATTTTGTCCAACTGCCTCAATGCAACCACTCCACTTCCACCCCACAGAGGTGAACAGTAATCCATCTGAGAGCGCACATGACTTTTATATATTACGGCCAACTGCTCGTCAGTGAAGAATTCTCGAACTCTGTACAGGAGTCCCAGTTTTTTAGAGGCATTCTTAGCAATGCTTCTAACATAATGTGTCCAGCTCAAGTTAGTAGTTAATGTTACACCGAGAATGTCAATACTAGGGGAAGTGGGAATATTTACATCATTAAAAAATATATGGGAGTCAGTGAGATTCTGTCGGTTAGAAAATTGAATGTACTTGGTTTTCTGTGCATTAAAGGAAACTAGATTCTCTTGTCCCCATTCATTAATTCTAGAAAGGTCCTGGTTCAGAGAAATTGCAGTGTTTATTTTTGAATTTATAAGATCGGGTTGGGTGAAAGAATTGGTAAATGTGAAGGAACTGTGGAGTGTTGAGTCATCTGCGTAGGAATGTATTGGATTATGAGTGGTAGATATGAGATCATTGATATGAATGAGGAACAGAGTTGGGGCCAAAACTGATCCCTGGGGAACACCAGCATTTATTGAGTGAAATTGAGAATAAAGGCCATCTACCATTACACGTATTTTTCTGTTATGAAGATAAGAAGAAATTAGTGGAACTAATGATGCAAGGCCGTAGTGTGACATCTTCGACAATAAGGATTGATGCCAGACTCTATCAAATGCCTTTGATATATCCAGTGCTATTGTATGTGTTTCACCATGTTGGTCTGTAGCTTGGTTGATTTGATGCGTAAGAAGGCAAAGAATGTCTGCAGTTGATCGACATCGTCTAAAACCATATTGCCTATCACTGATTAATTTATTATTCTCCAGATGCTTAATTATGTGATTATTTAATATAATTTCAAAATTTTTGCCAAGAGTGGAAGTTATAGCTATTTGTCTGTAGTTTGATGGATCTGAAGAGGCACCTTTTTTAGGAACTGGATGGATGTTTGCTTCTTTCCAGGGTACTGGGAAGCATGAGGTATGAGTACACAGACGGAAAAATTTTGCCAATACAGGAGCGAGCACCAAGGAGCAATTCTTAAGTACTATTGGAGGAATTTCATCTGGACCAGGAGCCTTATCTACTGAGAGATTCTGCAAAATAGTTTTGACATGTCTGGTGTGGATCTTAAGTGAGGGAATTTCAGGTGAATTAAAATTAAGTACAGGGACATCTTGATTTATGTCATCTAAGGTTGAGTTGGTGGAGAAAATATCTGCAAGAAGGTTAGCTTTACCTCGTGGGTCACTTACAAGATTGCCAGTCGGAGATTTTAATGGTGGAATGGATGAAGCAGTAGTGAAGTTGGATTTGAATGAGTTAAGAGTAGACCAAAATATTTTGTTATCATTTGGATTATTTAGAAGTTTATTTGCCTGCTTATGGAGAAAGTTTGATTTAGTTAGGTTTAATACAGTTTTGGCATGATTTCTGATGTTTCTAAAGTAATTAAAGGCTTCATGTGTTTTTGATCTTGTGTATGCATTGTAGGCTATTGCTTTTTGTTCAGTTACTCTAGCACAATTATGGTCAAACCATTTAGGTGAATTAGATCTTTTACTGTACTTTTGATGAGGAATAAAAGTTTCCATTCCAATTTTTACAAAATCTTGTATGTGGCTCAAGGTGGAGTGTGCATCATTAGAAAAGAAAGAGGTCCAGGGAATATCAATAAAGAAACCTTGAAGACCCTCCCAGTCTGCCCTATCGTAATGCCATTTAGTCACCAAAACAGGTTCAGAGTGGGAAGGTGTGGTAGGTGATAGACAGGTGGCCTGTATCAGACAGTGATCAGAAGATCCAAGTGGGGACCTCACTGTAACATCATAATTTTCTGAATTGGTTGTTAAAAATAAGTCCAGTAGGTGGGATTTATGATTATGATTATCTGGTACACGGGGGGGTTGGTTGACTAGTTGAATGAGATTAAATGAGTCTGCAAATAGCTCACATTCAAGACCAGCATCATCAGTCCTGGCTGAATGAGTGAGCCATTCAACATTATGGACATTAACATCACCCAACACAGTGATTTCAGAAGAAGCATTTAAGTTGAGGACACTGAGTTGTGAGGACAGAGAATCAAAAAGACTTTGCTCTGGAGGAGTATTTGGGGAACGGTAGATGCAACATATGTATTTAAATTTACCAGCAGAAATTAATTTGTATATAGAATAATCAAAATAGGGACAATTGAAACTAGTAACCTCCTCCAGGGCAATTTCAGATTTTGCGAAGCAACATACACCACCTTTAGGTCTGAAATTTGGGAGCAGTTGATAACCTGGAAAATTAAATCTAGATGTGTCAGATGTGGATGTTACTTGAGTCTCTGTCAAAAAAAGGAGAGTAGGGGATTCTGCTTGAAGAAATTGGTGTACAGAATTGATGTTAGATAGTTAGATAGTTAGGGATGTAGGGATAGTAGGGATGGTGAGGGGAATTAGACCAGCCCCCCGGTGTGGCACCTCAGAAACTCTGGCTGTGTGTCAGCCTGTAAGTCTGTTGTTGTTGTTGTTGTGGTTGTTGTTGCATAGGTGGGCTGGGGTGCCAACCCAGTGGCTGATGTCCAGACGTGTGGGGGGCAAGGTGATACATGATATTCATATGAGACCTGGGCTTGGGGCTGGAGGCGGTACCTGGGCAGGTGCAGTCGGTCGCTGCTGCTTGCACCAGAGCATGGATATGTCATTGTTGCGCTGGAGGAAGAGGTTGCATTGGAGAATTATTTGCAACTTGGGCTGAATCACGAAATTTTGCAAGTTCATTTGATTCAGCATTATCAAGTGCTATATTTTCTTTTCGGCTATTACCGAGCATGACAAGGGCATTGCTTATGAATTTCATAGTTATGCGCTTGTCAAGGGACTTTAGGGTGTTCATCATAAACACCCCGAATGACTCAACCTCCTGCTCCAGTGGCGTCTTCTTCTGTGTGAGTTTTTCCACCTGTCCCTCAAGGTCCGCCATTTGTGACACCCTACCCCTCATCACCTGTGTGAGAAAAAGAAAGGGAACGTTCATAAAAAATATATAATTATTGATTCATACAGTCATAAATCCTTTCATACATTACTTTACGTCAGACATTCTAAGCAGGGCCGCAAACCCTGCATGTCAACTTAACCCAAAGTTTGGTAGCGACTCTGTTTGCGCGTGTCACCAGCATATCTCTGCGTGAAATCTAACACCCACCCTCTCCTCACTAGTCCCCAGGCCAACCAACATAATCAGTGGGTGACAAATGTTAACGAATACTGGGAATATTTGTATATGAATGTGACAAAGTAATATTTGTTCTACTAGGTAAAATAAATATAAAATTAATATCGGGAAATGAGAGAAACGAATACAAGCTAGCAAAATAAGTTCTCTAACTGTACATTGTTATTCGTGGCAAAATGGTCAGCTGGGAAAATATTATCAGGCTTCATTCTTCGAGGCTATGACCGCGAGATAACGAGGGTAGGATACAAGGACCCAACACCAAGTCAGAGCCATTCATAAAAGCATACGTTTAACATCTACTTTATTTTATTTACATATATATATATATATATATATATATATATATATATATATATATATATATATATATATATACGTATATATAGTTATTTTTGTATTATTATAATATAACACGTAAAAATGCTTATCTTGATATCATCGTCGTCGCTTGCCCCGACCTTTCCTTTTCCTTGGAGGTCATATGTCATATGTTCTCCAACTGTACATTGTTATTCGTGGCAAAATGGTCAGCTGGGAAAATATTATCAGGCTTCATTCTTCGAGGCTATGACCGCGAGATAACGAGGGTAGGATACAAGGACCCAACACCAAGTCAGAGTCATTCATAAAAGCATACGTTTAACATCTACTTTATTTATATATATATATAATACTGTATATATATATATATATATATATATATATATACGTATATATATATATATATAATACTGTATATATATATATATATATCTATCTATCTATCTATTGCCTGACGCCGTGATCCCCGAAGGGGTGGCCACGAACGAACCGCCCCCATGCACCTCTGTCCCCAGTCAGTCGACGCCCCTCCCCCCAACCAGCACCGCCTTCGTTCATGTACTTCCTCACTCCATCCTTCCACCTCATATTCGGTCTACCTCTCCCCCTCTGTCCCTCCACCTCGCTCTCGTACACCCTCTTAGTCATTCTCTCGCTTTCCATACGTTCCATATGGCCGAACCATCTCAAGTTGTTCCTTTCCACACTTTCCAGCACATCTACCTCCACACCACACCTCCTTCTTACTTCCTCATTAGTCTGTCTATCCCTCCATGTAACTCCGCACGCACTCCTTAAGTAATTCATTTCCACTGCTCTCACTCTTGGTCTGAGTCTCTCAACCAACGTCCACGCTTCGCTTCCGTAAGTCAGTGTCGGGATTACCACACTGTCATGCAAGGACTTCTTCACTTCCATACTGACCACCCTATTTCTTGTTACTGCTTTTAGCGTTCCTACAACCCTCTTCCCCTGTTGTACCCTCTCCCGCACCTCTTCATCCATAGTCCCATCTTTACTCAACACACTGCCCAGATACTTAAAAGAGTTGACGATCTCCATAGCCTGACCGTTCAGCTTCACCTCACACTCTGTGACTTCACCCTTTTCGAAGACCATAACCTTGCTCTTCCCCGTATTTACCTTCAAATTCCGTTTTTCGCACACTGTTCCAAACTCATTTACCAGACCCTGCAATTCCCATTCATTATCACTCATCAGAACTGTATCATCCGCAAACAGCAGTATAGGTAGCTTCCACTCAATTCCCTCCCTTTTCAGCGATACACCAACATCCACTGCTCTTGATAGTATTTCTTTCATAACTCCATCCATATATACAGTAAACAACCACGGGGACATCACACACCCCTGTTTCAAACCAATATTCAGGTCAAAGAACTCGCTCTGCTCACTCTCCACACGTACTGCCGCCTTTGCACCCTCATACATGCTCTTCACTGCTTTCAGCAACTTGCCCTCTACTCCGTGTATTCTAAGTACTTTCCACAAACCTTCTCTATCCACTCTGTTATAGGCCTTCTCCAAGTCCATAAAGGCAACATACACCTTTTGTTTCTTCTCCAGATACTTCTCCACAACACAATTCAGGGTAAAAATCTGATCTACACATCCTCTTCCCTTCCTAAAACCTCCCTGCTCGTCGCCTATCCATTTCTCCGTTCTCACTCTCACTCTCTCAATCACTACCCAACTGTATACCTTCCCTACTACGCTTAGAAGACATATTCCTCGGTGGTTACCACACACTCCTCTTTCCCCTTTGCCCTTATATAGGGGGACTATTATGCCAGTCTTCCAGTCATCGGGTGCACTCCCCTTCTCCCATGCTAGTTTGCACATTTTCCATACCCATTCTATCACTATCTCACCACCATACCTCAACATTTCCCCACACACTCCATCTGTTCCTGGTGCTTTCCCCAACTTCACTCTTTTCATGGCTTCCCACACTTCTGACCTCCTGATCCCCACCTCCTCCTCCACTATTTCTCTTCTTCTCCCTCCCATACCATATCCAGCTATGTTTGCTGGCTCTTCATTCCTTTCATTTAGCAACTCACTGAAGTACTCCCTCCATCTTTCGACTCTCTCTTGCTTCTCGGCTAGCATTCTCCCATTCTTATCTTTCACACCCTTACTGTTTCCCTTGCTACCTTCCCTAACTTTCTTGACTTCTTTCCAGAACAGTTTCTTACTCTCCCTCCATTTTACACTCAGATTCCTTCCAAATTCCTCATCTACTCTTCTCTTACTTTCCTTCACTACTCTCTTCACCACCCTCTTACTCTCCACGTACCTCGCTCGTTTCTGTCTCTCGGAATCTTCATTCCCTCTACTACCCAACCACTCTCTATATGCTTTCTTCTTTTCTTCCACAGCTATTCTTACCTCTTCTGTCCACCATGCTGTACCTTTCACTCAGTATATATATTCTTATATATATATCAGTATATCAGTATATATATACTTATATATAGTTATTTTTATTATTATTATAATATAACATGTAAAAATGCTTACCTTGATATCATCGTCGTCGCTTGCCCCGACCTTTCTTTTTCCTTGGAGGTCGTGGTAAGGCAGTATGTCCCTGTCCTCTAGCTCCTGCGACCAGCTCGACTGTCGCGTCTCTGTCGCCTCCATTGTCCCTTGCCAGTCTACAATCGCCAAACTGCAGACAAAAGATAATATTATGCACAGGAATATAATAATGGTGCCCGAATTTTCTTTATAAAATAAGTAATAATATAATTATGTCCTTATTTCTTTACAGATGTGGTATTTCACTGCAGAACTTGGAGAAACTGACCTTGACCATGGATCGGTGATGGAATATGAACAAAAGAAATATAAATAACATTTAAATGGATACAATGTGTTTTACCTCACCTTCGTATTTTGATTATGAAAACAAAATTGAACATTAATTTAAATAGATCATTTAATAAGTAAAGAAATTAACCCTGAAAAATGAAACATTAAATTTTTTTTTTCGAATAATAAATTATTGATGTTTACACTGTAAAATGTATGTATTCATCAGACCGAGTTTAAATTACGTAGTAAAAATACAATGTGTGTAACACATCAAATCAGGAATGTCACTAAAATATCTGAATTCATTATAGCAATATTAAATAAATATATTTTATTACCTCCTCGTTCGTTTGCCCTTTCACCCTGTGAATGTGGCGATACATTTTGTTTTTGTTTTTTGTTTTTTCTATATTCCAACTTACTTCCTCTCGGGCATAGGCTGAGAGCCTTAACATTCTGACATTCAGGTAGCTGAAATGCGCCAAGATCCACTTGTCCCTCTCGGTATAGCACTACGCCTTCTGCCCGGAGGGACTGTGGTTCAAGAAGAAAAATAACTGTTGATAAATAGTTACAATACATTGAAATTTGTTATAAGTCTTGGACAATGGCAAATGTGCTGGCGATCAGCACCAGCAATTATTCCTTGTTACTTTAAGCAGGTCATATGTAGGACACTTTAATAAAAGATGAAATATGTCACAGAAAGCATAGTCAGACAGGTTATAATCGAATACAATTTTAAAAGCACCAAATATGTCACATAGAACATTGTTTACACTAATCGCGTGTGTGTGCATGACTCCAATAAAGAAAATATGTAATGCAAATGACAAATTTCTTGAAATAATGGCAGCCAATTGTTACACTATTGACATAAACCAACATTGTTCCGCACACAATGTCAATTTTATTTTATTGGAAGATACTTTAGATTTTTTGTTCTTTTTCACATTTATATTGCACAGTTTCACACAAACACACACTTTGAGGTTTTCATTTACCAGTGACGTTGAGTGACTTTGCTTTCTCTTTGAACGTGGCATCCTTCTTCTCCCGGTGTCTGAACATCTTCAGGCCTTTGTCATACAGGAATGCATTATCGTGGAACCACTCGGCCAGCTCCTTTTCTTGCTCTTCAGAGAACACCATGTAATTCATTTTCTTGGGAGGCGTTGAATCGGAGGTGGTAGCATACTGACCTTCTCTCTTGCCTTCTGGTGTCGACATGTGCCTATCCTCCTCTTCAGGTTTATCCTGTGATCCGGAATGTGACTGGGACCGTGAAGGAGAGCGAGATATCCTAGTAGGTCCTTCTCCCCTAGTGCTTGGTACGGGCGTTGGCTCTGCTGGGGGTGTGGCTATCTTCTTCTCCTTCAGGCCTTTCTTCTTTATCACCTTCTTCAGTGTTTTTTGGGTAACCTTTCCCATGGTGTCGATTACGTGGAAAATGGGTGCGCGGACGGGAGTAGTGACGTGTGCTCTCGAGCGTGGAAACTATGGTAATGACACCCTGACCCCACTGGTGTTTATATATGGGGTCAGTGCAACATGAGCGACCATAGATAAGATTGGCGAAAGGGTCAAGGCATCCCGAAAATGCCCCCAATCGCCAAAGTTCGCCCTCATTTGACCCCTGTCGCTTTGCTATCGTATTGCATTTGCGGAAATTCGTCAAAACACTCTGTATTTGCGCAACTCTCATAGGGTTATCGCCATAGTCGCTCGAGATCGCTCGAAAGCAGCGTTGCCAATAATAGCTATTCGTCACATTCGCTCAAAAGCTCGCAGGGCATTCGTCGTCATTCGTTGATATTCATTCGGTAATCTGTTGATAATAACCCAACATTCGCTCTATTTGTCCGACCATCGCCTAATTTGTCCACATTCACCGGATGTGGCGAATATGGAGACAAGGGTACAAATTTTGCGACTCTCGGGCGAACAAAGACGAATGCAGTGAGACAATGGGCGAATGCCGGACGATATTTGCCAACATTTCAAATTCGCCGCTATTTTTTTAACATGCTAAAAAATAACGGCGATTCTGGGCGAACAGGGGCGAGGCTAGGGAAACTGCTGTGCGCTTTCCACGACACTTGGAGAATATTCGTGCGAATAGGGGGAATTTTGGGACAAAGACAAATAAATCCTGTCGCCGGGCACTCGCCATCGAAAAGTCGCACAGTGGGATACCGCCTTTACGGCTAAACTGCAGACGCCACCTTTCTCTTCCAGCTATCACTCATTTTCTGCGGAAATTCTGTCGGTCATGGACCTGATTGGGGTAACTTGTATGGCTGCCTCCAAGTCTGGGCCCTTTATTACCCTCATGCAACAAGATATATAGTTATTCTGTATACTTTGTCTTTACACTTATGCATACAAGAACATTTGATTACTTAAGAGCTTATATTTGGCCACTGTTTTCAAAATAAAATAATCATCGATAATCATATTAC
This sequence comes from Paralithodes platypus, assembly GCA_032716605.1. Taxonomy (NCBI): domain Eukaryota; kingdom Metazoa; phylum Arthropoda; class Malacostraca; order Decapoda; family Lithodidae; genus Paralithodes; species Paralithodes platypus. The sequence continues at coordinate 35,452,658 of CM064525.1, forward strand.
AAGTCGCAAGCACACCTGGCAGAAATGTCCCTGTTGCTGACTGTTTATGCGGTTATTGCGGTTACTGGTTATGTATTTACTAAATAATATGTTTATTTCAGTATCCTCGCCAGTAATAGATAAAGTGCAATGATGCAACAGAGTATACATATACATAATAGAGTATACATTAGGAAATCAGTCAGGGTGACTTTTTTCTTTGTTTTCAATTTGCAAAGTTTATCATTATCCCTAACAGGAGAACAGTAAATATTTAATCATAATACTTTGATAAACAAAATACTTTGCTAAAATTGTTCTTTAATGTTTTAATGGAAGCATATGGAAGAGTATTTTAAAATATCAAACTAAAGCGACCAATGGGCAAATTATATATAAATAAAAATAGAGGAAGCAAAGCAAATATTGATGGATGAATGCAAATAACATGAAAGTGGTTTTGGACGCAACTAACTCCCAAGATATTTTGTGCACGGTGCCTTTGTTAAGTTAAATGCAAAGTACTTAGATAATTATACACATGATGAATCTCAGTAAAAAGCACGGGTGGGTAGAATATTGTTGCAAAATATATGAGGTATTGAATGCATAAAATAGACAACTTATAGATATATAGAGTGTCTGATAAATACCGGCGTGATATGAATAGTAAACATAAATATTACTAGTAGAAATAGTTAGACGGAGCAAAACAAAATCATAAAATGGCTATTCCCCAAAAGCTTGAGGGAAAAAATCGCCTTATGTAGGAGGGAAGGTATTGAAATTAGTCTCCAGAGTGATCAAGGACATACAGGTATACGGTAAAGAATAACAACAAGAAAACTGCTGAAAAGAGACACATTACATTATGGTTAACAAACATGCTATAAAAAAAAAAATCACTGCATTATCGTAATCATCTGTACGAAGTCCAGATGTTTGTTTTTCATTGAAAGAATACTTGATAAGAAAAACTAATATTCCATTGTTTCAAATGCAAGACTAAAATGGTGTATGGAGTTATTTTTAGAGGGGAGACTCCAGGTTTTTTTTTGGCTCTGGTCAAAATTTCAAGTTTTTTGTTCTCTCTGTAAACTGCTTCTTTCAACATATGAGAATAGCATAGGAAGGAACAAAAAAACATATTGCATCCATAACCCCCAGGGGCGGGGGTTCGCCCACGAGCCCCCAAAAACTTAAAAATTCAGTCAGTCACAAAACAAAAAAATTGTGTCTGTAGTCTAAAGGGCTTCTGTAAGTAATAGAAATGATCATATGAGGGCATAAACACCCTTATTACATTCCTAAGGTACCCTTTTGGGGTTCCCAATATCAAGGAATTCGGTCAAAATCGAATGAATAATATTCTAAACCATGGTTGAAAACTAACTTTTAAATTAGTTAGCCATCAAAGGTCATTTTCTATAGGTAGCGCTCCCCATAGAAAACATTTATGTAGGAGGGGTAACAAAACTAGACCACCAAAACGAATTTACACTTCTCTGAAAGTTACAAATTAAATTGCTAGCAATTACTTTTTGGCCCTAACAAGTCTATTAACTGGATTTGGTATTGCCCAAATGCATTCCCCATCTAACCACAGCAAATTGGCATATAAAAGAACATTCTCTCGTCGTTTTTTCGGCGATTTCTCATAATTTTCGGAGATATGACCTTTTGAAAGTCAAATTTCAGCTCTACCCCAAACTAATGGTATAAAACAAATTTTGTCAGCACCTTCTATTATTTATAGGGGAAAAAGCTGACGCTACTTTGTAGGGGATGCTTGTAGGATACGCCATGCCAAAATTGGGGGAAATTTGGAAAAAATTCAGTGAGTTAACCCTTTTTTGTGAAATTAAGCGCTTACGTGCGCGCGCACGTACATAGAGAGCTGATTTTCTCATCGAGTCAGTGTTACACCATGACGGTACATGTGGAAAAAGGCGAGCAATGAGTCTCTTATAGAAGCTGAGATAAAAAAAAAAATGGAGTCTCCCCTATTTTAACCCTAGTCTAGCGGGTCCTCTGTGGCCGTTTTGGGCCTTTTCAGGCCATTCTGACTGCTATATCAACCATAAGTATGAAAGGAACTGCATTGCGCCAAAAACTAGGTGGAAATCGCTACACAATGACGCCACATACAGCTACGTAGCACTCGTGGAGCACTGACGGTGTTACCTCGAAGATGGAAGTTTAGCTGATTTTGATACCTTGCTCACTTTTAGCGAACTATTGGTTACACTGTCATCCTCCCGTGCGGTGGGGGAACTGGAGTTAGTGTGGGCCGGGAGGCCACAGATGTCGGACGTATGGATCATTACTATCCCACCCATTTTCACTCGATTTCCACCCTTTTTTCACCCGTTTTTTGCCAGTTTTTTCAACTCGACTTATGTGGTGAGCCGCTTTTTAAGGGTTAACACAACAATAGTGACATTGAACTATTCATAATGATTAATTGGGAAACGACGTATTGCGTGTTATACAACAATATTTACTGAGAACGCTTAACAAATGTTGAACTAATTGTTTGAGTTTAATATAATATATATATATATATATATATATATATATATATTCCGACATACGGAGCCCTGTATGTTAATTTAAGAGTTAGAATTAGAGTTGAAGGAGTGTCAAACTACCCAAGCAGCGAAGCAGACTAGCGAGCGAACTAGCGAGTGGGAAACCAGCTCGCCCGCATACCAGCAAACAAGCCTTCACACCTGCGTGCGTCATAGGGGACCCTGCAAACTACTTTGATGACCCGACGTTATGACGTATGATCGACGCCAGGAGACTCCATTGGTCCACGCTCCAGCTATGCAACTTGAGGAGCTATGATAGGGGCGCGGACCATCACTCGCCTCCTGATTCGTTCCTACACCATCATTGTTTAGTATATAAGACCCGAGTAGTGGGCATTCAAATCAGTCTCATTTGGAGTTGGGGAAGGTGAACTTGCAGCTGGAGGAAGACGGGGTGAAGTATTATAATGGGTTTGTGACTGTCAGTCAGATTATATAAATGTGTGTTAAGTGTGTTCGGTGTAAACACTTACGTTATGTTGGTTAGTGAGATATTTGTTTGGGAATTAACGTTAACGCTACTATTTATGTACTTAACTATTTGATTGGGAATTAACGTTAACGCTACTATTTATGTACTTAACTATTTGATTGGGAATTAACGTTAACGCTACTATTTATGTACTTAACTATTTGATTGGGAATTAACGTTAACGCTACTATTTATGTACTTAACTATTTGATTGGGAATTAACGTTAATGCTATTATTATGTACTTAACTATTTTAGTTGACTAACTTTTGGACTAAAGCAACTCTTTAAGTAGCCTAATTGGGTTATGATGAAAGTTATACTACTGTTTTATATTAATACTTACGAGTTCTTTCATTTTCTTATAATTAAGCTTACATTGCTTAATGGTGCTTAGTACGGTGATGCTATTGTCTCATATTAGTAATATCGCCTTAGACTAACATGGCTTTGTTAATATTACTTCTAGTGATTTCCAAAGCTGAAGAAAATTCTTTTAGCTTCAAAATATTATTTTTGCTTTTCATATTATTTGAGTGAGACCTGAATCGAATCTATGAAGCGATCCTGTAACTTAATTAAACATAATCAAACCTCAATGTTACGTGGTTAAGAAATACATTTAACTAATTATTAAATATATATCTAACTTTTTATGTGACTTTGATATTAATCCTGATGATAATAATAATATAATACTATTAACGTAAGACAAGAACCAAGAATAATTACATTAAATATAATTAAAAGGACATATAAGAAAACTATCTATTCATTTAAAAAAGGGTAAGAGACAGAAATATTCTTACTTTAATATTTATCTTTCAAGACTTTTTATAGAATTAATAGTCCTTCTTTAGATATACTTCTTCGGTTCATAACCATAGCCTACTAAGCTTCGGTTAAATAATAATTCTTTATAAATACTACATGACTTTAATTAGTTTCAGTATTTTTCATAATTAAAGAGTATCAGTCAATAAAGGATACCAAGTCCTAAGATCCAAAAGGAAAGGAAGCAACAACAGGAAATAATTTTATTAGATTTTACTTTTGTTTTGCCTTCAGCTGACTGATACCTTAATATTATCTCTGTGCTATCTAGATTCTTCAAGTTAACCACTTGAGGATCAAGATATACGTAACAATATATATATATATATATATATATATTGTTACATATCTTGATCCTCAAGTGGTTAACTTGATGAATCTAGATAGCACAGAGATATATATTACGGTATCAGTCAGCTGAAGGCAAAACAAAAGTAAAATCTAATACAATTATTTCCTGTTGTTGCTTCCTTTCCTTTTGGATCTTAGGACTTGGTATCCTTTATTGACTGATACTCTTTACTTATGAACAAATACTGAAACTAATTAAAGTCATGTAGTATTTATAAAGAATTATTATTTAACCGAAGCTTAGTAGGCTATGGTTATGAACCGAAGAAGTTATATCTAAAGGACTATTAATTCTATAAAAAGTCTTGAAAGATAAATATTAAAGTAAGAATATTTCTGTCTCTTACCCTTTTTGAAATGAATAGATAGTTTTCTTATATGTCCTTTTATTTATATTTAATGTAATTATTCTTGGTTCTTGTCTTACGTTAACAGTATTATATTATTGTTATCATCAGGATTTATATCAAAGTCACATAAAAAGTTAGATATATATTTAATAATTAGTTAAATGTATTTCTTAACCACGTAACATTGAGGTTTGATTATGAGTAAATAAAGTTACAGGATCGCTTCATAGATTCAATTCAGGTCTCACTCAAATAATATGAAAAGCAAAATAATATTTTGAAGGTAAAAGAATTTTCTTCAGCCTAGGAAATCACTAGAAGTAATATTAACACAGCCATGTTAGTCTAAGGCGATATTACTAATATGAGACAATAGCATCACCGTACTAAGCACCGTTAAGCAATGTAAGCTTAATTAAAAGAAAATGAAAGAACTCGTAAGTATTAATATAAAACAATAGTATTACTTTCATCATAACCCAATTACTTAAAGAGTTCCTTTAGTCCACAAGTTAGTCAAATAAAATAGTTAAGTACATAATAATAGCGTTAACATTAATTCCCAATCAAATAGTTAAGTACAGAATAGTAGCGTTAACGTCCCAATCACATATCTAACTAACCAACATAACGTAAGTGTTTACACCTAACACACTTAACACACACATATATAATCTGACTGACAGTCACAAACCCATTATAATACTTCACCCCGTCTTCCTCCAGCTGCAAGTTCACCTTCCCCAACTCCAAATGAGACTGATTTGAATGCCCACTACTCGGGTCTTATATACTAAACAATGATGGTGTAGGAACGAATCAGGAGGCGAGTGATGGTGCGCGCCCCTATCATAGCTCCTCGAGTTGCATAGCCGGTGCGTCATCCAATGTGGGCTCCTGGCGTCGATCATACGTCATAGCGTCGGGTCATCGAAGTAGTTTGCAGGGTCCCCTATGACCCACGCAGGTGTGAAGGCTTGTTTGCTGGTATGCGGACGAGCTGGTTTCCCACTCGCTGGTTCGCTCGCTAGTCTGCTTCGCCGCTTGGGTAGTTTGGCACTCCTTCAACTCTAATTCTAACTCTTAAATTAACATACAGGGCTCCGTATGTCAGACCTCCCCCCTAGAAAAGAGTTTAAGGAGTATAGTACATAATATTAAACATAATACATAAATAGATTCACCACTAGATTGGCAACAGCAAGATTATAATGAGGATATAATAAGGATACCACCCAAAGTAGGCAACGTCTCCAGGTACCACATCAGAACATAGCCGGAACGTAGCTGGAGCGTTATTCGAACTGCAAGGCATCTCACAGCAAGAAGGCTTAAAAGTGCACTACTAAAACATGATATTTACCTCGCTACAAGGGAGAGCTAATTGCCAAAATCCTCTCATTAAGTTAAACTTACTGCTGTATGAGGCCAACCCTGTAAATGTAATCTTTAATCCGTGGCAGTGGGTAGGTATCGTTCTTTGTGACAGCATTGACTTGCCTATAGTCCATACATAACCTATGGCTCCCGTCTGGCTTTGGCACAAGTATGACCGGACTACTCCACTGGCTTAAGGCCCTTGTGATCAGCTGGTTTGAAAACATGAAGTCAAGCTCGACCTGCAGTATAATCCTGCGTTGTGGTGAGACACGGTAGGGGGATAGTTTAATGGGAGTTGCATCCCCTACGTCGATGTCGTGCAAGGCCAAAGAAGTGAGCCCTGGAGTATCACGGAACACACTAGGAGACTGAGATAAACAGATATTAGTTGGTTCGATGACATAGTTTAGATGGTAATTCCCCCCAAGCTACTGAATTATACTGAAAGTTGGATAGGCTACATGACAAGTCAAAGTCTGCATGGATACCTTCAGGCTCTGGAACAGTCTGTTGCGGGTCAATAAAAGAACTGAAGACTTCGTCCGCACCAGGCTGTCCACAGGTCCTGACATTCACTGCCACAGTGGGAGAATCTGGAGGAGAGGAATCAGGGGACCTATGGTAGGATTTCAACATATTTATATGGAATACTTGCGTGGGCTTTCTCCTGTCTGGGGTAGTTACTAGATAATCGGTAATGCTCACCCTCTGAATGATCTTATATGGGCCCCTGAACTTGGCAGATAAAGGTTGGCCAAAAAGGGGGAGCAGGACCAAAACCTCATCACCGGGCTGAAACTCTCTCTCACGGGCTTTTCTGTCATACCATTTCTTCATGGAGCTTTTAGCCACTGCCAAGTTTTGAGCGGCAAACTCACATGAGGATCTCAGCCGGGTTTTGAAATCTGAAACATACTTGAGGAGGTTTTGGTTCCCCTCCTGGCCAACTAGGCTATCCTGCAATAGTTGCAAAGGACCTCTTACCTGGTGACCGAAAACTAGCTCATTAGGGGAAAAACCCAGGGATTCAGTTGGAACCTCACGAGTAGCAAATAAAAGAAAAGGTACCCCCTTATCCCACTCAACTCCGGTCTCTGTACAATACTTACGTAACATTCCCTTTAATGTCTGGTGATATCGTTCAAGAACCCCTTGACTCTCTGGGTGGTAGGTGCTAGACTTAACATGCTCGATACCCAACTCCTTCAGGGACTGCTGAAAAATGTTAGAGGTAAAATTAGTTCCTTGATCACTTTGCACCTCATGGGGGAAACCCATTCTGGTGAAGAATTTGAGCAGTTCCTTGATGACAGTTGGAGCAGAGGTAGTCCTTAAGGGCCTCTGGGTAGCGAGTTGCCATGTCCATAATAGTTAATAAATAATTGTTACCTTGGGAAGTTTTAGGCAATGGGCCTACAATGTCCACTACCACCCGAGTAAAAGGATTCTCGAAGACGGGCAAGGGCACCAGAGGATGTACAGGCACCTTCTGATTGGGTTTTCCTGTCATCTGGCAAGTGTGACACACTCTACAAAACTCCACTACATCTGCATGCATTCCTGGCCAGTAAAAGTGGGCTCTGATTCTGTCTAGAGTTTTTCTCACACCTAGGTGTCCTGCCAATGGTATACAATGTGCCATTTCCAAGATATCTCTAAGACAAGGTTTGGGGACTACTACTTGATGGACGTCCCAAGCCCCGTCATCGATTGGTCTGTGTGGCTGTCTCCATCTACGCCACAATACTCCTCCTTTGAGGTGGAAACATTCACCACCCTCCTTCTCACATTCCTCTTCCCTCACGGACCTGGCAGCTAACTCCTTGCATTCGCTATCATCTCTCTGTAGCTCTACCAGGCCACTAGGACAATTTGGAGGGGTTTCATGGTCATCGTTAGGGTCAAGATGAGCCATAAAGGTGTCAGATAAATCCACCTCAGTCACATCATCAGGCACAGTTGGAGCGTCATTCACACTCTCATCATCCCTTTCATCAACTCTTACATTCGGTACATTTCTGTCTGAGGGAACTGCTACTTGAGACATTGAACGTGTGACAGCACACACAGGGAAAACTGTTGGCATCTCCTTTTCGAGCTCACCGGTTAGTGGCTCGTTAACAGGGGAAAGTGACAAAATGGGGTCTGGTCGGACCTTCTCACCTGCTACATCATTCCCCAAAACGAGTGTTACCCCAGGCACAGGGGATATCTTGGGACCTACACAAAGCTATGGTGGCCTCACCCTGTAGTAACTCACATTCAATTTCGCCTTTTACCAAGTGTGCATAAAATTGGCCTCCAGCACCTCTCATTACAACTGGTTCGCCAGCTGGGCACTCAGTGTAAGGATTCACCATGAGGGTGCTAGTAGAATCTGTGTCTCTCAGAATTTTTACCTCATGCATACAACCATTTAATCTAACGTTGCCAGATGAAATAAAGGGACGGTAACTGTCCTGCACTGATGGTGAAATTATTATTGGCTTAACCCTAGTGGGTTGCACCACGCATGCTACTACACCCCTGTCTAGATGATTTACGTTAGCTGCTAGGTACTCCTTCTGTCGGGAGTCCTGCATTAAAGGAACTTTTGGTGCTAGGTACTCCTTCTGTCGGGAGTCCTGCATTAAAGGCACATATGGAATTTGAGATACGGCGGCAACTGTCTGCCCCGATCTCTCGGTTTTCTCCTTGGCCCAGCACTGATAAGCTAGGTGGCCTCTCATGCCACAAAAAGTACATACTTTAGGGGATACAGGAACCTTCCCTCTTTGAGCATTACTATTTCTTTGGGGCCCACCTCTGTTACCATTGCCCTGAGTCGCACTTTTAGCTGGGGGAACAATTCTATTTTGGCTAGCTGGGGAAGACGTTATAGGCTTGTGACTGGGTCTGTCAGATTTCTGATTGGGATACTTAAAATTAGAACTAGAATTATCGTAGGGCTTCTTTCCACGAAATTTGTTATTGAGCACGTATGTGTCAGCCATGTCAGCGGCGTCGGCAAGACAATCTACCTTTTTCCCCTTTAAATGATAGGATACAGAAGAATCAATTTTCCATAGGAAATTTTCTAACAGGACCAACTCCTTCAGATCGTTGTAGCTTGTGACTTTCTTACTCTTGACCCAATGATTGAAAGTTTTAGTCATGGTCCTGGCAAATACCTTATGGGTTTCTTCTACTTTCTTCTGGTTTTTACGGAAAGATTGCCTGTAAGCCTCAGGCTGCAATTGATAGGTTTTTAGGATAGCTTCTTTGAGATTGTCATAATCCTGCCTAACTTCTGCTACTTCTGACAAATACGTGGCTCGAGCCTGCCCTGTCAAAACGGTTTGTAACATAAAAGGCCATTGATCTCTTGTCCACTTCATACCTCCAGCAACTTCCTCAAACAAAACAAAGAATCCTGCACATTATCCTCAGTAAAAGGTGGAATGACACTAGTCATAGTCAATCCCAGAGGGGGAGCAATTAAGGGAGCATTTGTATTGACATTTAGTTGAGCCGTACGATATTGATATTCACATTGTTCGGTCGTTGCTCTGGCTTTTATGCTGGCTTCTTCGATATTTGCTTTTATTCTGGCTTCTTCGGTATTTATTCTGGCTAGTTCTATTTTTAGTTTAGCTTGTTCTAGTTCGAATATTTGATCACCGGTCAAACCAGGTGGCAATTGTATATCAAGTTGGCTAGGTTTTCTCGGGATCCCACCAACTGCTCCATCACCCTCCCCGCCTTCCACAGGGAACAGGTGGGTTTTTATGGTCTGAGCCACCTCTACTTTGGACATGTTTGAGACAGTTAATTGGAGATGTGAGGCAAGCACTTCCAGTTCGGATTTTGACAGACAGTCAATATCAGGGGCTGTGGGTTCTGATTCTATGAAAACTCGAGCATCTTCGTCATTAATTAGATGAGGCATGATTAACCCGGGAGCTGCGGGGAGACTCTTAAGAGTTCCCCCGGCGCACTGCGGGGAGACTCTTAAGAGCAGAGACTTTGAACACGTACCAAAACCGCGCGTTTATAGCCAGGCGGCTGAAAATTGGTGTGGGTATAGTACTACATGTCAACTCTCGATACCACCCCGCCAAACGCTCGCCCCGCACTCGTGCAAGCACCACCGCGCCAGTAACCACGCACTAGTCATGGAGCCTACACGTCCCTCACGCTCGCTCCCTGATGACACATCCAGCCCTCCTTCTGGTGGTGTTAGCCGCCGTGGAAGGCAGAGGGTGGCTGCCAAAGACCCTAGCTACCAGTACGACACGCCCTACAGCTCAGAGGACGAATCACCAGCACCAAAAGCACGTAAAACACGTGCAAGCAGGGCAATGGCAAAGAGGTCATTGGTCTTTCGGGACACTGCCACCACGACCCAGGCCACTGCAACAACCACTACCACCACCACTGCCACCACTGCCACCCCTGCCACCCCTGCCACCGGTACCAGCGACGCAGGAGGCCGCCCTAGGGCTGCATTACCTGCGGGGGCAGGAAAAATGAAAGGCACGGGCGTAGGGAAAAGAACCCGTACGCCAGCCACAGTGCCCCTACCACCACCAACACCACCAGCCGCCCCTGGCCCGGCTGCCCCTGCCCCCCCTGCTGCCCCTGCCGCCCCTGCTGCCCCTGCCGCCCCTGCCGCCCCTGCCCAAGGAACAGGGAAGGGGAAGGGGAAAGGGAGAGGGAAAGCGACTGGGAAAGCGACTGCTGGCCCTGGTGTCCCTGCCTGCCCTGCTGCCCCTGCCGCCCCTGCTGCCCCTGCCGCCCCTGCCGCCCCTGCCGCCCCTGCCCAAGGAACAGGGAAGGGGAAGGGGAAAGGGAAAGCGACTGGGAAATCGACTGCTGGCCCTGGTGTCCCTGCCGGCCCTGCTGCCCCTGTTGCCCCTGCCCTGTTGCCCCTGCCGCCCATGCCGCCCCTGCCCAAGGAACAGAGAGAAGGGCGACAGGCACCACCATCATCTTGCCATCAAGGCCACGCACCACTGCTGCCCCGCCGCCGCCGCCGCCGCCCCTGCCGCCGCCCCTGCCACCACCTCTGCTGTCCCTGTCCATAAGACTCCCGCACGTGCCAAAGTGACCCGGAAAACTCTTACACCATCTAAGTATGCCGCCCTGCTGTTTGATGGTGATTCGCAGGACATTGGCAGCCCGTGTTTCGACGACGAAGCCCTAGCACGGGACCAAGGGTGGGGGGATTTGGGAGTGGACAGTGGGAGTGAGTCCGACGTCGGTGACGAAAACGAGGAAGGGCATCGTCTGTCAAGTGAAGAGGAGGGTAATGATGATGAAGTGCTGTATCGCGACCATGGAAGCGATATTTCAGACGCAGAAGCAGACGACATTCCGATCCCTGGCATGCCTTCGTTCGATTGGTCTGACGGGGTCAATTTTGTACCTGACGTGCCCCAGTTCAATCCTGGGACGTCAGGAACAACTGACGACTGGCCCTGTGATGATCAAGCGAACGAAAGCGACTTCTTCCTCGCTTTTTTCGACATGGAGGTAATGACGTACATCGTTGCCCAAACAAACGCCTACTACAGGTGGGTGTTTGGCAGATTGGACGTCCTTTCTCCAAAAGCGAGAATACGAGGCTGGGTGGATACGACTGTGGAAGAATTTCTGACGTTCTTTGCCTTGTTGTTCCTCATGCCTCTGATCAAGAAGCATGTGTTGCAACACTATTGGAAGCACGACCCTCTCATCGCCACCCCAACTTTCAATAAGTTCATGACTCGTGACAGATTTTGTTGCTGCTAAGATTTATGCACTTTGCAGACAACGAAAATCCTAACAGGATTGACAGGATATGGAAAGTTCGGGATGTGTTCACCATGTTGTTGGAGAGGTATAGGAAATACTTTTACCCCTTCCTCAATTTGGTGATTGATGAGTCGCTCGTGCTCTTTAAAGGACGTCTTGTATTCAAGCAGTATATCCCCTTGAAGAGGCATAGGTTCGGAATCAAGCTCTTCGTGTTGTGCGACTGTGAAACTGGAATAGTGCTTGACATGATCGTGTATACAGGAACTGACATTGACGTACCGAAAGCCGCTGCCAATGACCCCATGGGCATGTCAGGTGCCATCGTCAGGAAAATGTTGGCACCTTACCTGGGCAAAGGCCACATCATCTACACTGACAACTGGTATACTTCTCCTGCTCTCTGCCAGTTTCTTTATGACAACCAAACGGGGTCATGTGGGACTGTCAGAAAGACAAGAAAGTTTATGCCAAAGTTCACAGGTGATGTCATTCCTCTCACAGATGCCTCCTCCAGTGACACACCTTCAGAAGACGACCTGGCCCAGGAACACCGCGAGAGGCATGTGCGAAGAAGGCGACGAAAGGGGCAGAAATACAAGCAGCTCGAGAAGTGTGGGAAACTGATAGCCCTGAAGTGGAAGGATAAGCGAGACGTCCACCTGCTTTCCACCGTCCACACAGGTGCCCAGGTGGATTCTGGCAAAATCCACTACCGAACCAGGAAGACAATCTACAAGCCCGACATGGTAGTGGACTACACCAAAAACATGCGCCTGGTGGACAAGTCTGACTGTCAGCTGTCAGGCGTTGAGTGTCTGAGGAAGACTGTGAAGTGGTATCACAAGCTCTTCCTCCACCTAGTTGACATAACGATGCTGAATGCCTACAACTTGTGGTTGGTGAAGAAGGATATGGCCCCAAACCAGAAGCTGAAATTTCGTGTACAACGTCTCCTACCAACTCCTGGAGAAGTATGGCACCACCACTCACAGACGTACGGCATGGCGTGGGGATCACGTTCCTGACCGCATCCAGCTGGGTGTCGAAAGACACTACACAACCAACACCGAGCTGATTGGCACTCGTCACAGGCAGGTGCAGTGCACCGTCTGCAGCTCCAGTGTGAGGAAACCCCATGTAACCAAAAGAGTCACCTCAATGTGCGCCGAGTGCAAAGTTGCACTCTGCCTGGGTGACTGCTTCAGGGACTACCACACCTTCAAGAACTACTGAGTGTCGGCCCCTGCCCTGCCCTGCCCTGCCCTGGACTCGCCCCGTGCCCTGCCCTGGACTGGACTCGCCTCCTGCCCTGCCCTGCCCTGGACTCGCGCCCTACCTTACCTGACCTGACCTAATTGATCACGCTACCTCATAATGTAACATATATATTATATAATGTATAAGTTCCAAAGATGTCCCTGTGATATAGCTTTTACATTATATAATTGTATGTTTCATTATTTAGTTTATAAGTTTCAAAGATTTACATGTAATATGCCTTATTTTTTTAGTATATCAATATATATGTTTGTTATTAGCCTAAGTAATGTGTATATAATTATTTTCTTTCCTCAAATGAATTGTACAAAAATAAATATGTTTCAATAAATCATGTCAAACCTACTATGATAATAAAATAAAACAATAAAAAAAGAAAAAAGAAAACAAGGTCATGTCATTGTATTCTTACAATATGATATATTCTATGAATATTTCATATTGTTTGAATACAATGGCATGATCTTGTAAAAAAAAAAATTTATAAATTTTTTTCTAGACAATATAAAACCTTCCCCATAACCCCCTCCTGGATTCGATCCCACTACCCTACGACACTTTGAGTTTCCAGTCCGCGACCTTACCAACCATGCCACAGGAGCTCATACCAAATATCACTCAAAACTTCGTGTCTACAATCGAAATGACAATATACAAAAAAAATGAATTATCCCACCAATTTACGTTTGTAAATTGATGGGATTATCAATTATATCATGCCAAGGTTTATAATAGTTTGTCCCTGTCAAGAATTAGTAATTATATAACTTTATTCTGTCAAAAAATTGCCCAAACACTCAGCAAAATTGCCCCTCTCAGTGTGACTCCACTCATTTTCACACGGTCAGGCGGTCACGAGGTGACCCTTGCCGCTCCTGGATTCTCCAGCTACAGCAGCTCTGTCTGGGAACAAAATTGGTATAAATACAATAATGGATAAAATACTCTTCACAAATACATTTGTATTGTATAATATTGTAAATAAAAATGAATAATAACTGTGTGGGTGTCGAAAATTGCTCAACCAGCTTTCTTATGTCTCGCCTACGCACGTATATTGGATTATACATAGTCATGACTGACATACAAATAATTGCAGTAGGTCTCGAATATACATTTAGATTGCATATTACTTCGAAATAAATAAGTAAACGTTTCTCTGGTGGCAATCTACCCTTTCGCAGGTGTAAGGAGACACCAGTCTATATTTAGCCCTCTATCACAACAGGCAATCTCCCTGTGTTGACTCAGCACCGTCGCTGGTGGTCTATAAATATAGTACTTTATTTACAGTCAATGGCCTACATGTTTCTGTGGTACTTCACATGTGTCTAAAATGCAATGTCTGCTTGCATAAAAATGCAATTCTGAAGTCCATTTATACGTACGACATACGCATGTCTCAGTTTCTCTCTCTCTCTCTCTCTCTCTCTCCATTCCTGACTCATGTTATTGTAGACCTGTTGATGGCAACGAACACCAGCCATCTGGTAGACATAAGGGTCAAAATACCAAACATCAATACGCCTGGGGCGCCTCCACAATTATCACTAAGCTGGTTATCTATCTAGAGATCTGCCTGACTTCCATCTCTCCACGACTCACTCACTCACTGCACCCCTGCATGCCTCCCTCCCACCCACCCACCCACCCCCAACCCCCCCTTTCAGGCTTCCGTCTGCTAGAAACACATTCACAATTTGCGTAAATATCGCATCAATTGGGCTATATGCGGTATATTCCTTGTTATATGGGACGCCTACATATGTACACGTCTTTATTATAGCATGAGAGTGATCTAAATACAAGATTGATGTGATATTTATGGCGTAACACACCCTCTCCCCCTTTCATTCCCACCACAACTCACTCACACCTTGGTTCACGCATAGAAACTCATTGATAATGTGCGTAAATATCGCATGAATTGGTTTATATGCGGTATATATTTTGATATATGTACATACGTACAAGTCTGTATTATAGCGTGACAGTGCTCTACGTACAAGATATACGTGATATGTATGGCGTAAACCACACTCTCAGCTCATAAATTGCCGCCAAACCTCCAACACATCTTCATTCCCGCCTAAATATTCTCTTATAATTCCCTTATATATTGCAATTTTTGGTCACTATGAGGCATATTCATTGTTATATGGGTGCCCTACACACGGATACATACTCTAAATAGCCTAAAAGGGCTCGAAAAAGGAGATATACGTGATAATACGCGGTAACCCACCCCCTCCTCCCTCTCCTTCTATCCCCTGCGCGCGTAAATATTCGGCAGGGAAATCTCGCCGCTCGATGACAATCTAGCCGCGCGGTGCCATTCGCTCCACATTTTTCAACTACGGACCGTTCCCCTACCCCCCCAAGACATTTTTTGGGGGGTCAAATATATATGGGCCGATGCACGCAAACATTCCCTACACGATGATGTACTTTTTATCGAAATTGGCAATAGGTCCCAAAATCATCATAGGTGCGCAGTCTTACCCTGTAGAAAACCCCCTGTGCGCCGCGGAGAGGTTAATATTTGATTTTTAAGTAGTGAAACGTTAATGAAACTGAGTGAAACTGTATGAAACAAATCCTGGCGAGGTCGCCACTCTTCTGTTACGTATCTTGATCCTCAAGTGGTTAACTTGATGAATCTAGATAGCACAGAGATATATATTAAGGTATCAGTCAGCTGAAGGCAAAACAAAAGTAAAATCTAATACAATTATTTCCTGTTGTTGCTTCCTTTCCTTTTGGATCTTAGGACTTGGTATCCTTTATTGACTGATACTCTTTACTTATGAAAAAATACTGAAACTAATTAAAGTCATGTAGTATTTATAAAGAATTATTATTTAACCGAAGCTTAGTAGGCTATGGTTATGAACCGAAGAAGTTATATCTAAAGAAGGACTATTAATTCTATAAAAAGTCTTGAAAGATAAAATTAAAGTAAGAATATTTCTGTCTCTTACCCTTTTTTAAATGAATAGATAGTTTTCTTATATGTCCTTTTATTTATATTTAATGTAATTATTCTTGGTTCTTGTCTTACGTTAACAGTATTATATTATTATAATCATCAGGATTTATATCAAAGTCACATAAAAAGTTAGATATATATTTAATAATTAGTTAAATGTATTTCTTAACCACGTAACATTGAGGTTTGATTATGAGTAAATAAAGTTACAGGATCGCTTCATAGATTCGATTAAGGTCTCACTCAAATAATATGAAAAGCAAAATAATATTTTGAAGCTAAAAGAATTTTCTTCAGCTTAGGAAATCACTAGAAGTAATATTAACACAGCCATGTTAGTCTAAGGCGATATTACTAATATGAGACAATAGCATCACCGTACTAAGCACCGTTAAGCAATGTAAGCTTATTTAAAAGAAAATGAAAGAACTCGAAAGTATTAATATAAAACAATAGTATTACTTTCATCATAACTCAATTACTTAAAGAGTTGCTTTAGTCCACAAGTTAGTCAACTAAAATAGTTAGGTACATAATAATAGCGTTAACGTTAATTCCCAATCAAATAGTTAAGTACAGAATAGTAGCGTTAACGTCCCAATCACATATCTCACTAACCAACATAACGTAAGTGTTTACACCGAACACACTTAACACACATATATAATCTGACTGACAGTCACAAACCCATTATAATACTTCACCCCGTCTTCCTCCAGCTGCAATTTCACCTTCCCCAACTCCAAATGAGACTGATTTGAATGCCCACTACTCGGGTCTTATATACTAAACAATGATGGTGTAGGAACGAATCAGGAGGCGAGTGATGGTGCGCGCCCCTATCATAGCTCCTCGAGTTGCATAGCCGGTGCGTCGTCCAATGGGGGCTCCTGGCGTCGATCATACGTCATAGCGTCGGGTCATCGAAGTAGTTTGCAGGGTCCCCTATGACCCACGCAGGTGTGAAGGCTTGTTTGCTGGTATGCGGACGAGCTGGTTTCCCACTCGCTGGTTCGCTCGCTAGTCTGCTTCGCCGCTTGGGTAGTTTGGCACTCCTTCAACTCTAATTCTAACTCTTAAATTAACATACAGGGCTCCGTATGTCAGAATATATATATATATATATATATATATATATATATATATATATATATATATATATATATATTTAATAGATTATTATAATTATATCCTAATGTATATTCATGTTATACAATTAAGATTCTTAAAGTTAAAATATTTATTTCTGAGGCAGTTTACTATTTAAGGATATATCACCATAACACATAATACTACCAGACAGTGAGGACAAACGGTTGTGACTTTCACCACACAAACAACTGCACACATGCCAAAATAAGCACATATAGTAAATGTTCCACTCGTACGTCATAGTGACACAATATCCTTGTTGTGTTGCATAATACTTATTGTCCAAAGTGTTCGTAATTATACAGTAAGTATATATTGAGATATTCTGAGTTATAATAGAGATATTCGAGAGAAAGTTTACACGGACTGCATAGACCTTGCGGCCCTTACAAGGCAGTCCGGACTTAATTCTAACACACATTTGCTACTAAGTGGAAAGTAAGGCTAGCAAAGCAGAAGGCCTCTCCCCAGAGAGAGAGCGAGCGAGAGGGAGATGCAATATGATATTATTTTATGTATACGAAGCGAAGAGGACAAAAGGCAAAGCTGCCTGTAATAAGGAGTCTCAATTTCTGGACACACAGAGCCTGAAGTAGTTTAAGTAATAGGATGAGGGATCTATGGACTGGGGGAGAGAGTTGCAAAGGTTACTTGTTAAGTGGAAAAATTACTGGGAAAATTGGTTCACACTTTGGTTACAGAGTTGGGCAGATTAGGGGTAGAAATGTGGTGAGAGGCGGGTGACATTTACTCTATAAGAGAAGGGGTATATACTGAGAAAGCTCTGAAGAACATTAATTATTTTAATAGCGGTAGAAGTGTAAGGAAGAAGCAACATTGCGGAGTGTAGAGAAAAATTGAAGATAAATAGTAAGAGGAGGTGAGTTGATGAGACAAAATGCTTTTGACTCTATCCTTTCGAGAAGTGCAGAATGGGTGGAACCTCCCCACACAGACCAACACTACTCGGTCTACGGGCTCACAGTACCCATAAACAGTACAGTAAATAACTCACAGAGACAGTTGAGCACACCTAACTTCTGGGAACCTGTTTTCAGCAAGATTGATGATATGGTCTTTCCAAGAAAGATCTGAAGATAAAGACACATTAAGCATATTGAGAGAATACAAGGGGTTGTTTTTTGTGTTGGTGAAGAGTAAGGGATAGTCGTGTGGAAGATGATGACGGGTAGAAAGATGGATAAAATGAGGGGTAGCTGAATCTGGTGTTGCTTGATTTCCTTAAAGCAACAAGGATATCTATGCCCCAATGGAAAATAGTTGATAGATCAGAAGATAAGTTTGCCATTGCTTTATCACTTGGATTTTGAAGTAATGCTGTACACGTATCTAAACAGTACAGGTTAGTATATTTAGTCATATATTAATATGCAACACACACTCAACCACACATTTATACACGGGTGACCTAACAAGGTTATCAACGACACGAAGTATGACACTAGTTTACCATATGATGTGAAACAAACTTAAGACATAATGGTCACTCTTATAATGTGGTCATTTATCAACAGGGCCCTTGCCATAATATTTCGCTTTGAGGTATGTGTTTTCGTTCAGACAGCAGGGAGGGTCGGAGTTTACGAGCAACTCGAACGATAACATGTGGGAGCCTTTTTGAGAGCGATCATAAAAATGTTACGCAAGGGAAGTTATGGCCGGAGGGGGAGACGAAGATGAGACACAAGAAGAAAGTTTCTGGCTAAAAAAATATTGATACAAAAATGTAAGCAACAATTATCACAAAGTAATCGAGTATGCACAGAAATTAAGAGGGTAGGTGGAGGGAATAAGTTAGATTTTGGAAACGCAAATGTTGAAATACATTTACTGTAGACAATTATACTCACTTAATAGGGGCCTACGTCACGGTGGTTGGATGTAGCAGTACTCACCCTCCGGCTCCATATCCAGGGGTCTCTCCTTGTTTTTTTAAATTTTATATGTGAGTGAAGGACACAAAAGGCAGAACTGCCTGTAACGAGTGCCTCCCCCAGAGTTGAAAGAGTTACAGGGCCAAAATCAAGGGACGTTCGAGCCAAAATACCTGGACACATGGAATTTGAAGCAATTTAAATCATAGGAAGAGGGAAAGGCTGATTCTGGGAGAGAATTCCAGAGCTCAGCTTTTGAATAGAAGAAAGACTGAGCATAACGTTTCATTCTTGGGTTGGAGAGTTACACAGAGTACGGGTGGGATGAGAGTTGCAAACCGCGACTTAGTCATCCCAAGTAGTTTCCAAAATGAACAGTCGACTTTCAACAACCATGAGTCACATGGTCTTCCCTAAATGCTCCTCCACTTAGGGTTGTCACTGACTAAAACCACCTCATGAGCAGGAACACATCAGAGGCGGGCCACATGTACATTATATTCTAAAGCTGGCGCTCATAGACTATGTACCAAATGTGTCTCGAATCAGTTTCAGCGAGTAGGCGCTGGTTTGATATATGGTCTTACCAACTCATGATTCTGCAAAGACACTTGGTACCAAAGGAGTTAATGCGTCTTTCCAAGCCATCGTTTCGTTTCCTCGCAATCATATAGCAGGACAAGGAGTACCAGTGTGAAGATCCGTAAATTAGTCCTTCTGCAAAAGTATCTACTTCTTCATATGCTCTTTTTTGGAACATCTATAACCCCATATCCTAGACCAAAACAATAACAAATGTCACAGCCTGACCCATCATGTTATGGATCTCACTACCAAGATGAATAAATTAATATAAGTCCTCTATGTTCTAGCCACATACTTGTACATACAGTATATACTGCTTCACCCAACAAGCCACCAAAAGCTTGACCTTTATTCTCAGTCCAAAAGACATTTAGACCCAATGGCTCTGACTCCTATTGTGCCTCAAGTTTATTATATTTGTTTTTGTGCATGAAGGAGACACAAGGCAAATATGTCTGTAAGAAGTGTTCCCTTAAAGATTGAAAGAGTGATAGAGAACCAAATGTAAGTTACATTAGAGGTAATTTAGGTGTGTTGAAAATAAGTGTGGTGTGCTTGGTAAGTGTAGTGAAATGAATAGGAGGAGGAAGTGTTTCTAAGAGTAAGCTGGATTACTATCTGTGTACGTGAGGCACAAATAGAAACAGTAGGGGAAGCCAGGCAAATGAAACAAGAGTTCCAGCAACTCATCATATGCCTATATGGCTTCCCCTGCGTACTGCCCTGCTTGATTGGTGCCTACAATCTCCCCACTCGCGTTAATGTGAGATTGTCTAGCAACTCCGCTAAGAACAATGCATTATCAGCCGGATCAAGGCCAGAGATTTGGATATTGAT
This sequence comes from Paralithodes platypus, assembly GCA_032716605.1. Lineage (NCBI taxonomy): Eukaryota > Metazoa > Arthropoda > Malacostraca > Decapoda > Lithodidae > Paralithodes > Paralithodes platypus. The sequence continues at coordinate 35,473,131 of CM064525.1, forward strand.
GACTATTGCTCCACATTCACTACGACTGACTATCAGGCCCAATCCATACAAGTGTCGAAAACTGAGGGTGACAGCAAACATCCCTGTGTCACACCTGAGTTAATGAGGAAAATGGGGGATGCCTGTCCACTACACTGGACAGCACCAGATGAATAATCACTGCAGGTATCTCATGGAGCGGAAGAAGCTCCCAATAATCTCAGAAAAAATAGAGAGCATCTGAATGATATTGAAGTTGATGAAGATAATAAAGATATGTTTGATAACATGTATTAATTACATTAACATTACATGTATTAATTACATGTATTACATTACATTAATTACGTAATTACAAAACACGGTTTTCAAAGCTGACAATTATATTTATTTTGATCTACCTTCATGAATGTAGGTAAGAACACGTATAACATATTTTATTACGACCAACTAATTCAATTGGGGGAAAATGTTTACATGCACGGCTGCTTGGATGCACACACACATTAGTACATACGCAGCCGCCAACAAATATAACTATTGCTAAGCAAAATGTTGCGTTAGTAGCAATATATTTTTATATTTTCAAACAAAATAAGTTTATGAATATGCAATCCTATGAATAGGTTAAGGTTATATACTTATCTTCCCATTATATCCTGTCATCCTATTACTAACATTGACTATAAAGAAGGAAAATGTAGTATGACATGAATATATAATGTAATTACTGTGTGGCTGGACGCAGCTCACCCTCCATATTAAGGTCGTAAAGAAGTTGCCGAGTGAGCGAGTGAGCGAGTCTCCTCCTTCCTCATATTTCAACCTCATTATGTCCTACTTATTACAGCACGCACTCTACTAGCCGTCTGCTATCTGTTCCTTAGCCTTTCAATTTTGGATTTCTCATTTGCTGCATTTCTGGAAAAAGAGCGAGAGCTTTGGAAATTATTATGATAATTTAATTAATTAATTTCACTCCGAACACCAAAGACCTCCCAATGAAATCAAAGGGTTGTATGAGGCCATAACCATTTGATCTGACTTAAATAAGGGTAATTTATTTATATCTCAAAAGAGATGGAACATTGATAGGTCTACAACAATAATTATTGTGATTGTTCTGCTCAGTGTGCTATGGATGACAACATAATTATGTAGAATTACTTTGTTTGCTAGTAAGTTTACTCTATGTGCAGATTTTGCCATCAATGGACAGAGATAGAAGACAAAGTAGATGATGCCAATAAACTGATGCAGACCTTGACCCACAGAGTTGAATTACTCCAAAAACTTGTTGCTAACATTGGTAGTGCCAGCATCAACCCTAAACTGAATGTTGATGCCTCCACTATGAAACACATTAGCTAACTCCGATGATCCGAAAATGGAACACCTGTCGAACCTATGCGAGTGTTGTGAAACCATAATATTACCAGTATCCCCACCGCTCCACAGAACAGCAGCTTCCAAGTAGTTGGAAATAGTAACCATTTACTTCCAAGTAATACCTTCATTTCAATAACCCACTATAACAAGTTTCAAACATTTGCCGACACCAAATATGAGCCAGAGGCAAACTAATAGGCGACTCCATCATCAGAGATCAGCTGACAGAGTTCTGTGGTAGGGACCTTAACAAAAGGAAGCGCTTTTACACTGCAGGTGGTAGACTAGACGACATCATTGCAGTTAATATGTTTGTTTTTCCTATGTGTAAGCCCCACAGTTGAAGGAGTGAAACAGAGCCAAATTCAAGGTAAGTTAGAGTAAAAAATGACTGGACAAACAGAATTTGAAGCAATTTAAATCATAGGATGAGGGAAAGACAGACTGAAGGAGGGAGTTCGAAAAATAATATTTTTAAGTAGATGAAAAACCGTGAAAACGGTTTCACTCTTGGGTTAAAGAGTTGGACAGAAAAGGGGTGGGAATGTGTTGAAAGGTGGGTGCCACATACTCCCTATAGGAGAGGAAGTATACACTGAGAAAGCTCGGAAGAACATTATTGAGATAGAGGTACAAAGAGAGAGAGATCCAACATTCCGGCATGTAGAAAAAAATTGTAGGGAATAGTAAGAGGTGAATTGACGAGACAGAATGCTTTTGACTCTATCTACCCTTTTGAGTGCGGTATGACTGGAACCTCCACTCGCATATGAACAATACTCGATTCATGGGCGGCATTGTGCCCCTGTACAGAGCAAGAAGCTGTGCGTGGGTGGGAAACCCACAGAGACGGTTGAGCACACCTTGGGAAGCTGTTTTAGCATAGGTAATAATATGTTTTTTCCAAGAAAAGTTAGAAGAAAAAGAAACATAAAGAATATTGAGAGAAGTCGAAGGGTTGATTTGTGAATTGTTGAAGAGTAAGGGATAGTCATTTGGAAAACTGTGACGGGTAGGTAGGTGGAGAATTTGGGTTTTAGAAGCCTTGAAAGTAACAAGAATCTCTCTCTTGGATATATTGTAGTTGAGAGATTAGAAGATAGGTGTGGAATGGCTCCATCACGTGATTTTTGGAGTAGTTGCATGATGGTTCGTTGTTGAAAACTAGCAGAATAGTGTAAGGTAGAAATATCAGCATAGTGGATACGGCTAAAGGTAAACAAAACACAATTGATCCAACATATCGGCAATGGCCCCCCACCACAGGCCACATAGTTGGAGTCCCATTATCAAATTTTGCCCAGGGCGCCCCTCTGTTGGTTCCCTTTTGCAGGAGTGACAGAAAACGTGACCCAGTGTTAATGAAATACATTACGAGCAATTGCACATGATTTTCATTACTTCTGCCAACGAAGCTGCCCCATTTGTTTTTCCCTCCATTTGTTTGTATATTTGTCTTGATTTGTTTGTTTGTCTGTAAACAAGATATAGCCTATCAAAAAGCTATCAACAGATTGTCACGAAAATTGGAGGCCAGAAAGGATAAACACCAAAGAAGAACAAATTTAATTGCAGAGGTGATTAGTAGAGCGCATACCTCCGCCAGCGTAGATGGCTCACAAATTTATGAACCGATGTTCACGAAACTTGGTGATCAGATGGGAAATGCACCAAGGGAGAAGTAATTATATTTAGGAAGCGATCAGTAGAGCGCATACCTCCGCCAGCTTAGGTGGAGGTACGCGCTTTCCAGAGTACCCCTTTAGTTACCTTTGCCATCGAAGATAAACGGAGCTTATGCTTTTTCATCCGTTTGTCTGATTACCTGTAAAAAAGATATCTCAAAAGGTTATGAAACGATGACAACGAAATTTGGTGACCAGATAGGATATGCTCTGAGAAACAAGCAATTAAATATTGGAGGCGATCATTAGTGCGCATACCTCCGCCAGGCGGCTCTCAAAGTTATGAAACGATTTTCACGAAATTTGGTGGTTATTATTGAACCAAATTAAGTTATCTTCCACATGCAAATACTCTAATCTATCCACTAGAATGTAACAGAGCCCTTTTTCTTTCATTTCATATTGTGTGTATCGCCACATGCCTCAGAGTTAACACAGCTGCACAGACCTATATTCCTCTTGGACTTGTTTCACCTGTTTTTTTCATGTTTTAGTTAATGCTGCAGAACAGATAGTGCCAGAGCGTACATTGCTATTGCCACTGGATTTCCTTGCGTTGTTACTTCATTTGATTTGACAATTCTCAATTTTTCCTTCTGTGTACAGGTTAGCTGGTGCCTTATACATATTTGTTATATAGGCCTACTTGGAGATACGAGGGCATAATTTTGATCTTGATGTTGTGAACAGCAGCCTCCTTATAAATGGTGCTGAAGGTATTTGTAGCAGTAAAATTGCTTCACAATCTTCCTCATTATACACCTTCCCTATTACATGTACTGCTGCTTCTCTTTCTGCTTGCTGTCCAGCACACACCTGCAAGTTAGTCACTAGTTTCCGTACATCTTTATGCAGACGTGATTGTTTTTCCTATAATCCGTACAAGAACTTCCTTTACACCTACTGGTATAACTCCGGGGTTCTTACTTAACCCACGGGACCCCAATCGATTTAATTAAAAAGTACACTCCAGGACCAGCCACTTGTCAATTTTTATTTTTCCCGAAAACACATGGCATGGGTTAGTAATAAAGGAAAAACAACATAACACCGCTCACCTAGTTCATTTGTGGGTCCTGGGGGGCGGGGGAAAGTCACAATTAATATGGAGTGATGATAATAATAATAATAATAATAATAATAGTTCTTAAAGCTAGCACATGCTAAGCTAGCTAAGGATAGCTCAATAAGGCCGATTAGGCGTATTTCCATTGGGGTCCTGTACTACTACCCCATCCCTTTGCTCATGAGGGATGGTAATGACTCAGTGCTTGTGAAAAATCTTTAATGCGCCGAGCGAGGGCGCGTGGCCGCGAACCCGGGCCTTCTGGGTGGAAGTCCGAGACGCTAGTCACTACACCAAGCGAGCCGCTTGCAATATACTGGAAAATCACTCCTTCGCGTGTCCACACGCATGCGGCTGGACTTGGAGGGTTGCAAACTATCAGTATTGTTCCGTGGGATCCTAAAGTAGTTCCCATACAAATCTGAACCCACTAGATGCCATAGTACAATAGTAATTAAATCGAACGCAACCGTTGCGCCGCTGGGACTGTGAGTTACATACATAGGCAACACATAACGCACGTCGCTGGGGTCCAGGGGTTAATGGGATCAGGCGGTATGCTGTCAGAGCTTTGATATTCAAGCATGGTGATGCTGCGAGCTTTCACGCAATCATTTATATTGCTTCACAAAGGTTACTTGCAGCTTTGCCAAACTTGTTTTGACTTAGGAAGATCCAGTAAGTCATAACATTTACATCTGACAGACACGCCCCTCCCTTTGACTTTAGTTCCTTTCTCCATATGAGGTATCCAGTTATAGTATCATGTATCACAGGGTCTAGCTTGGCTTACCTACCTGGGGGTAAGGGGGTTACTCCATATTTAGTGGAGGGAAAGAGTATGCCCCACATATATTAATGCATCTCATGAGAGGTAAAGCCCTTTCACAAAGAGATCTCACTATACACTAACTCCCCTTGGGGAGGTGAAGCTCCTTGGACAACCTAGCTGCCACTGGATTCCCATAAAGTAGCCTCCCATCTTGGCCACGCCATTTGCTGGTTTTGCTTCAGGGTGTTTAACGTTTACCAGTCCAACGCCCCAGCCAGCAATCCCTCAACGACAAATGTAATGAAGCCATAGAACTCTTAAATTCTGATCTAAATACTATTTCCAATTGGGGCAGAGAAACCTTGTTAACTTTAATGCTTCCAAAACCCAATTTCTCCATCTATCTACCCGTCAGGATCTCCCAGCGGACTATCCCTTATTCTTCAACAATACAAAAATCAACCCTTCATCTTCTCTCAATATTCTTGGTGTCTCTTTTTCTTCTGCTCTCATTTGGAAGGACCATATTACCAGTCTTGCTAAGGCAGCCTCCCAGAAGCTGGGTGTGCTCAACCGCCTTAGGGGGTTCTTTTCCCCTGCACAGCTTCTTGCTCTGTACAGGGGCATAGTGCGCCCTTGTATTGAGTATTGTTCACATGTGTGGGGAGGTTCCTCTCACACTGCTCTCCTAGACAAAGTTGAAAGGAAGGCCTTTCGTATCATTAACTCCCGTCCACTCACCAACTCTCTCTCTCCGCCGCAATGTTGCATCTCTCTCGCTATTCTATCGCTACTATAATAATCAGTGTTCCTCAGAGCTATCCCAGTGCATACCACCTCCTTTACGTAGGGCACGTGGTACCCGTCTTGCAACTCAATCCCACCCCTACTCTGTGCAACTCTCCAACCCAAGAGTGAAACGTTACTCTCAAACTTTCTTCTACTCAACAGCTGAGCTCTGGAACTCTCTCCCAGAATCAGTCTTTCCCTCTTCCTATGACTTAAATTGCTTCAAACTCTGTGTGTCCAGGCATTTTGGCTCGAACGTCCCTTGATTTTGGCCCTGTCACTCTTTCAACTATGGGGGAGGCACTCGCTATAGGCAGTTATGCCTTTTGCCTCCCTCAATCACATAGAAAAAAAAAAAAAAAAAAAAAAAAAAAAAAAAGTTATTGATTCATTCTGAACACCCCATTTGAGGCTTCCCTCAAAGTGACTGTGCCACTTTACCAATCCTTATACTGTTTCCCAATGACTGTGCAGTATAATCTGGTTTACTTCTGTTATGTTGTTATATTTTCCGTATTTGCTGGATTGCCCTTACTTGGCTATGATTGTTTTTTTCTTTTATAATTCACCATTTGTCAACCATTCCATTTATGTTTCAACACTTTAGGATTTTCTTTAAGTTTGCCTTTTGTATATTTCTTTGAAGATACAAATGATGTATGCCATGCTATCGTGATTGCCAGATGCAAAAACTTATTATGTTGCCGCTGAATTACATAGTTGTAAATATAATTTACTATTATTGTGAATCCATCACCAAAGTATCCCATCCATTTGCCCCCGTTCACGTTTTTATTACGAGTTTGTTCGTTCTGACCCCAATATTTGTTCACCTCTGTTTACTTGCTAATTATTGATAATTGCATTTTCTCCGGCCAGCTTAATTGTTGATTGATATTACCTGCATTTTCTTTAGGCGGGGTTGCTTGTACGTTCTCATTTAATACAATACATAGTCTCATTCAAGATTCATTTGTGTCGCACCATTCATTGCATTTCCTCTTTCAGCAGAATTATTCCTCGAATGTGAGCCAGTTAATGCTATTTGTTCCCATGCATTACCAACATTTCCACCGATGTCCTAATCCCTGATCTATCTATCCGTATTTCCCTAAAGAATGAGCCTCTACCCGATAAAGGTGAATATGCAAACATTCTATGAATATTATTTGAAAGAGTAGACGTCAATAAACCATATTAAAGAGAAAAACAATGCAACAGACAATCAAGTAATAGTTGACTAAATGATAGTGGCGCGAACAAATAGTGACAGATAGTGTGTAAAATGTGTAAATATTATACATATATAGAGATGATAATGGGAAGCAAGATGCCAGGAAATTAAATTAAAAACCTAAAATTGTATAAGGGCAAGCATGAAGAAATGACATTACCCAGCATGAAGTATGACTTTGTGACGCCTCCCGGCGTTAGCAGAATGGTTGCGTGGGGCATTGCAGCTCGCTAGCGCTCGCCAGGATGGGGGGATAGGCTACAGTTGTCCTAGAATGATCTGCTTTATTTCATTAGTGTCGTGTTGCCACAGACAGTCTAGAAGTGGTCTTTGTTTTGGTCTGTGGCCGCGCCTTATATTTTATATTCGCTATAATATAAATGTTGCTTGTGTGGGAGGCGAGCGAGAGGGTGTGAAGGAGTACACCCAGCAGCGTGGTGAGCTATGACACGGCTTGCTTGGGCGCTGACGGCGTTGGCGGCCGGGTGGTCAACTAGTCCCTTCCCGTCGCTGCCTTGTGTTTTTTACCAGCTCAGAGCTTGCCTGACACGCGTATCACCTACATCCTTTGCAATTCTGTCCCCCATACTCGCTACTTTGCATACTATCTCTCTCTCTCTCGACTTCTCCTTTCTCATTCTCTAATCTTTATTAAACTCAACATCCCTTCTGGTTTCAGCATAGACGTTCACCGTCGACCAGTCGTATTGTACGCGAAGCTCTCAGATATTTCCATGTATTAGGTTAAGGAGGTATTATGCTTTATTGAGGTTTAGAGAGACGGACTTTTCCGTATGTGTCCTCTCTCGGGAAGGTTGTAGACCGGTATATGTCTCCCTTGCAAGGTGTTGAGTGATTCTGCTTGGTTATCTAAAGCTAGACTAGGGGTAAGGTTACTGTGTTGTTGTCTCCGATGTGTGCAGTGTTAGGTAAGCTCTGCACGACATCGACAGGTACTGTGGGAGCCTAAGTTGTCTTCGGGTTGGTTTACTTTGCGAGCACAGCGCTGTGGTGTGAGAGGGCCATAGCCTATCCCTCACAACATAGTGCTGCCTCTTTGTGTTGACTTCTGAGGAATCGCCAGGATAGAGCTAGGTACTAGAGACATAGATTTATCAAGAGAGCATCCCCGTCATATAACGTAATCTTCATTATACCACCCTCGGACAACGTTAGGCTACGAGCTGCATGCTCGCCCATTGTTGCCCTGCCTTGATACCCCAGCTAGACTTTATTAACTGAGCAGACACTGGTTAGAGATAAGCCCCATTATTATATGTATGCAGCATTATTATTCACTGCACTTTTGAGCCCAGGTTGTTGTTGAGTTGCACAACGCGAGTAGGCTGTTGCATTGTGTCACGAAGCATTTCTTTAGTTGTCGAGCATTACTACCTTTGCGCAGTCTTTATTATTCGCCTGCCTATTATTACTATATGTCCTAGCATTTATTGTGACCCGTATTCTGCATTATAATTGTTCAAGATTCTTTACGAACATCTTCCCAGCATCAGAATTATTTCAGAAGTTTCCAATTGATGTTGCAGGACTAGCATTGCACTTTCTTTAACACCTAACGAGCGGCCTAGGCGGTAAATAATATGTAGCCACCAGCGGGGTGTTTTTGCCCAAAATAGGGCTGTTTACGTGATCATTTTCATGCCTAAATAAGACCCAGAGCGTAAAACATGTATCTATCCCTGAAAGGGCATAAACAAAGCTTTCCAATGACACCACAACGATCCTTGTATGACCGATAGTTTTCTTGCAACAACCGCGCAACACGAGTGCAAAAACCATGTAATTCGGTACTTTCGCCATACAATTCACTATGTAGCGAGTGTGAGAGGCTAGAGGAGGGTGGGATTCATGTCAGTTGCACCGCCGCGGTGGTCTGGAACAGTCATAGGCTCGCTACTCTCCTGCCGCCACTTGTCTCTCTCTCTCAGCAACATTACGTGCTCAAATTGCCACACGACTTATGGTGTGAGCCGCCACATAGTCCAAATTTATTTAACTCGACTTATGTTGTGGGCCGCCAATAAGGGGTTAATACAGGAGTGCCAGTTATTTGAGTATCTACCGTAACGTTAATTAATCACGTTAACTATCTTTTCTTTGTGTAACATAATCGAGTAATCTTTTACTGTTTGAAAATAGGCTGTTTCATTGAGCGTCAAGCTAGTGTGTGTGCACCAGTTACCGAGTCATAGGATACCTCGTTGTCCAGGCACGACTCAGGGCGGTAATGGTGTTTTGTTTTCCAGTGTTTAAGGCAGGGGTTGGATCTAGTGTTACCGTTGTTGCTTTTTGCCATTATGTAGTCCAATGTTGAAGAGCCCTGTGTCTTTGAGAACCTGGATCGTAACAAATGGCGACCTTGCCAGGATCTTGTGAACTAAGAGATAATTGCAGGATTGTTGTGGTCATTTGTTTTATTGAGGAATATAGTGGGCACGTTAGAATTTGTTTGGCAAAGTAGTATAGCACTTGAGAGTCTTCAGACATTTTTGGCAAGTGAATAGTGCTACATAGGATCTTGGGTACTTCTTTTTTTTTTATAAACGTGAGAATTTTTGGTGGACACAATGGGAGACGAATCAGATCATACTGAGGGTTCAGGGAATGATGCAGGCTCTGATGGGCAGATGCTAGGGGGGTTAGTAACTAGTGAGGAGGCCGCAAAGAAGTTTTTGGAGGTGCCTATAACAGCTGATCGACTAGAGAGAATTAGCAAGTATGGTCTACAGTGTTTGGCTCCCTTCATGGGGCTTAAGGTGGCTCATGGCATCAAGAAGAACGATTTGAGGGCTTGCGTACTGGGGGTGGCTAGTGAGGTCCAGGGTGGAGAGGGTGCTCGGGGACTTCTGCTCGAGCCCCCCCTCCACTCTACTCCCATCGGGACCTCTAGGATGCCGGAGTTTATTACGTTCCCGCAGGCCGATAGCCGCTGGCAGCGTGGTTTAGGATCGCTGGGTGGGCCTCCAATAGTTGCACCTCCTCCTCAAGGTTTCACTACAGAAATGCTCTTCCAGCTTGAGATGGCTAAGAGGGAGGCTGAGCGTGAGGAATGTCTCGAACTCGCTAAGATAGAGGCTAAGCGACAGGCTGATCTCGAACTCGCTAAGGCTAAACAACAGACTGATCTCGAACTCGCGAGAATAAAAGCCTAGTCGGAGGCTGAGTCTACCAGGTACCGTGCAGATATCGATCTTGAGAAGACTCGGGTGGAAACGACAGGGCAGCGTCTCGGTGGTGGAAATCGTGGGCATGATCAGTCTTTGTCGCACCTGTTGAAGCTAGTCCCTGTATTTGATGAGTCGGGTGTCACCGAATTTTTCATGAGATTCGAGAAGAAGTGCCAGGAACACCAGTGGCCTGGGGAGAAGTGCAGCCCTTGTTTCCTCTAGACTTGTGGGCAAGGGACTCAAGGCTTATTATGCATTGCCTATAGAGTTGTGTATTATCTATGAGGAACTCAAGGAGGCTTTCCTGAGAGCATACGAACTACAACCAGAGACGTATAGGTTGAAGTTCCGGGGTGTTACCAAGGGTCGGGAGAGCACCTTTTTGGAACATGCCCGGGAGCTGTCCGATGCTTTTGGGAATTGGCGGAGGTCGGAGAAAGCTACTACGTTTGACGACATTAAACAGTTGGTGCTTTTAGAGCAGTTTTTCAAATGCACGGGCAGCGACCTGACGTTAAACCTGAAAGAAAAGCAACCAAAAACTCTACAGGAGGCAGCTGAGATGGCTGACCTCCGGCTATCACTAATTCGTGGGTGCGGATCTGCCCAGCGTAGTGAGGCAGGTAACAAGGGGCGTGATGCCCCACCCCCCCGAGTTAGTGATATACCTTATGCAAACAAGTACAAGAGCCATGATACCAAGACTGACCACAAGACTAGCACCGTCCCGTTTAAGAAGGGGCCGGGCCCTTCCCAGTACCAAGGGAAGCCCAAAGGGGAGTTGGAGTATTATCATTGTCATAAAAAGGGGCACTTTGCAAGAGTCTGTCCTAGCAAACCACCTACAGCAGCTGTGTCTTTGGCCTGCAACATTGGTGTGTCTCCGAAGTCGTCTGAGTTTGCCCGGGGCAGTTCGTCAGAGGCTGAGGCACAGCCAATGCAGAAGCACCTGGGAGGCTCGAACCCTGCTCAAAATGTTTTTTTGCGACCATAGAGGGAGGGGTTGCGTGATGTGGGCGGGGCGCAAGCATGGAGTAGAGGTCTTGCGTGATACAGGTGCTTCCCAGACTCTGATGAAAAACTTGACTGGCTACCCTATATACGCGGCTCGGGTGGTAGTGGTGCAGGGTATTAATGCAACTAGGTCATACCCGCTGGTGCGGTTGGAGTTGGAGGTGGATGGTGTGGCACGTGAATTGGATGTCGGGATTGTGGAGAAACTGCCAGTGGAGGGCGTCGACCTTCTTCTCGGCAACGACTTTGCAATGCCCGCTTCTGAAGTTCTACCCTTAGTCGTTGCCGAGAGGCCGGCCGACGTGAGTAGGGAAGAGCAAGAGTGGGTCGAGCGGTGCCAGACACAACCCATGGCGTGTGTTGTCACCCGAGCTCGGGCAGCTAAAGTGTCACAGCCTAGTCCTCCGTCTTCAGAGCAGCGGAGGAACGATCAACAGGAGGAGGCTAAAGCTGGAGTTGGTTTTAAGAGTTTTGACTCGGCGGCCCTCCTGGGTGATTCAGTATTAGCACCATTACTTAATTCTGGTGTAACTCCTGGGCCTGTCATCGAGAGTGACGAGGCTGGGCATGACGAGACTCCACGACAGCAACGTTATGTACATCGAGAGAGACAGAGGGAGCAGCCCAGTATCGGGGAAGGTCATGCATTGCTCCGGGAGCAGTTAGATCGCTTGGCACCCTCAGATATACGCCGGTCGCAACTAGAGGACCCTGAGCTCCAAACGTGTGCTAATGGAGCTGTAGAGCTCAACGAGGACGGCGATGCACAGCCAGGAGATTTTTTTTATTTAGAAGGCATCCTCTATAGGCGTTTTCAAGACCCTAAACGTAGTTGGCAAGAGGGGTCCGGAGTAGTGGACCAGTTGGTGGTGCCACGGGAGTGCAGGGATAGCCTACTGAGGTTGGCGCATGACGTACCACTGGCAGGACATCTAGGGGTGAGAAAAACGGTGGCGGCTTTAGAAAAATTGTTTTGGTGGCCGGGGTTGAAGGGGCAGGTGGTAACCTGGATAACAATGTGTCATACGTGCCAGAGGGTTGGAAAACCTAACCAAACAATTCCGAGAGCCCCGTTGCACCCCATTCCTGTCAGTGGACCGCCCTTCAGTAAGGTCATCATTGATATGATCGGACCCCTACCCCCTACTAGTGCCGGTAATAAATTTCTATTAACTATCATGGATGTGGCCACTCATTATCCTGATGCATATCCAATGAGAAATGGCACAGCGAAAACTGTTGTCCGGAACCTGCTCTTGTATTGTTACCCGCAAGAGGTGCAATCGGACCAAGGTTCTAATTTTACATCTAATCTGTTCAAACAAACTATGATTCAGCATGGCATCAGCACTGTCGTCTCTTCTGTGTATCACCCGGAGAGTCAAGGGGTGTTGGAGAGGTGGCACGCCACGCTGAAAAGCATGCTTCGATGTTACTGCGCAGAGAACGGAAAGGATTAGGACCTTGGTCTGCCGTATGTTTTGTTCGTGGCAAGAGAAGTACCTGGAGAGAGTCTCGGTTTCAGTCCGAATGAGCTTGTTTTCGGGCATCAGGTGAGGGGCCCTCTCCACATGGTGAAGGAGATTTGGGAGGGTACCGCTAAGCCATGTTCTATGTTGAGATACGTCCTCGAGAGCAGGGAGAGAATGCTTAGAAGTCTGGAGCTGGCAGGGCGTAATTTGGTGAGTTCGCAGGCCCGTATGAAGGACAGGTATGATACTAAGGCGAAACTCCGGGAGTTTCAGGTAGGTCAAGAGGTGTTGGTCCTGTTGCCTTTGTCAGGTCATCCTCTGGCTGCCAAGTATGCTGGGCCTTATCGGGTGGTGTCAAAGATCTCCGATCTAGATTACCTAGTTGCCACTCCAGACCGGAAGAAGCATAACCAACTATGCCACATTAATTTGTTGAAGGAGTATGTGAGGCGCCCACCTGAGTCACTAGCTGTCCCTGTGTTGACCTTCCGCGGTCATGGTGGAGAAGGAGAGGGGGGCAGCAATGATCAGGTGGATGATAACTGGGATTGTCATGTCTCGGCTGATCAGTGGGCGGGGAATTCGAGCCAATGTGCGCACGATGCTCTGGCGCACCTGCCGGAGGAACAGCAGGTGGCAGGGCAGCGCCTGTTCGATTCATACCCCACTGTATTTGCCGAGCACCCAGGTCTCACTACTCAAGCGGTGCATGATGTCGACGTAGGAGAGCACCCCCCCTTCAAGTCGATACCTTATCGGGTGCCACCCATTAAACTCCCAGCGCTCAGGGACGAGCTGGAGTATATGCTGGCGAGAGGCTTGATCGAGAAGGGGGCAGTACGGTGGACTTCTCCTGTCACTCTGCAGCCCAAACCTGATGGAAAAGTTCGGTTCTGCATTGACTTTAGGCGGTTGAACGGGTTGACCCCCACCAATGCATATCCTCTTCCCCGGGTGGATGACAGTGTGGATAAGATCGGGAAAGCAAGGTACTTGACCAAGGTAGACCTCGTCAAAGGCTACTGGCAAGTACCACAGTCTGAGCGGGCTAAAGAGGTGTGCGGGTTTGTGGTGGATGGTAGTACTTACCGTTGCAACGTGATGCCATATGGTCTGAAAAATGCACCGGCCACTTTCCAGAGCTTAATGAACGACATCGTAGCAGACATCCCAAACTGTACTGTCTACCTTGATGATGTGATAATTTATGACAACAATTTCCAAAGTCACTGTGAGCACATAGAAGCCTTATTTAGTCAACTTAGTAAAGCAGGCTTGGTGGTTAATCTGGGCAAGTGTGACTTTGTGCAAGCCACGGTGCAGTATTTGGGGTTTGTGGTTGGGTTAGGGCAGGTGAGCCCGCCCCAACAGAAGATACAGGCTATCGACTTGTTCCCCAGGCCGACCACCAAGCGGCAGATCATGAGATTTTTGGGCATGATTGGGTATTACCGCCGCTTTATAAGAGGCTATTCTACTGTGTTAGCTCCTTTGACAGATCTACTAGCTAAAGATAAAAAGTTCCGCTGGGCACCTGAGTGTGAGCAGGCGTTTCGAGTAGTTAAACACCTTTTATGCACTCACCCTATCCTCAGGCCCCGGACTTTGAACGACCATTTCAGTTGGCGACTGATGCCAGCGGAGTAGGGGCTGGTGCCGTACTTTTGCAGACAGACGAGGAAGGTCTTGAGCATCCAGTCAGTTTCTTTTCAAAGAAATTTAATTCAGCACAGAAAAACTATTCGGCTGTTGAAAAGGAACTGCTGGCAATCGTGTTAGCGCTCAGACACTTTGAGGTCTATGTTCCTGCATATGGGCCAGTCGTGGTAGTGTATACCGACCACCACCCGCTTAAATTCCTCAATCAATTCCACAACCGGAATATGAGGCTGACCAGATGGTCGCTCATGTTGCAAGAGTACAACTTAGACATTCGCCATATTGCCGGTTGTGAGAATGTGATTGCGGACTGTCTGTCGCGGGTGGAGGATCCGGGGTAGGCTACCACAGTATGTTGATATAGCCTCCTGTCTTGGCTCGCGGTGTATTTTTGCGCTGGTGCTTGTTGGCTCGCGTGTGTAGCATCAGCGTAGGGTCGCAGGGCAGGAGTTGTTGGCTTTGATTAGAAGAAAATTAGGCTACATCTATAGTAGCCGCCAAAAACAACATTAAAATAAAATATGAAAAATTAAATAAAAACTTTCTTTTTAATAATTAATTTTAAGATAATATTGTAGCTGAGTACTGAGTGCAGATAATTTTCCCTCAGTAGGCTGTGCTTCTTAAAGCTCGCTCTGGGAGCACAATGTTATGAATTAATGTATTATTTGGGAAAGGTGATAAGATTTTTTTATAAAAATTTGTATTTTTTTTTGAGGAGACAGAGCTTGCATTCCATGAGTGGCAGAGTGGTTAGGAGTGGCAGATTTTAGCGACATTCTGCCTGTTCAGATATGGGCTCATGGTTGAGTGTCCCATATCTTTGGGGGGGGGGGGTGTGACGCCTCCCGGCGTTAGCAGAATGGTTGCGTGGGGCATTGCAGCTCGCTAGCGCTCGCCAGGATGGGGGGATAGGCTACAATTGTCCTAGAATGATCTGCTTTATTTCATTAGTGTCGTGTTGCCACAGACAGTCTAGAAGTGGTCTTTGTTTTGGTTTGTGGCCGCGCCTTATATTTTATATTCGCTATAATATAAATGTTGCTTGTGTGGGAGGCGAGCGAGAGAGTGTGAAGGAGTACACCCAGCATCGTGGTGAGCTATGACACGGCTTGCTTGGGCGCTGACGGCGTTGGCGGCCGGGTGGTCAACTAGTCCCTTCCCGTCGCTGCCTCGTGTTTTTTACCAGCTCAGAGCTTGCCTGACACGCGTATCACCTACATCCTTTGCAATTCTGTCCCCCATACTCGCTACTTTGCATACTATCTCTCTCTCTCGACTTCTCCTTTCTCATTCTCTAATCTTTATTAAACTCAACATCCCTTCTGGTTTCAGCATAGACGTTCACCGTCGACCAGTCGTATTGTACGCGAAGCTCTCAGATATTTCCATGTCTTAGGTTAAGGAGGTATTATGCTTTATTGAGGTTTAGAGAGACGGACTTTTCCGTATGTGTCCTCTCTCGGGAAGGTTGTAGACCGGTATATGTCTCCCTTGCAAGGTGTTGAGTGATTCTGCTTGGTTATCTAAAGCTAGACTAGGGGTAAGGTTACTGTGTCGTTGTCTCCGATGTGTGCAGTGTTAGCTAAGCTCTGCACGACATCGACAGGTACTGTGGGAGCCTAAGTTGTCTTCGGGTTGGTTTGCTTTGCGAGCACAGCGCTGTGGTGTGAGAGGGCCATAGCCTATCCCTCACAACATAGTGCTGCCTCTTTGTGTTGACTTCTGAGGGATCGCCAGGATAGAGCTAGGTACTAGAGACCTAGATTTATCAAGAGAGCATCCCCGTCATATAACGTAATCTTCATTATACCACCCTCGGACAATGTTAGGCTACGAGCCGCATGCTCGCCCATTGTTGCCCTGCCTTGATACCCCAGCTAGACTTTATTAACTGAGCAGACACTGGTTAGAGATAAGCCCCATTATTATATGTATGCAGCATTATTATTCACTGCACTTTTGAGCCCAGGTTGTTGTTGAGTTGCACAACCCGAGTAGGCTGGTGCGTTGTGTCACGAAGCATTTCTTTAGTTGTCGAGCATTACTACCTTTGCGCAGTCTTTATTATTCGCCTGCCTATTATTACTATATGTCCTAGCATTTATTGTGACCCGTATTCTGCATTATAATTGTTCAAGATTCTTTACGAACATCTTCCCAGCATCAGACTTATTTCAGAAGTTTCCAGTTGATGTTGCAGGACTAGCATTGCACTTTCTTTAATACAGGAGTGCCAGTTTTTTGAGTATCTACCGTAACGTTAATTAATCACGTTAACTATCTTTTCTTTGTGTAACATAATCGAGTAATCTTTTACTGTTTGAAAATAGACTGTTTCATTGAGCGTCAGCCTAGTGTGTGTGCACCAGTTACCGAGTCATAGGATACCTCGTTGTCCAGGCACGACTCAGGGCGGTAATGGTGTTTTGTTTTCCAGTGTTTAAGGCAGGGGTTGGATCTAGTGTTACCGTTGTTGCTTTTTGCCATTATCTAGTCCAATGTTGAAGAGCCCTGTGTCTTTGAGAACCTGGATCGTAACAACTTACAGTATGTTAGTCGTCAAATGAATCTCAAATACATGTATTCAATTGTAGGGAGAATTACAAATAATTAGAGCAGTATTGAGCAAGCATTAATAAGTAAAGTTAGTACTCAAACAAAGTTAATCAAATGTTGTAGTGAGAAAAGAAATACTATATTAAACAAATAACAAAAAGACAGGAGTAGAAAATAATACTAATGATTAAATAAGAAAGAAAAACTAAAACATTGTCATTGATTTGAGACCAAAGTCCTGGTTAGCAGAACGCAACAATCTCGACAACAAATTATGCCCTAGTCTAAAAAGCATGCTTACTTTCTAGTTCATTAGATTAATGTTCATATGATTATAAGCAATATGTTTTTAACGATTCTTCTATAAACTTTACGCTGCACATTATGTGTTTAATTGTATTATATATCAATTAAACACTTTATTTATTTATTAATGTATTGCTCCAATGACAGCCTTACTGGCTTGACAATAATCATAATTATGAAACCTTGCATCATACAATTGGCATGATTCACCAACACTAAATTACTCTACAGTATACGGAACGAACGAAACCTCGGCTTTGACGCCGATACATTCTAAAAGTTCCTATGTTTAAATGGATATATGCCAAAGTTGTCTTATGATTAACTGAAACTTCTGAAGGAAAAACAAAGAAATCCTATAACCTCTGTCGGTTATATCAATTCGGAAGTTTACGGGGAGTAAAGTTGGGGATATGATGTGATAAGGATGCGATCGGGATATACGGAAGGGGAAGGGAGGGAATTAAGGGAGCCCACCTCGCCTTTTTTTCTCTTTCTCTCCCTCTCTCTTTGGCTTGTATTCATTCGGCTTCATTTAGCCTACTGTTTTAAGACGTTTACCCCCATCCAGTTGTCAATATGTTCCTGGCGAGCGGTAGCGAGCCAGCATATATATATTTTTGTTTTGACAGCAAGCTAAATTTGTACATTTTTCGATAGAAATATGTCTCCGGCGAAGCCGGATTTCTCCATAAAATGCTGGCTCGCTATCGCTTGCCAGGAAGAAATCGACACCTGGATGGGGATAAACGTCTTAAAACAGTTGGCTGAATGGGACCAAATGTATACAAGCCTGGGAAAGAGAGAAAGGGAGATAAAGTTAAAAACAAGCCGGTGACCCCCCGTAAGGTTATGTGAGGGGACACGTGAGGATTGGGGGGTGGGGGGGGAGGTAGAGGAGGGGAGAAATGTGTGAGGGTAGGGTGGAGGGATGAGTGGTGGTGGGCACTAGTTTTTATAACCTACCTAGTGCCAACATATAGCCTTGTGACCTTATGGGAAGGGGGTGGGGGGAGACGTTGTGGTAAAAATGCCTTTGTGTCGACAACATGCATTTCCACCTCTCTCTCACAATTTTGTCACCACAATGCTTTAACACTTCCTCATTATTATTTCCCCTTGCTCAAATGTCCACATTTGCTGTCACTCGTTATTCAATTGTAAAAACATGAAACTCCAGAATTCCATGCAAATAGGAACGCTGTAATTTCACATTCACCCTGATGTAGGTATTATACTACTCCTTCCTTCACTAATTTACTGTTCATACCGGGAACAAATTCAGCACGTCCTCTCCTTCCGACGCCCATGCTATACTCCAGTATACTACTATTATTCAATTGGTCCCAGTTTAGTTCCTACAAATTCTTCTTACTTCAATACCTTATTCGTGTCACATCATCCACCTCAAACAATGTTTCTCTGGTTTTCACGTCACTTATGCATACTTTCATCGACAGTTTTCTTGGCAATATAAAATCCAAGAAACAACCTGCGTAAGAGGATTTATTGGATTATCCCATGTGTTTACACTTATTTATTGGATTATCCCATGTGTTTACACTTATTTATTGGATTATCCCATGTGTTTACACTTATTTCAGGGGTTTCTTATCCCTCTTATTCTGGACTTGTCCAAATAAACATCGAAAACAACTGCACACACACACACACACACATATATATATATATATATATATATATATATATATATATATATATATATATATATATATATATGTATATAAATTATACAGTATATATATATATATATATATATATATATATATATATATATATATATATACAGGTATATATATATTTCATATACCAATCCTTCCGATCTGTACGACATGGTATAGACAACGCCTATATGGCATTTTTATGAATACATGTCTGGCCGCCAACCCAAAATTACTTTCCTTCTCGCTACATCACTCATAATATCTCACCCACAATATTATAATATTTCAGACCCTTTTCCACTCCCTCGTATTCCCTTCTGCTTCACTCAACACATCCCTCCCTCTCTTTCACTCACTCACTCTATCCAGCCACACTCTCCCTCGATTATTCAATTTTTACGGTGAGCCTAATGGAACCTTAACACCTTATTGGCGGGCTAGGCGGTCTAGCGGACAGTAGCGCCCAGTGTTTTGTTTTTACCCTAAATAGGGTTGTTTACGTGATCATATTCATGCCTAAATAAGACCCAGAGAGTAAAACAAGTATGTGTCCCTGAAAGGGCGTATAGAGAGCTTTTCAATGACACCCGAACCATCCTTGTACGACCACTGGTTCTCTTGCAACGATCGTGCAACAAGAGTGAAAAAACCCTGTAATTAGGTAATTTCCCTACATAATTCCCTGTGTAGCGAGTGAGAAGTGGGGGAGGAAGTTAGAATACAGTTCAGTTGGTCCACTGCGGTGGTGGGGGCCGGTCATAGGCTTACTACGCTCCTCACACCGCTCAGCTCTCTCTCTCAGCAACATTACGTGGTGAAAATGGCGCACAACATAAGTTGTGAACCGCCACATAGTCCATATTTATTTCACACAACATAAGTTGCGCGCCGACAGTTAAGGGTTAATTGATCGTACTCTTTTTTCCTGTGTGGTTTACGCCCACCACTCTGGTACACCCATTCATCAAAGAAAGGTACCCCCCTGATTGAGAGATCTGAAGCTTCATGCTATTTAGTTCTGGTAACACTGGCACTGAACCATCGACGGCACGTAAGTGGATGGTGACTGTGGATTGTGGGAGGGAGTAGGGAGCTGATCTAAACGAAGCAATGCTTCACTTCGCATTGAAAATCGTTTTGCCAATTCTCTCTCTCTCTCTCTTTCATATCCACATATATATCTATACTAGCAGGGGTACCCGGCGTTGCCCGGGTAATCACCATAATCACCATCACTACTACCACCACTACTACTACCATAATCACCATCATCAATCACTACTACCACAATCATCACAATACTACTACTACCATAATCACCGACCTCGACCTCCCTGTGCCTCAAATTTTTTTTCTTCAATTTCGGCCTCGAAACGACCTCCGATCGTGGCCTCGCCTCCTCTACAACCTGACCCAGGTCAATTGACACCCACATGCAAAGTTTCAGCTCCCCAGGTCCAAAACTGCGGCCGCCTATTAAGAACACACACACAGACACACACACACACAGACAATCGAAAATATTATATAGACTAGCAGGGCTACCCAGCGTTGCCCGGGTAATCACCATAATCACCATCACTACTACCTCCACTACTACTACCATAATCACCATCATCAATCACTACTACCACAATCATCACAATACTACTACTACCATAATCACCGGCCTCGACCTCCCTGTGCCTCATTAAAAGGCGACCTCGATTTCGGCCGCTAAATGACCTCCGATTTTGGATCTGACCTCATCTGTACCCCCATTTTGGAGGTCTGCGAACAAATTTTGTTCCATACACCTTTTCGATCGGAGGCCTCCTTCTGCCCCAAACGCCCATTTTTCCGATTTCGTGCCCATTTTCTCCGTCCCTTTCACCCTTGTGAATTTTGTGTTTTCAATAAAACCTGCCTAGGGACCCCCTTCCTATGCATACCAAGTATGAACGCTCTGGCTTAAAAACTGCGGCTGCCTATTAACTCCTTCAGACTCATATGACGCTAGAGCGTCATTTGGAACTTATGCCAAAAAACTCATATGACGCTAGAGCGTCATATGGACTTATCTACATAGCTCTCTAATAAGTTATATGACGCTCTCAGTAAGTCCGGTAAGTTAGATGAAAATCTGTCAGTTGGCGGCAACCCTAGGATTCTCCGACAATTCTAACGGTCAGCAGTGTGGTTTTGACCGTTGTGTGGTGCAGTGGCAATGATACCGGGTTCCCGCCTCCGTAGACTTACTGGAACATAATATGTCTGAAGGAGTTAAGAACACAGACAGACAGACACACAAACAATCGAAAATATTATATAGATATCTACATCTATCTGTCTGTCTATCTTTCTATAAACTAATTACATTCAGTGTTCTAATAGACATATCCCACCTGAATCCTACATAATTTGGCAATTTTTTCGAATAGTGATATCTTTGGAGTATGCCAATTTCAGATGGACGTCTTATGTCAGATCTATTTTTAAAAATACTTCAAAGACTCTAGGAAGGACGTCCTTTCCGAGAGAGAGAGAGAGAGAAGTAGCAAAACGATTTTCAATGCGAAGTGAAGCATTGCTTCGTTCTGATCAGGTCCCTACTCCCTCCCACAATCCACAGTCACCACCCACTTTCGTGACGTCGATGGTTCAGGACCAGTGTTACCACAACTAAATAGCATGATGCTTCAGTTCTCTCGATCAGGGGGGTACCTTTCTTTTATGAATGGGTGTACATTGGCTTTATCTTTTCACTATGAATAGCTTAGTTTACTTTGCGTATGTGTTCGAGTGAATCTGCTATTTATGCATGTAGGCCTTTATACATTTGACCTTTGCCTCTGGCTTTGCATGTACAGTCGTGGTTAGAAATTGTTGGACAATATTTGAAGCCTCAATTATGATACACTGGTGAAGTATTTCGGTGGTTGTTGTTGTTCCCCATGCTGCCTGGCCTAACAGCCCCAAGGCCCAAAGCAATTCCAAGGCCATAACCGAGCGCCCCCACCGAACCCTCCCTGCCGACCACAATAAAGCCTGGGTGACCGAAGCCACTCCATGGCGGGGAGCTGAGGAGGGTGCGGAAACGCCCGGGAAACCAAAGCCCCACTCGGGGCCCTGTGCCCCTCAGCAATTATGAAGAGAAAGTTGAGGGGCAAGGGAAAAATGTGACGCTTTGGCTTCCAATCTTGGTAGATTGGGAGGTCAATCCACGGAAGAGACGCCGTCACTTGAGATCTAGAAAATATGTAAGTTAACCCGGCAAGCGCGATAGGCCTCACGGAAGGCTTCTTATAGGGAACGCGATAGGCCTCACGGAAGCAAGACCATAAAAAAAGCCTTCCATAAAAAAAAAGGGCCTATCAAAACAAAGGAATTTGTCTCTAGGTGAGATAATTCCCCTCCAGTACTCATCCATGTAAATCTCACCCACCCCCCTCCCCTCCCCACCTTATTCCCCCCTCCCTCCCCTCCTCAATTATCACCTATTTTTCCTCTTATTATCATCATTTATCGGTTATTTTTCTCTCCCCCGATAATGTAGCACAAGTGGGTTGCAGAAAAGATCGTTATGCAACACCCAGACACCGGCCCACACCGCCCCGCTCGTCTCAGTTACCTCACAGACAGCGAGAGAGGAGGGTTGCCTGTGGCTCTCTCTCGCCTGAGATTATGACCGGGTGGCCAATATCTTCGTTTTTCACCACCCAAATGCTTTTCCCACTTATTTTAGCACTCTTGAAGGTTCATATATACATCATATATGTAAAATAAAAGCAAACCGAAAACAAATAATGCTCTATATTGTAAATATAACGAATTCTTGCAGAATCCAAGGCTAGAAATGCACAAATAACTACCCTAGCCCCTAGGTCTATTTAGCGCTTGTCAGGTTAAAGGAACAGTCAGAGTATGCTATGGGTATGGCAGAGATTGCTCAGCTCTCACTCTGATAGACCAGCCCATATATATATATATATATATATATATATATATATGTATATATATATATATATATTTACATATAATATATATATATATATATATAATATATACTGTTATATATATGTATATATAAATAAATAAATATATATATATATATATATATATATATATATATATATATATATATATATATATATATACAGGTAAATATATTTCATATACCAATCCTTGCGATCTGTTCGACATGGTATAGACAACGTCTATATGGCAAGTTTATGAATACAGGTCTGGCCGCCATCCCAAAATTACTTTCCTTCTCGCTACATCACTCATAATATCTCACCCACAATATTATTATATTTCAGACCCTTTTCCACTCCCTCGTATTCCCTTCTGCTTCACTCAACACATCCCTCCCTTTCTTTCACTCACTCACTCTATCCAGCCACACTCTCCCTCAATTATTAAATTTTTACGGTGAGCCTAATGGAACCTTAACACCTTATTGGCGGGCTAGGCGGTCTAGCGGACCGTAGCGCCCACCGCTTTTTTTTTAACCCTAAATAGGGTTGTTTACGTGATCATTTTTATGCGTAAATAAGATCCAAAGCGTAAAACAAGTATCTATCCCTGAAAGGGCATAAACAGAGCTTTCCAATGACACCCGAACCATCCTTGTACGACCACTTGTTCTCTTGCAACGATCGTGCAACAAGAGTGCAAAAACCCTGTAATTAGGTAATTTCCCTACATAATTCCCTGTGTAGCGAGTGAGAAGAGGGGGAGGAAGTTAGAATACAGTTCAGTTGGTCCGCCGCGGTGGTTGGGGCCGGTCATAGGCTTACTACACTCCTCACACCGCTCAGCTCTCTCTCTCAGCAACATTACGTGGTGAAAATGGCGCACGACATAAGTTGTGAACCGCCACATAGTCCATATTTATTTCACACGACATAAGTTGCGCGCCGACAGTTAAGGGTTAATTGATCGTTCTCTTTTTTCCCGTATGGTTTACGCCCACCGCTCTGGTACACCCATTCATAAAAGAAAGGTACCCCCCTGATCGAGAGATCTGAAGCTTCATGCTATTTAGTTGTGGTAACACTGGCACTGAACCATCGACGGCACGTAAGTGGGTGGTGACTGTGGATTGTGGGAGGGAGTAGGGAGCTGATCTAAACGAAGCAATGCTTCACTTCGCATTGAAAATCGTTTTGCCAATTATCTCTCTCTCTCTCTTTCATATCCACATATACATCTATACTAGCAGGGGTACCCGGCGTTGCCCAGGTAATCACCAAAATCACCATCACTACTACCACCACTACTACTACCATAATCACCATCATCAATCACTACTACCACAATCATCACAATACTACTACTACCAAAATCACCGGCCTCGACCTCCCTGTGCCTCATTAAACGGCGACCTCGATTTCGGCCGCTAAATGACCTCCGATTTTGGATCTGACCTCATCCGTAGCCCCATTTTGGGGGGCTACGAACAACTTTAGTTCCATACACCTTTTCGATCGGAGGCCGCCTTCTGCCCCAAACGGCCATTTTTTTCAAATTTTGTATTTTTTGTTTCAATTTCGGCCTCGAAACAACCTCCGATCGTGGCCTCGCCTCCTCTACGACCTGACCCAGGTCAATTGACAACCACTTGCAAAGTTTCAGCTCCCCAGGTCCAAAACTGCGGCCGCCTATTAAGAACACACACACACACACACACACACAGACAATCGAAAATATTATATAGACTAGCAGGGGTGGGGTACCCGGCGTTGCCCGGGTAATCACCATAATCACCATAACTACTACCACCACTACTATTACCATACTCACCATCATCAATCACTACTACCACAATCATCACAATACTACTACTTCCATAATCACCGGCCTCGACCTCCCTGTGCCTCATTAAATGGCGACCTCGATTTCGGCCGCTAAATGACCTCCGATTTTGGATCTGACCTCATCTGTACTCCCATTTTGGAGGGCTGCGAACAAATTTCGTTCCATACACCTTTTCGATCGGAGGCCTCCTTCTGCCCCAAACGGCCATTTTTCCGATTTCGCGCCCATTTTCTCCGTCCCTTTCACCCTGGGGAATTCTGTTTTTTCACTAAAACCTGCCTAGGGACCCCCTTACTATGCATACCAAGTATGAACGCTCTGGCTTAAAAACTGCGGCCGCCTATTAACTCCTTCAGACTCATATGACGCTAGAGCATCATTTGGAACTTATGCCAAAAAACTCATATGATGCTAGAGCGAAATATGGACTTATCTACATAGCTCTCTAATAAGTTATATGACGCTCTAGCGTCATATGGAGCTCAGTAAGTCCGGTAAGTTAAATGAAAATATGTCGGTTGGTGGCAACCCTAGGTTTCTCCGACAATTCTAACGGTCAGAAGTGTGGTTTTGACAGTTGTGTGGTGCAGTGGCAATGATACCGGGCTCCCGCCTCCGTAGACTTACTTGAACATAATATGTCTGAAGGAGTTAAGAACACAGACAGACATACAGACACACAGACAATCGAAAATATTATATAGATATCTACATCTATCTGTCTGTCTATCTTTCTATAAACTAATTACATTCAGTGTTCTAATAGACATATCCCACCTGAATCCTACATAATTTGGCAATTTTTTCGAATAGTGATATCTTTGGAGTATGCCAATTTCAGATGGACGTCTTATGTCAGATCTATTTTTAAAAATACTTCAAAGACTCTAGGAAGGACGTCCTTTCCGAGAGAGAGAGAGAGAGAGAGAGAGAGAGAGAGAGAAGTAGCAAAACGATTTTCAATGCGAAGTGAAGCATTGCTTCGTTCGTATCAGGTCCCTACTCCCTCCCACATTCCACAGTCACCACCCACTTTCGTGACGTCGAAGGTTCAGGACCAGTGTTACCACAACTAAATATCATGATGCTTCAGTTCTCTCGATCAGGGGGTTACCTTTCTTTTATGAATGGGTGTACATTGGCTTTATCTTTTCACTATGAATAGCTTAGTTTAGTTTGCGTATGTGTTCTAGTGAATCTGCTAATTATGTATGTAGGCCTTTATACATTTGACCTTTGCCTCTGGCTTTGCATGTACAGTCGTGGTTAGAAATTGTTGGACAATATTTGAAGCCTCAATTATGATACACTGGTGAAGTATTTCGGTTGTTGATGTTGTTGTTGTTCCCCAAGCTGCCTGGCCTAACAGCCCCAAGGCCCGAAGCAATTCCAAGGCCATAACCGAGCGCCCCCACCGAACCCTCCCTGCCGACCACAATAAAGCCTGGGTGACCGAAGCCACTCCCTGGCAGGGAGCTGAGGAGGGTGCGGAAACGCCCGGGAAACCAAAGCCCCACCCGGGGCCCTGTGCCCCTCAGCAATTATGAAGAGAAAGTTGAGGGGCAAGTGAAAAATGTGACGCTTTGGCTTCCAATCTTGGTAGATTGGGAGCTCAATCCACAGAAGAGACGCCGTCACTTGAGATCTAGAAAATATATAAGTTAAAGGAACAGTCAGAGTAAGCTATGGGTATGGCAGAGATTGCTCAGCTCTCACTCTGATAGACCAGCCCATCACCACATGACTAGAACCCAATCCTCTCAGCATCAGCTAGGATAGGCCCTAGAAAGCAGACTTTGGCGGGGGGGATAGCTCCCCTATTTCATAATTTATTGCTCGTTATCTTGTTGTGACGTCTACCAGCGTTGGCAGAATCGCCTCTCGTTAGCCACTAGCGCTCGCCAGTGACATCGAAATGGGCTACAGTTATCAGAGAATGTTGTTCTTTCTTTCCTAGGACTCGTATTGTCACAGACAGTCCAGTGGTGGTCTTTATTTTCGTCTGTGACAACGGGAAGTATTTTATATCATTAATAGAATATAAGATGCATTGTGTAAATTTAAGGAGAAAGAGAGATATAGGCAGCGTGGTGGTAATATGTGCGTGTGTATGTATGTGCTACCTCCCTCGCTCGGAGGAATTTTCACGCTCACGCGCGGGCTTTCCCGCGCCCTTGATTGGCTGGCGGATCCTGGCGCGTCCTAGGGGCCTGCTGCCTTGTGATGTGTCTGCCCGTGATTGGCCGACCATCCCGCCCTTGCGGGCTCCTGTGTAACTAACCTCCTCCATGAGGGTTCCCAGGAGCTGTCCTCCTCAGGACAGGCTTGGCGCGCATGCTTCTAACATCCCTTTGCATACTCTCTCCCGATCACCCCCTTTACCACTGTCTCTCTCTCTGACCTTCTTCTTTTCCATTGCTTCTCACCTTTATTCAATTACTTGTCCCGTTGGGTTCTGCATACGGTTTCCATAGCCGGCCCATTGTATTGCATGCGCCGTCCTCAGAGATATTTACATGTAGTTAGAATAGGGTTTGAGGGTTCTTAAGGGGACCGACCAGTTAATTTATGCTTAAAAAACTCGAAATCTGAAAATACCAATAGGTGTTTACTCAACGAGAGTCAACATCCCTTCATAAGCCAGTGAAATGTTATTAGTGAAAACACATTGGAAATCGTTTTTTTTTTATGTTTTCCAAACTTTTCCTGTAATTCTAAAAACGTTATATAGCGAACATTGAAATTAACATGCTCAGTAACTACTGGTCGTACGAGGAGCATACCTATATAAATTGAAAGAGCGTAAGCTACTCTACAACCTCCCATACGCTTTATCTTCTACTTTGCCATGTTCCTGCGTAAAATATTGTAAATCTAAAAAAACAAAAGTAAAAATGTTCACCTAATTATCTTAGACTTTCACATGTTTTTCTCAGAACCTATATTGCCGCACTATCGGATGTTATTCTACAGTTATTATTGGACCTATAGGAATGGTGTATATACCATTGGAAAGGTAATTAAAAACACTAAAAGGCCTATAAAGCCAATTTACTCTTGTAATTTTGTTTTTCTTCACAATATGTTGTCAAAGTCGAAATTTTCTATAAATATCTTCGCCTGAATCCGTAATCACCTAAATCGAACAAATACACAAAATATATAAAATGTGTTTTATAGAAACTACAGATACACCTTGTGTGAGTTGTTTGATCACGTAAAACATGTGCTTTGGGGATTTCTGTAGGAGTTTATCATTTTCTGCAGTGCTATGATTTTCAACGTTTTTTTACCTAAATTGCAAGAAAAAAGCAAAAATAAATAAAATATAAAAAATTTTGATCTAGTTTTATGGTCATATACACCTGTGCCAAATTTAATTTAAATTGAAAGTAAGACCTGGAAGTTTGTAATTAACTGGTCGGTCCCCTTAACCCAGTGAGACCCAGCGTCGCACGTGATGCGTCGGCAGTGTTTGATCACCAACTCCCAGCGACGCATCACGTGCGTCCGACATATAAAAAACACTTACGTGGCTCGTAAGGTAGGAAATGGCGGGAGAATAGGAGGGGGAGGTACCGTAGTGTGTGTGGGAGCCGGGCCAGTAGGTGTGAGCGGGCCGAGACAGCCGCGCGGCTGGTGGTGGTGGGCTTAGTGGGATAGTTTACACCCTTAGTTCACCACCACTTTGAACCTTCATTACTCCGGTCGTATGGGAGCTAGAGGCTTGAGATTTATGTGAGACACTCCTTAGAATGTATGCCGTACAATGGCATACTCAGTTTTTACCCTAGTGCTCCCGGGCGGGTGGTGATGCGGGGGAGACGAACTTTTGAACCACCCCCCCCCCGCCCCCCAAATGACTGAAATGAGTGTATTTTTTTGTTTTCTTCATTTCTCACCATTCTCTTCCATTTTGGCTCAACAAATTTTGTTGAGTGCCCCCCCCCCACCCCCCCCCCAAAAAAAAATAAAATGTCCAAGGTGATTTTTTTTTTTCTTGTTTTCATTTCTCATCCTTGTCTTCCATTTTAGCAAACAAAAAAAAGAAGTTAAAATGGCTTGGGACTGGGGTGAACAAAATATTATAACTAGCCGGGGCTCAACGGGTTAATTAGTATAGGTTAAGAACTTAGTGTGTCTCCATTATTGATTTAGTGTTTCTGCTCTCTTATTTAATGCTAGACTGGGATAAGGTAACTGTAGTTGTTGTCTCCGATGTGTGTACGGTTTGCTTATACCTACACGACTTCGACCGGTCCTGTGGTAGCCTGTGTTGTCTTTTCGCTTGCGTCCTTTGCAAGTGCAGCATTGTGTTGACTGAGGGTTTTGGCCAGTTCCAGTTCCACACTTTGCTGCCTCTTTGCTTGTCTTTAGAGGGTCGCCAGGGTAGAACCTGATACTTGTGATCTGGATCTATCAAGAGAGCACCCTAGTCAATTAACGTAACTTAAAGGATGCAGTCTTAAGGACATCGCTAGGCTACGAGCCTGTCTTGCTCAACCACAGTTCCTTACCTAGAGTATGCCAGCTAGACATTATTAATCGAGTAGACACTTATTAGTATTTAATATAAGCTCTTTGATATGTACGCATTATTATTCACAGCATTTATTAGTCTAGGTTGTTGTTGAGTTGCACAACCATAGCAGACTGTTTCGTTGATGAGGAAGTACTTCTTTTAGTGTCGAGCATTGCTACCGTTGCGCATTTATAGTATTCTCGTGTCAGTTAACATTATATGTCCTATCTTTTAGTGTATTCCATTTACACGTGTGGTGTCCTGCCTCCTGCCTTTATATAGTTTAAGATACGAGCATCTTATGAGCATCAGATTTTCTTCAGAAGTTTCCAGGTCTATGCTGTAGGACTATACTTCACTTTCTTTCAGATAGGAGTGAAGAGTTTATTGTTGTTTAGAGTAACTATATTGAAGCATCTTTTTATTGTATTAAATCTTGCAGTGATTTAATTTATCTTTTCATAGATTCCTTTTCATGTATTTTAACGTAACTTGCATCTTGTTTGTGTTACGAACTGGCACTCAGGTACACAAGGGCTCTCAATCAGGACTCGAATACGGCTCGCTGCCACAACGGAAACACACGATCCCAACCCCTGAGTACTGCCCGCCGAACAAAAAACACCAATACCCTCCAGAGTTCAATCTGCTATAACGGGGTATACAAGAACTCGGTACTAGTGTTCAACAACAGACTAATAAAGAGACAGGAATTATCTAGTCTGGTCAACAATCAAACAATGAAGTAAGAAACAACAACACCAAAGAATAGTGTTGGCCGAAGCCGAAGTAATCCACCCTTGACTAAGAACTTAAGAAGTCCTCCACCCTCTACTTCGGATCGGCACTATTACGTTACGTTAATTAATAGTCCTTAAGCATCGAGCAAGGAATTTTCTGAAAAAAGTTAGATGCTTCTCGGATGCTCGTAAGAAGTACGTATCGGATTTTGAACAGTAATTCAATAAGCAAAAACACTGGCAATTAAATACTATTAAAGGTTTAAATTGGCATACGAATAATTAAAAGAATATGCAATAGTAAATGGCAAACATTAAAAAGAAGTACTCCGCAAATGCAACGGCAATAGCCTACTCGGATTGTGCTCGTGGGCCACTAATCACTAAAGTAGCCAAGCTTGCAACACATGAAATCAATATTGCATAAACAATATCATACATAAGGAAAGCTTCAATACTATTCTGTATCTACTAATCGAGTAAAGTCTAGCTGGGGTACTGTGGGCAAAAGGTAGCAGTGACTGAGCAAAAACGGCTCGTAGCCTAGCGAAGTCCTCACAACTGTTTAAAGTATTACGTTAAAACTAACAAGTGCACTTTGAGAAATCCAGATCCCTTGTATCTGGTTTTCTCCCGGCTCCTTGACAAAGTAAAAACAAACTGTTAATAAAATACAGGGTGGTTAGGCTCGTGCCCTCACGCACTGTAAATTATTAACTCAACACAGTCAGCCGCGAAGACAACCTAGGCTTCACTGAACCGAAACGAGTATGCAGGTTTATAGCTTAACCACTGCATCAAACAACAACTCGTAACACAGAAAAGCCTTACCCCAGTCTAGCATTACCTAGACTAGCAGAAAACAGGAATAATAATAATAACACACAGGGAAATGCATATACAAGTGCAACAAACATAAATCAATCCTATTCTAAGTTAACCCTTCCAAAATAGGCTATCTAATAGGCAAGTATCTCGTGAGAACTCAAGCGATAATACGTTGGCTGACTAGCTCTGCACCAATGGAACCATGGAAGTTAAACAGGTAGGGAAAAGAGGAGATAAAAATGTAAGGTAGTAGAGAAAGTTCACATCAGTCAGAAGAATATATATAGTTAGCAAGGGAAATGAGAAGTCGCTCTGCCTAATGAGTTCTGATGAAAAAATGGCTAGACTTCCCTTTTTATACCCGGCCCTCTAGTGAGCCCAACGTGAACTACTAAGGACCGCCCACTGATAACCATTACGTAATTTCTTTCTCTCCTCTGGGATAGACAAAGGCTCCCCTAGCACTGAGGGGGGGGGGGGGGGGGAGTGCTAGTGAGTTAGGCCCACCTCCCGCCTGGCGCACCCACTGACCCCCAACGGTGGCTGTTTCTCTTCCCATCATTACAAATAAGTTTTACACACAATACTTATAACTGATGATATAAAATAGAACTCGTTGACTCAGATGAAAACAAAATACATATTCATAATACTTATAGTACAACGGCTCACATGAACTAAGTTAGGAAACTCTACATAGACTACAGCCAAAGTTCCTGCCCTGACGATCCTAGCGAGAGTGGGGCATGACTAGGCGTTCTGTACAGCATGCTCACACTGGACATGCGTCACACCTCCCCCAAGATTTTACTTGCTCAACCCTGAGCTAAAATCTGACAAACACAGAACCCCATCAAGCCCCTCACACCCAGCGACCGCATGGCACTAAAACAAAGCTGAGTTTATCACCAAAACACATCTTATTATTAAAAAAAAAAATCACATTTTATAACTCCTCCCAACAATAGCAAAAAGACACAATATCATGCTCCCAGAGCGAGCTTACAGCAGCTCAGCCGTTTGATAGTTCGTGGACTACTCAAACTCTATAGGCTATGACAAACTTATACGATTATCTATATCAAAAGAAAGAGTTTTTATATGATTTTTATATTTTAATATGTTTTTCCCGGCTGCACTATAAGGGCAGCCTATTTTCCTCCACTCAAACCCACACACCTGTGATAGCCTACGACTGATCATCCACCCTTGATAAACAATCCGCGATCACATTGTCACATCCAGCAATATGACGGATGTCCAGGTTATACTCCTGCAACATCAAAGACCACCTGGTCAGTCTCATATTGCGATTGTGAAATTGATTCAGGAATCTCAAAGGGTGATGATCAGTGTAGATAACCACGACTGGGCCATAGGCTGGAACATACACCTCGAAGTGCCTGAGCGACAGCACAATCGCCAGTAATTCCTTTTCTATTGTAGAATAGTTCTTTTGTGCAGCATTGAACTTCTTAGAAAAGAAACTTACTGGGTGTTCCACACCTTCATTGTCTGTCTGTAGCAAGACGGCACCAGCCCCTACACCACTAGCATCTGTTGCCAGCTGAAAAGGCCTGTTAAAGTCTGGGGCCCTGAGTATCGGGTGAGTACATAGCAAATGTTTCACCAAAGTGAAAGCCTTTTCACACTCAGGTGCCCACAAAAACTTTTTGTCTTTAGATAACAAATCTGTGAAAGGTGCCAACACCGTTGAGTAACCTTTTATGAAGCGTCTGTAGTAGCCTATCATACCCAAGAATCTCATAATCTGCTTCTTGGTTGTTGGGTGCGGAAATTTATTGATAGCCTGTACCTTGTTCTGAGGAGGGCACACCTGTCCCCTTCCCACTACAAACCCAAGGTACTGCACAGTGGCTTTTACGAAGTCACACTTTGCCAAATTTACTACCAGACCTGCTTCACTAAGTTTCCGGAACAAGGTCTCAAGGTGCTCACAATGGCTCTCAAAGTCGTCATCATAAATGATTACATCGTCCAAATATACGGTGCAATTTGGGATGTCCTTTACAATTTCATTCATCAGGTTCTGAAACGTTGCTGGTGCATTCTTAAGTCCGTAGGCATAACACATTTAGCACCGGTAGGTACTCCCGTCCACAGACAAAAAACCACATACCAATTTTGTCAACACTCTCGGACAAAGGTACTTGCCAGTCAAACCTTTACTAAATCTACCTTTAGACAAAAACTGTGCCTTTCTCTATCAACCTTAAACCACACTCAACCCGAGGAAGAGGATATGGGTTAGTTGGACGTCAACATCCCTGAGTAACCTGGGTGTTCAGCAATCAATACAAAGCGTACCTTGCCAGGCTGGCTTAGGCTGTCAGCCTTACGGGGGAAGTCCACTTAACTGTGCCTATCTCTCTATCTCCCTCTACCGGCATATACTCCAACTCATGAGAGGCCCTCAGAGCTGGTATTCTTTATGGGGGGCACACGGTCGGGAGTTGACTTAAAGGGTAGATGGTCCCCCACGTCAACATCATGCATAGCCTGAGTGAGTGGCCTGGCTGACGGATAGCATATGACTGCTCCAGCGATAGCATCAAACTGCGGCTCAGCCTACAGCCTTGATCCCAGCTATCCTCCTCTGAAGCTTGACTGTCCCCCTCTCCTTCTCCACCACGGCCGCAACAAGCCAACACAGGGACAGTGAGAGGCTCAGAGGCACGGCCACATACGCTCTTTAATAAGGTTCACGTGACATAACTGGTTCTTTTTCCTCCTGTCTGGAGTGGCAACAAGGTAATCTAAGTCTGAAATGTTTTCTACAATTTTATAAGGTCCAGTGTACTTCGCAGAGAGGGGGTTACCAACCAAAGGCAACAAAATTAATACCTCTTGTCCTACAGTGAACTTCCGGAGCCTCACTTTGCGATCATACCTGTCCTTCATCAAAGCTTGTGATTCTGTCAAATTTCTACCTGCCATCTCCAGACTCTTAAGCATGCGCTCACGGCTTTCAAGCACATACTTTAATAATGGACAAGGCTGCACAGTCCCCTCCCAAATTTCTTTCAGCATGTTAGGGGGCCCCTGACACGGTGTCCAAAAATCAGCTCGTTTGGACTAAATCCCAGGCTCTCACCAGGTACCTCCAGAGCAGCAAACAGCACATAAGGCAATCCAAGATCCCAATCCATACCGTTGTCAGCACAATAACACCTGAGCATGCTTTTAAGTGTAGCATGCCACCGCTCAAGCACCCCTTGACTCTCAGGGTGATACGCTGACGATACTACTGCTCGTATCCCATGCTGTTGCATTGTTTGCTTGAACATGTTGGAGGTGAAATTAGATCCCTGATCAGACTGAATCTCCTCCGGGTACCCGTACCTTAAGAAGTACCACAACAAGTTACTGACTACCGTCTTAGCCATTCCATTTTTCATAGGGTATGCATCGGGGTATCTAGTGGCAACATCCATTATGGTTAACAAAAATTTATTTCCA
This sequence comes from Paralithodes platypus, assembly GCA_032716605.1. Classification (NCBI taxonomy): domain Eukaryota; kingdom Metazoa; phylum Arthropoda; class Malacostraca; order Decapoda; family Lithodidae; genus Paralithodes; species Paralithodes platypus. Next base: position 35,507,300 of record CM064525.1, read on the forward strand.
GCCTTAGTGGGAGGGAGTGGACCAACCATGTCAACAATAATTTTACTAAAGGGTGGCCCAATCACAGGAATAGGGTGTAACGGAACCTTAGGAATAACTTGGTTCGGTTTCCCGACACGTTGACAAATATCACATGAGTTTATCCATGACTGCACATGAGACTTCATCCCCGGCCACCAAAACAATTTCCCCAAAGCCGCCACCGTTTTTCTCACCCCTAGATGTCCTGCCAGTGGTATGTCATGCGCCAACCTCAGTAGGCTATCCCTGCACTCCCGTGGCACCACCAACTGGTCCACTACTCCGGACCCCTTTAGCCAACTACGTTTAGGGTCTTGAAAACGCCTATAGAGGATGCCTTCTAAATAAAAAAATCTCCTGGCTGTGCATCGCCGTCCTCGTCGAGCTCTACAGCTCCATTAGCACACGTTTGGAGCTCAGGGTCCTCTAGTTGCAACCGACGTATATCTGAGAGTGCCAAGCGATCTAACTGCTCCCGGAGCAATGCATGACCTTCCCCGATACTGGGCTGCTCCCTCTGTCTCTCTCGATGTACATAACGTTGCTGTCGTGGAGACTCGTCATGCCCAGCCTCGTCACTCTCGATGACAGGCCCAGGGGCTACTTCAGAATTAAGTAATGGTGCTAATACTGAATCACCCAGGAGAGCCGCCGAGTCAAAACTCTTAAAACCAACTCCAGCTTTAGCCTCCTCCTGTTGATCGTTCCTCCGCTGGTCTGAAGACGGAGGACTAGGCTGTGACACTTTAGCTGCCCGAGCTCGGGTGACAACACACGCCAGGGGTTGTGTCTGGCACCGCTCGACCCACTCTTGCTCTTCCCTACTCACGTCGGCCGGCCTCTCGGCAACGACTAAGGGTAGAACCTCAGAAGCGGGCATTGCAAAGTCGTTGCCGAGAAGAAGGTCGACGCCCTCCACTGGCAGTTTCTCCACAATACCGACATCCAATTCACGTGCCACACCATCCACCTCCAACTCCAACCGCACCAGCGGGTATGACCGAGTTGCATTAATACCCTGCACCACTACCACCCGAGCCGCATTTATAGGGTAGCCAGTCAAGTTTTTCATCAGAGTCTGGGAAGCACCTGTATCACGCAAGACCTCTACTCCATGCTTGCGCCCCGCCCACATCACGCAACCCCGCCCTCTATGGTCGCAAAAAACATCCTGAGCAGGGTTCGAGCCTCCCAGGCGCTTCTGCATTGGCTGTGCCTCAGCCTCTGACGAACTGCCCCGGGCAAACTCAGATGACTTCGGAGACACACCAATGTTGCAGGCCAAAGACACAGCTGCTGTAGGTGGTTTGCTAGGACAGACTCTTGCAAAGTGCCCCTTTTTTTGACCATGATAACACTCCAACTCCCCTTTGGGCTTCCCTTTGTACTGGGAAGGGCCCGGCCCCTTCTTAAATGGGATGGTGCTAGTCTTGTGGTCAGTCTTGGTATCATGGCTCTTGTACTTGTTTGCATAAGGTATATCACTAACTCGGGGGGGTGGGGCGTCACGCCCCTTGTTACCTGCCTCACTACGCTGGGCAGACCCGCACCCACCAATTAGTGATAGCCGGAGGTCAGCCATCTCAGCTGCCTCCTGTAGAGTTTTTGGGTTCTTTTCTTTAATAGTTAAAGTCATTTCTGCCCCAGTACACTTATAAAACTGCTCGAGCAGAAACAGCTCAGTCAACTGTTCTGCCGTCTCAGCTTTCTCAGAACGTGTCCAGTTTTTAAGTGCATCTTTTAAGTCCCGGGCATGTTCAAGAAAGGTCGCCTCCCTAGTCTTTGTAACACCCCGAAACTTCAATCGATATGTTTCCGGTTGCAACTCGTATGCCCGTAGGACAGCTCTCTTCAATTCTGGGTAGTCAATGCAAGACTCTAAAGGCAGTGCATCATAAGCCTTCAGACCCTTACCCGTAAGTCTTGAGGAGACTAGAGCTGCCTATTTCTCTTCAGGCCAATTATGCTCCCTACACTTCTTCTCAAAACGATTAAAAAATTCTGGGACTTCAGTTTCACTAAATACCGGCACCAATTTGACTAAGTAGGCTAAGGACTGTTCTCTTACTTGGCCCTCACGGCCCATCCGAGTCCCTGTCGACTCTACACGAGTCTTTTCTAAATCTAATTTAGCACAATATTTCTCTGAGTCGTACCTAAGCTCAGCCTCATGCCTCCTGGTCTCATCCTCTTGCCTCCTAACCTCAATCTCATGCCTCCTAGTCTCATTCTCCTGCTTCCTAGCCTCAATCTTAGCAAGCTCAAGTCTAAATACCATATCTGGAGACAGGCAGGAAGAGGGAGCTGCCACTACTGAAGGAGGGGGGGCAAAAACTGGGGAACCACCACGTGCACCACCCGAGGGCACTCCAATCTGCCAATTCTCATCCCTCTGTGGGAGAGTGCTAACCTCCGGTAACTGAGTGGACGGCACTGTGGGAGTCGAGTGAGAGGGGATCTGGGGAGGAACCCCCTCAAACGCCCTCTCCTCCGAAACCCCATGTCGCCCACGCACCACCCAGGAAATCAGCTCCCCCTTGGACATCCCTACTACATTGGAAATGCCCAAAACCTTGGCTATCAGGTGCAAGCCACAAACATCCACCCCAGTCAGCCTCTCCTCCGTCACGTGGTACCGCTTACTCACAAAAACTCTAGCATCCTCCTCACTGGTTACTAACGGCACACCTTCAAATGACATCTCTCGCTCATCGTCAGTGCTAATGCACGACATACTGAAGTCCACAAAAAAATTCTCGAGACAAAAGTGTTAAACTTCCTATGCAAGCACTAATTACTAAATTAACTGGAGTCTCTTAAATGCTTTACTAATTGCCATACAAAAACAAATATTCTTCAATATGCACGCTAAAATACAAACAAACAAATGTTGTACAACTCTGCAAAAATTTATACTGTTCACAAAATCTGTACACTGTACTGTACACAAGGGCTCTCAATCAGGACTCGAATACGGCTCGTCCACAACGGAAACACACGATCCCAACCCCTGAGTACTGCCAGCCGAACAAAAAACACCAATACCCTCCAGAGTTCAATCTGCTATAACGGGGTATACAAGAACTCGGTACTAGTGTTCAACAACAGACTAATAAAGAGACAGGAATTATCTAGTCTGGTCAACAATCAAACATTGAAGTAAGAAACAACAACACCAAAGAATAGTGTTGGCCGAAGCCGAAGTAATCCACCCTTGACTAAGAACTTAAGAAGTCCTCCACCCTCTACTTCGGATCGGCACTATTACGTTACGTTAATTAATAGTCCTTAAGCATCGAGCAAGGAATCTTCTGAAAAAAGTTAGATGCTTCTCGGATGCTCGTAAGAAGTACGTATCGGATTTTGAACAGTAATTCAATAAGCAAAAACACTGGCAATTAAATACTATTAAAGGTTTAAATTGGCATACGAATAATTAAAAGAATATGCAATAGTAAATGGCAAACATTAAATAGTACTCCGCAAATGCAACGGCAATAGCCTACTCGGATTGTGCTCGTGGGCCACTAATCACTAAAGTAGCCAAGCTTGCAACACATGAAATCAATAGTGCATAAACAATATCATACATAAGGAAAGCTTCAATACTATTCTGTATCTACTAATCGAGTAAAGTCTAGCTGGGGTACTGTGGGCAAAAGGTAGCAGTGACTGAGCAAAATCGGCTCGTAGCCTAGCGAAGTCCTCACAACTGTTTAAAGTATTACGTTAAAACTAACAAGTGCACTTTGAGAAATCCAGATCCCTTGTATCTGGTTTTCTCCCGGCTCCTTGACAAAGTAAAAACAAACTGTTAATAAAATACAGGGTGGTTAGGCTCTTGCCCTCACGCACTGTAAATTATTAACTCAACACAGTCAGCCGCGAAGACAACCTAGGCTTCACTGAACCGAAACGAGTATGCAGGTTTATAGCTTAACCACTGCATCAAACAACAACTCGTAACACAGAAAAGCCTTACCCCAGTCTAGCATTACCTAGACTAGCAGAACACAGGAATAATAATAATAACACACAGGGAAATGCATATACAAGTGCAACAAACATAAATCAATCCTATTCTAAGTTAACCCTTCCAAAATAGGCTATCTAATAGGCAAGTATCTCGTGAGAACTCAAGCGATAATACGTTGGCTGACTAGCTCTGCACCAAAGGGACCATGGAAGTTAAACAGGTAGGGAAACGAGGAGATAAGAATGTAAGGTAGTAGAGAAAGTTCACATCAGTCAGAAGAATATATATAGTTAGCAAGGGAAATGAGAAGTCGCTCTGCCTAATGAGTTCTGATGAAAAAATGGCTAGACTTCCCTTTTTATACCCGGCCCTCTAGTGAGCCCAACGTGAACTACTAAGGACCGCCCACTGACAACCATTACGTAATTTCTCTCTCTCCTCTGGGATAGACAAAGGCTCCCCTAGCACTGAGGGGGGGGGAGTGCTAGTGAGTTAGGCCCACCTCCCGCCTGGCGCACCCACTGACCCCCAACGGTGGCTGTTTCTCTTCCCATCATTACAAATAAGTTTTACACACAATACTTATAACTAATGATATAAAATAGAACTCGTTGACTCAGATGAAAACAAAATACATATTCATAATACTTATAGTACAACGGCTCACATGAACTAAGTTAGGAAACTCTACATAGACTACAGCCAAAGTTCCTGCCCTGACGATCCTAGCGAGAGTGGGGCATGACTAGGCGTTCTGTACAGCATGCTCACACTGGACATGCATCACATTTGTTATCAGGCTATACCAGTGTGGGTTAGCCTGAAGTAGAGTACATTTATGCACAGTTAAGGATACCCCGTTATTGCAGATTAACTCTGGAGGGTATAGGTGTTTTTGTTCGCCGGCATATAAGTTTGAGGGTTTGGATCTAGCGTACCGTTGTTGCATAGTGCCTTATTACTAGTCCAATCATTAAGTGCCCTTGTTTTATTCGTAGCCCCGGTCATAACAAATGGAGACCTTGCCTAGTATCTTATCTTAGTCGTCATACCAAATGAACTAGGAAAAAATTGCAGGATTTTTGGACATTTGTTTTTGGAGGAATATTTTGGACACGTTGGATTTTTTTTTTTAGCAACGTAGTATAGCACTTGAGTTGTCTTCAAGCATTTTTTGAGTGAATAGTGCTACATGAGAGTTTAGGTACTTTTTTTTTTTTTATAAACGTTGAGAATTTTTGGTGGACACTATGTCGAACGACGGATCAGTGCACAGTAAGGACACAGTACGGGATGCAGGCTCTGAGGTGCAGAAGCTGGGTTTCTTAAAAGGCATTAGAGTAGTAACTAGTGAGGAGGATGCAAGGGAGTTTCTGGAGATTCCTATTACTGTTGACCGGGTGTCGGGGATTGATCGGTATGGTCTCCAGTGTTTGGCCACGGTCATGGGGCATGTTGGCACTAGCAGCATGACGAGAAGTGACCTGGTGGCCTGTGTGCTCGGTGGGGTGCGTGGGGCTTCGGGTGGAGCGGGAGCTGGGGCACCTTCGGCCCAGCCCCCATTCCACTCGACTCCTACCATGGCGCCCCCTCGGGCTCCGGAGCCGAGGACGTTCCCCCAGGCCGATAGTCACTGGCAGCGTGGTTTGCCCCTGGGTGGATCACTGGGTGCGTCTCCAATTGTTGCATCTCCTCCTCCTCAAGGTTTAACTCCAGATATGATCTTCCAGCTTGAGATGGCTAAGATGGCTAAGCAGCAGGAATACCAGCTTGAGATGGCTAAGATTGAGATGGTCAGGATTCAGGCTGAGGAGAGAAAGGCCATACGTGAGGCGCAGCAGCAGTAGCGGGAGGCTGAGCTTCAGGTTGAGGCTACGAAGTACTGTGCAGACATAGAGCTTGAGAAGTCTCGGGTGGAGTCGACAGGGCAGCGTCTCGGTTCTGGGAATCGAGGTCTTGATCAGTCTTTATCGCACCTTCTTAAGTTAGTCCCTGCATTTGACGAGTCGGGTGTCACCGAGTTTTTCCTGCGTTTTGAGAAGAAGTGCCGGGAGCACCAAAGGCCCGAGGTTAAGTGGGCAGCCCTTGTTTCCTCTAGGTTGGTTGGCAAAGGACTCAAGGCATATGATGCGTTGCCCTTGGAGTCTTGCATCGATTAAGAGGTACTGAAGGAAGCTGTTCTGCGGGCGTACGAGTTACAACCAGAGACATATAGGTTGAAGTTTCGGGGTGTTACGAAGGGTCGTGAGTGCACTTTTCTAGAACATGCCCGGGAACTGTCTGATGCTTTCAGAAATTAGCTGAGGTCAGAGAAGGTGACGACGTTCGGAGAGCTTGAGCAGTTAGTCCTAGAGCAATTTTTTAAGTGCACAGGCGGCGACCTGACTTTGAACCTCAAAGAGAAACGTCCTAAAACTCTACAGGAGGCAGCTGAGATGGCTGACCTGAGATTATCATTGATTCGTGGGTGCGGGTCTGCACAACGGACCGATGCAGTTAACAAGGCGCAATACTCCACCCCCCCGAGTCAGTGATGCAACATTTAATAACAAAAGCAAGAGCAATGATACCAATTTTGATCACAAACCGAAAACCGACCCATTTAAGAAAGGTCAGGGCCCTTCCCCACCTCAGGGGAAGTCCAAGGGTGAAGTAGAGTGTTTTAAGTGTCATAAAAAGGGGCATTTTGCACGTTCCTGCCCTAGTAACCAATCTACAGCAGTCGTGTCTTTGGCTAGCAACGTTGGGGTGTCTCTGAGGTCTTCTGCATTTACCCGGGGTGATATGTCAGATGCGGGGGCACAGCCAGTGAAGGAGTGTCCGGAAGGCTCGAAACCTGTCCGCGATGCTTTTTGCGACCATAGAGGGCGTGGCTGCGTGAGTTTGGGCTGGTTGCAAGCATGGGTTGGAGTTGTTGCGTGATACAGGTGCATCCCAGACTCTGATGAAAAACTTTACAGGCCAACCTATAAACGCGGCACGGGTAGTTGTGGTGCAGGGTATTAATGCTACACGGTCATACCCGTTGGTTCGAGTGGAGCTGGAGGTTGATGGTGTGACACGAGAGATAGATGTTGGAATCGTTGAGAAACAGCCAGTAGAGGGCGTCGACTTTCTTCTCGGCAACGTCTTTGCGGTGCCTACTTCTGAGGTTCCACCCTTAGTTGTTGCCGAGAGGGCGGCCGACGTGAGTAGGGAAGGGCAGGAGTTGGTCGAGAGGTGTCAATTACAGCAGATGGTGTGTGTTGTCACCCGATCTCGTGCATGGTGAGTTATCTGCTCAACAGGTGGCGTTGTGTGTGTGTATAAGTGTGAGAGTCCGAGTGTAGGGGGTGAGACAGTGAAGCACGGGAACGAGGTGGCTTCAGAGATGGGGTCGTTTCGGACCATGAGTGAGCACCGTGCCTCATGTGAAGGCAAGATGGCAGGTGCTCGTTGTACTCTACGTGCTTCACATGTCTCACTCCCTAGACTGGAACAAGACCTCACAGGCTTCACTGTTCATTGTAAAGCGGTGAATGTTAAGGCTCTCAGCCTATGCCCGAGAGGAAGTAAGTTGGAATATAGAAAAAAAAAAAAAAAAAAAAAAAAAAATCTAAGGTGTCACAGCCTCTTCCTCAGTCTCTAGACCAGCGGAGGAACGGTCGGAAGGAGAAAGCTAAATTTGGGAAAAGTTTTGAGAGTTTTGATCCATCGGCTCTTCTTGGCGACTCAGTATTAGCACCAATGTTAAGGTCCGGAGTGGCCCCAGAACCTGTCACACTTGGTGAGGAGGTAGGGCGTGAGAAAACTCCGAGACAGCACCGTTACTCACGCAAGCAAGATAGGATCGAACAGTCCAGTACCGGGGGAGGCCATAAGTTGCTCCGGGAGCACCTCGATAAATTGGCTCCTTCGGATATCTGTCGGTTGCAGCTAGGTGATCCTGAGCTTCAGAAGTGTAGTAACGGTGCAGTGGAACTTGAGGAGGACGGGGATGCAAAGCCGGGGGACTTCTTTCGTGTGGAGGGTATTTTGTACAGGCGTTTTCTAGATCCCAGACGGAGTTGGGAGGGTGGGTCGAGAGTGGTTGACCAGTTGGTAGTTCCTAGTGTGTGCCGTGATAGCCTACTGAGGTTGGCGCATGATGTACCGTTGGCAGGGCATTTGGGTGTACGTAAGACGGTAGCAGCATTGGCGAAATTGTTTTGGTGGCCAGGTATGAAGGCACATGTTGAGTCATGGGTGGCAATGTGCAGTACCTGCCAGACAGTAGGTAAACCAAACCAGTGTATTCCCAAGGCTCCGTTACACCCTATTCCTGTAATCGGGCCACCATTCAGTAAGGTTATAATCGACATGGTTGGCCCTCTACCCCCTACTAGTGCAGGCAACAAGTACCTCCTCACAATCATGGATGTTGCCACTCGTTATCCGGATGCATACCCCATGCGAAATGGTACTGCTAAGACTGTTGTTCGTAACTTGCTATTGTACTGTTCTAGGTACGGGTACCCGCAGGAATTGCAGTCAGACCAAGGGTCCAATTTTACTTCTAACCTTTTCAAACAGACCATGCAGCAGCACGGTATCAGTACAGTTGTCTCTTCAGCCTATCACCCAGAGAGTCAAGGGGTGTTGGAGAGGTGGCACTCGACTCTGAAAAGCATGCTGCGTTGTTACTGTGTTGAAAATGGTAAGGATTGGGATCTTGGGTTGCCCTATGTTTTATTCGCTGCTCGGGAGGTACCTGGTGAAAGCCTCGGGTTCAGTCCCAATGAGTTAGTCGTCGGACATCAGGTCAGAGGCCCCCTCAACATGGTTAGAGAAATCTGGGAGGGCACAGCAAAACCATGTTCCATGTTAAAGTATGTCCTCGAGAGCAGAGAGAGAATGCTGAGAAGCCTAGAGTTGGCAGGTAGGAATTTGGTAGGGTCGCAAGCACTGATGAAGGACAGGTACGATGAGAAGACAAAACTCCGGGAGTTTAAGGTGGGGCAGGAGGTGTTGATTTTGTTACTTCTGCCAGGTGTGACGCATGTCCAGTGTGAGCATGCTGTACAGAACGCCTAGTCATGCCCCACTCTCGCTAGGATCGTCAGGGCAGGAACTTTGGCTGTAGTCTATGTAGAGTTTCCTAACTTACTTCATGTGAGCCATTGTACTATAAGTATTATGAATATGTATTTTGTTTTCATCTGAGTCAACGAGTTCTATTTTATATAATTAGTTATAAGTATTGTGTGTAAAACTTATTTGTAATGATGGGAAGAGAAACAGCCACAGTTGGGGGTCAGTGGGTGCGCCAGGCGGGAGGTGGGCCTAACTCACTAGCACTCCCCCCCCCCCCTCAGTGCTAGGGGAGCCTTTGTTTATCCCAGAGGAGAGAGAGAAATTACGTAATGGTTGTCAGTGGGCGGTCCTTAGTAGTTCACGTTGGGCTCACTAGAGGGCCGGGTATAAAAAGGGAAGTCTAGCCATTTTTTCATCAGAACTCATTAGGCAGAGCGACTTCTCATTTCCCTTGCTAACTATATATATTCTTCTGACTGATGTGAACTTTCTCTACTACCTTACATTCTTATCTCCTCTTTTCCCTGCCTTTTTTAACTTCCATGGTCCCGTTGGTGCAGAGCTAGTCAGCCAACGTATTATCGCTTGAGTTCTCACGAGATACTTGCCTATTAGATAGCCTTTTTGGAAGGGTTGACTTAGAATAGGATTGATTTATGTTTGTTGCACTTGTATATGCATTTCCCTGTGTGTTATTATTATTATTCCTGTTTTCTGCTAGTCTAGGTAATGCTAGACTGGGGTAAGGCTTTTCTGTGTTACGAGTTGTTGTTTGATGCAGTGGTTAAGCTATAAACCTGCATACTCGTTTCGGTTCAGTGAAGCCTAGGTTGTCTTCGCGGCTGACTGTGTTGAGTTAATAATTTACAGTGCGTGAGGGCAAGAGCCTAACCACCCTGTATTTTATTAACAGTTTGTTTTTACTTTGTCAAGGAGCCGGGAGAAAACCAGATACAAGGGATCTAGATTTCTCAAAGTGCACTTGTTAGTTTTAACGTAATACTTTAAACAGTTGTGAGGACTTCGCTAGGCTACGAGCCGTTTTTGCTCAGTCACTGCTACCTTTTGCCCACAGTACCCCAGCTAGACTTTACTCGATTAGTAGATACAGAATAGTATTGAAGATTTCCTTATGTATGATATTGTTTATGCACTATTGATTTCATGTGTTGCAAGCTTGGCTACTTTAGTGATTAGTGGCCCACGAGCACAATCCGAGTAGGCTATTGCCGTTGCATTTGCGGAGTACTTCTTTTTAACGTTTGCCATTTACTATTGCATATTCTTTTAATTATTCTTATGCCAATTTAAACCTTTAATAGTATTTAATTGCCAGTGTTTTTGCTTATTGAATTACTGTTCAAAATCCGATACATACTTCTTACGAGCATCCGAGAAGCATCTAACTTTTTTCAGAAGATTCCTTGCTCGATGCTTAAGGACTATTAATTAACGTAACGTAATAGTGCCGATCCGAAGTAGAGGGTGGAGGACTTCTTAAGTTCTTAGTCAAGGGTGGATTACTTCGGCTTCGGCCAACACTATTATTTTGTGTTGTTGTTTCTTACTTCATTGTTTGATTGTTGACCAGACTAGATAATTCCTGTCTCTTTATTAGTCTGTTGTTGAACACTAGTACCGAGTTCTTGTATACCCCGTTATAGCAGATTGAACTCTGGAGGGTATTGGTGTTTTTTGTTCGGCTGGCAGTACTCAGGGGTTGGGATCGTGTGTTTCCGTTGTGGCAGCGAGCCGTATTCGAGTCCTGATTGAGAGCCCTTGTGTACCCGAGTGCCAGTTCGTAACAAATGGCGACCTTGCTTAGGATTTTGTGAACAGTATAATTTTTTGCAGAGTTGTACAACATTTGTTTGTTTGTATTTTAGCGTGCATATTGAAGAATATTTTTTTTTGTATGGCAATTAGTAAAGCATTTAAGAGACTCCAGTTAATTTAGTAATTAGTGCTTGCATAGGAAGTTTAACACTTTTGTCTCGAGAATTTTTTGTGGACTTCAGTATGTCGTGCATTAGCACTGACGATGAGCGAGAGATGTCATTTGAAGGTGTGCCGTTAGTAACCAGTGAGGAGGATGCTAGAGTTTTTGTGAGTAAGCGGTACCACGTGACGGAGGAGAGGCTGACTGGGGTGGATGTTTGTGGCTTGCACCTGATAGCCAAGGTTTTGGGCATTTCCAATGTAGTAGGGATTGTCCAAGGGGGAGCTGATTTCCTGGGTGTTGCGTGGGCGACATGGGGTTTCGGAGGAGAGGGCGTTTGGGGGGGTTCCTCCCCAGATCCCCTCTCACTCCACTCCCACAGTGCCGTCCACTCAGTTACCGGAGGTTAGCACTCTCCCACAGAGGGATGAGAATTGGCAGATTGGAGTGCCCTCGGGTGGTGCACGTGGTGGTTCCCCAGTTTTTGCCCCCCCTCCTTCAGTAGTGGCAGCTCCCTCTTCCTGCCTGTCTCCAGATATGGTATTTAGACTTGAGCTTGCTAAGATTGAGGCTAGGAAGCAGGAGAATGAGACTAGGAGGCATGAAATTGAGGTTAGGAGGCAAGAGGATGAGACCAGGAGGCATGAGGCTGAGCTTAGGTACGACTCGGAGAAATATTGTGCTAAATTAGATTTAGATAAGACTCGTGCAGAGTCGACAGGGACTCGGATGGGCCGTAAGGGCCAAGTAAGAGAACAGTCCTTAGCCTACTTAGTCAAATTGGTGCCGGTATTTAGTGAAACTGAAGTCACAGAATGTTTTAATCGTTTTGAGAAGAAGTGTAGGGAGCATAATTGGCCTGAAGAGAAGTGGGCAGCTCTAGTCTCCTTAAGACTTACGGGTAAGGGTCTGAAGGCTTATGATGCACTGCCTTTAGAGTCTTGCATTGACTACCCAGAATTGAAGAGAGCTGTCCTACGGGCATACGAGTTGCAACCGGAAACATATCGATTGAAGTTTCGGGGTGTTACAAAGACTAGGGAGGCGACCTTTCTTGAACATGCCCGGGACTTAAAAGATGCACTTAAAAACTGGACACGTTCTGAGAAAGCTGAGACGGCAGAACAGTTGACTGAGCTGTTTCTGCTCGAGCAGTTTTATAAGTGTACTGGTGCAGAAATGACTTTAACTATTAAAGAAAAGAACCCAAAAACTCTACAGGAGGCAGCTGAGATGGCTGACCTCCGGCTATCACTAATTCGTGGGTGCGGGTCTGCCCAGCGTAGTGAGGCAAGTAACAAGGGGCGTGACGCCCCACCCCCCCGAGTTAGTGATATACCTTATGCAAACAAGTACAAGAGCCATGATACCAAGACTGACCACAAGACTAGCACCGTCCCATTTAAGAAGGGGCCGGGCCCTTCCCAGTACCAAGGGAAGCCCAAAGGAGAGTTGGAGTGTTATCATTGTCATAAAAAGGGGCACTTTGTAGGAGTCTGTCCTAGCAAACCACCTACAGCAGCTGTGTCTTTGGCCTGCAACATTGGTGTGTCTCCGAAGTCATCTGAGTTTGCCCGGGGCAGTTCGTCAGAGGCTGAGGCACAGCCAATGCAGAAGCACCTGGGAGGCTCGAACCCTGCTCAGGATGTTTTTTGCGACCATAGAGGGCGGGGTTGCGTGATGTGGGCGGGGCGCAAGCATGGAGTAGAGGTCTTGCGTGATACAGGTGCTTCCCAGACTCTGATGAAAAACTTGACTGGCTACCCTATAAACGCGGCTCGGGTGGTAGTGGTGCAGGGTATTAATGCAACTCGGTCATACCCGCTGGTGCGGTTGGAGTTGGAGGTGGATGGTGTGGCACGTGAATTGGATGTCGGGATTGTGGAGAAACTGCCAGTGGAGGGCGTCGACCTTCTTCTCGGCAACGACTTTGCAATGCCCGCTTCTGAGGTTCTACCCTTAGTCGTTGCCGAGAGGCCGGCCGACGTGAGTAGGGAAGAGCAAGAGTGGGTCGAGCGGTGCCAGACACAACCCATGGCGTGTGTTGTCACCCGAGCTCGGGCAGCTAAAGTGTCACAGCCTAGTCCTCCGTCTTCAGACCAGCGGAGGAACGATCAACAGGAGGAGGCTAAAGCTGGAGTTGGTTTTAAGAGTTTTGACTCGGCGGCTCTCCTAGGTGATTCAGTATTAGCACCATTACTTAATTCTGGAGTAGCCCCTGGGCCTGTCATCGAGAGTGACGAGGCTGGGCATGACGAGTCTCTACGACAGCAACGTTATGTACATCGAGAGAGACAGAGGGAGCAGCCCAGTATCGGGGAAGGTCATGCATTGCTCCGGGAGCAGTTAGATCGCTTGGCACCCTCAGATATACGTCGGTTGCAACTAGAGGACCCTGAGCTCCAAACGTGTGCTAATGGAGCTGTAGAGCTCGACGAGGACGGCGATGCACAGCCAGGAGATTTTTGTTATTTAGAAGGCATCCTCTATAGGCGTTTTCAAGACCCTAAACGTAGTTGGCAAAAGGGGTCCGGAGTAGTGGACCAGTTGGTGGTGCCACGGGAGTGCAGGGATAGCCTACTGAGGTTGGCGCTTGACATACCACTGGCAGGACATCTAGGGGTGAGAAAAACGGTGGCGGCTTTGGGGAAATTGTTTTGGTGGCCGGGGATGAAGTCTCATGTGCAGTCATGGATAAACTCATGTGATATTTGTCAACGTGTCGGGAAACCGAACCAAGTTATTCCTAAGGCTCCGTTACACCCTATTCCTGTGATTGGGCCACCCTTTAGTAAAATTATTGTTGACATGGTTGGTCCACTCCCTCCCACTAAGGCTGGAAATAAATTTTTGTTAACCATAATGGATGTTGCCACTAGATACCCCGATGCATACCCTATGAAAAATGGAATGGCTAAGACGGTAGTCAGTAACTTGTTGTGGTACTTCTCAAGGTACGGGTACCCGGAGGAGATTCAGTCTGATCAGGGATCTAATTTCACCTCCAACATGTTCAAGCAAACAATGCAACAGCATGGGATACGAGCAGTAGTATCGTCAGCGTATCACCCTGAGAGTCAAGTTTGCTTGAGCGGTGGCATGCTACACTTAAAAGCATGCTCAGGTGTTATTGTGCTGACAACGGTATGGATTGGGATCTTGGATTGCCTTATGTGCTGTTTGCTGCTCGGGAGGTACCTGGTGAGAGCCTGGGATTTAGTCCAAACGAGCTGATTTTTGGACACCGTGTCAGGGGCCCCCTAACATGCTGAAAGAAATTTGGGAGGGGACTGTGCAGCCTTGTCCATTATTAAAGTATGTGCTTGAAAGCCGTGAGCGCATGCTTAAGAGTCTGGAGATGGCAGGTAGAAATTTGACAGAATCACAAGCTTTGATGAAGGACAGGTATGATCGCAAAGTGAGGCTCCGGAAGTTCACTGTAGGACGAGGTATTAATTTTGTTGCCTTTGGTTGGTAACCCCCTCTCTGCGAAGTACACTGGACCTTATAAAATTGTAGACAAAATTTCAGACTTAGATTACCTTGTTGCCACTCCAGACAGGAGGAAAAAGAACCAGTTATGTCACGTGAACCTTATTAAAGAGTATGTGAGGCGCCCCTCTGAGCCTCTCACTGTCCCTGTGTTGGCTTGTTGCGGCCGTGGTGGAGAAGGAGAGGGGGACAGTCAAGCTTCAGAGGAGGATAGCTGGGATCAACATGTTTCAGCGGATCAGTGGGCGGCGAACTCGAGCCTAAGGGCTGACGAGGCTATAGCTCATTTGCCTGATCCGCAGTTTGATGCTATCCGTCAGTTGTTCGGTTCATACCCCACTGTATTGCTGAACACCCAGGCCTCACTACTCAGGCTATGCATGATGTTGACGTGGGGGACCATCTACCCTTTAAGTCAATCCGACGTACGTGTGCCCCCCATAAAAACTACCAGCTCTGAGGGATGAGTTGGAGTATATGCTCGGTAGAGGGTTGGATAGAGAAAGGCACAGTTAAGTGGACTTCCCCCGTAACACTGCAGCCTAAGCCAGATGGCAAGGTACGCTTTTGTATTGATTTCCGTAGGTTAAACGGTTTGACTCCAACTACCCCATATCCTCTTCCTCGGGTTGATGATAGTGTTGACAAAATTGGTAATGCTCGTTTTTTGTCTAAAGTAGATTTAGTAAAAGGTTACTGGCAAGTACCTTTGTCCGAGCGTGCTAAAGAGGTATGTGGTTTTGTTGTGGACGGGAGTACCTACCGGTGCAATGTTATGCCTTACGGACTTAAGAATGCACCAGCAACGTTTCAGAACCTGATGAATGAAATTGTAAAGGACATCCCAAATTGCACCGTATATTTGGACGATGTAATCATTTATGATGACGACTTTGAGAGCCATTGTGAGCACCTTGAGACCTTGTTCCGGAAACTTAGTGAAGCAGGTCTGGTAGTAAATTTGGCAAAGTGTGACTTCGTAAAAGCCACTGTGCAGTACCTTGGGTTTGTAGTGGGAAGGGGACAGGTGTGCCCTCCTCAGAACAAGGTACAGGCTATCAATAAATGTCCGCACCCAACAACCAAGAAGCAGATTATGAGATTCTTGGGTATGATAGGCTACTACAGACGCTTCATAAAAGGTTACTCAACGGTGTTGGCACCTCTCACAGATTTGTTATCTAAAGACAAAAAGTTTTTGTGGGCACCTGAGTGTGAAAAGGCTTTCACTTTGGTGAAACATTTGCTATGTACTCACCCGATACTCAGGGCCCCAGACTTTAACAGGCCTTTTCAGCTGGCAACAGATGCTAGTGGTGTAGGGGCTGGTGCCGTCTTGCTACAGACAGACAATGAAGGTGTGGAACACCCAGTAAGTTTCTTTTCTAAGAAGTTCAATGCTGCACAAAAGAACTATTCTACAATAGAAAAGGAATTACTGGCGATTGTGCTGTCGCTCAGGCACTTCGAGGTGTATGTTCCAGCCTATGGCCCAGTCGTGGTTATCTACACTGATCATCACCCTTTGAGATTCCTGAATCAATTTCACAATCGCAATATGAGACTGACCAGGTGGTCTTTGATGTTGCAGGAGTATAACCTGGACATCCGTCATATTGCTGGATGTGACAATGTGATCGCGGATTGTTTATCAAGGGTGGATGATCAGTCGTAGGCTATCACAGGTGTGTGGGTTTGAGTGGAGGAAAATAGGCTGCCCTTATAGTGCAGCCGGGAAAAACATATTAAAATATAAAAATCATATAAAAACTCTTTCTTTTGATATAGGTAATCGTATAAGTTTGTCATAGCCTATAGAGTTTGAGTAGTCCACGAACTATCTAACGGCTGAGCTGCTGTAAGCTCGCTCTGGGAGCATGATATTGTGTCTTTTTGCTTTTGTTGGGAGGAGTTACAAAATGTGATTTTTTTTTTTAATAATAAGATGTGTTTTGGTGATAAACTCAGCTTTGTTTTAGTGCCATGCGGTCGCTGGGTGTGAGGGGCTTGATGGGGTTCTGTGTTTGTCAGATTTTAGCTCAGGGTTGAGCAAGTAAAATCTTGGGGGAGGTGTGACGCATGTCCAGTGTGAGCAAGCTGTACAGAACGCCTAGTCATGCCCCACTCTCGCTAGGATCGTCAGGGCAGGAACTTTGGCTGTAGTCTATGTAGAGTTTCCTAACTTAGTGCATGTGAGCTGTTGTACTATAAGTATTATGAATATGTATTTTGTTTTCATCTGAGTCAACGAGTTCTATTTTATATCATTAGTTATAAGTATTGTGTGTAAAACTTATTTGTAATGATGGGAAGAGAAACAGCCACAGTTGGGGGTCAGTGGGTGCGCCAGGCGGAAGGTGGGCCTAACTCACTAGCACTCCCCCCACCCCCCTCAGCGCTAGGGGAGCCTTTGTCTATCCCAGAGGAGAGAGAGAAATTACGTAATGGTTGTCAGTGGGCGGTCCTTAGTAGTTCACGTTGGGCTCACTAGAGGGCCGGGTATAAAAAGGGAAGTCTAGCCATTTTTTCATCAGAACTCATTAGGCAGAGCGACTTCTCATTTCCCTTGCTAACTATATATATTCTTCTGACTGATGTGAACTTTCTCTACTACCTTACATTCTTATCTCCTCTTTTCCCTGCCTTTTTTTTAACTTCCATGGTCCCGTTGGTGCAGAGCTAGTCAGCCAACATATTATCGCTTGAGTTCTCACGAGATACTTGCCTATTAGATAGCCTATTTTGGAAGGGTTGACTTAGAATAGGATTGATTTATGTTTGTTGCACTTGTATATGCATTTCCCTGTGTGTTATTATTATTATTCCTGTTTTCTGCTAGTCTAGGTAATGCTAGACTGGGGTAAGGCTTTTCTGTAGAGTTGTTGTTTGATGCAGTGGTTAAGCTATAAACCTGCATACTCGTTTCGGTTCAGTGAAGCCTAGGTTGTCTTCGCGGCTGACTGTGTTGAGTTAATAATTTACAGTGCGTGAGGGCAAGAGCCTAACCACCCTGTATTTTATTAACAGTTTGTTTTTACTTTGTCAAGGAGCCGGGAGAAAACCAGATACAAGGGATCTGGATTTCTCAAAGTGCACTTGTTAGTTTTAACGTAATACTTTAAACAGTTGTGAGGACTTCGCTAGGCTACGAGCCGTTTTTGCTCAGTCACTGCTACCTTTTGCCCGCAGTACCCCCGCTAGACTTTACTCGATTAGTAGATACAGAATAGTATTGAAGCTTTTCTTATGTATGATATTGTTTATGCACTATTGATTTCATGTGTTGCAAGCTTGGCTACTTTAGTGATTAGTGGCCCACGAGCACAATCCGAGTAGGCTATTGCCGTTGCATTTGCGGAGTACTTCTTTTTAATGTTTGCCATTTACTATTGCATATTCTTTTAATTATTCTTATGCCAATTTAAACCTTTAATAGTATTTAATTGCCAGTGTTTTTGCTTATTGAATTACTGTTCAAAATCCGATACGTACTTCTTACGAGCATCCGAGAAGCATCTAACTTTTTTTAGAAGATTCCTTGCTCGATGCTTAAGGACTATTAATTAACGTAACGTAATAGTGCCGATCCGAAGTAGAGGGTGGAGGACTTCGGCTTCGGCCAACACTATTCTTTGGTGTTGTTGTTTCTTACTTCATTGTTTGATTGTTGACCAGACTAGATAATTCCTGTCTCTTTATTAGTCTGTTGTTGAACACTAGTACCGAGTTCTTGTATACCCCGTTATAGCAGATTGAACTCTGGAGGGTATTGGTGTTTTTTGTTCGGCTGGCAGTACTCAGGGGTTGGGATCGTGTGTTTCCGTTGTGGAAGCGAGCCGTATTCGAGTCCTGATTGAGAGCCCTTGTGTACCCGAGTGCCAGTTCGTAACACAGGTCATCCGTTGTCTGCTAAGTACGCTGGTCCTTATAAGATGGTAAAGAAGATCTCTGACCTAGACTATCTTGTAGCTACTCCAGATAGGCGTAAAAAGAATCAGCTGTGCCATGTGAATCTGGTGAAAGAGTTTGTGAGGCGCCCCCCTGAGCCTCTCGCTGTCCCTGTGTTGACCTGCAGCGGTCATGTTGGAGAAGGAGTGAGGGACAGTGAAGCCCAGGTGGAAGATAACTGGGAGTGTCATGTGTCTGCTGACCAGTGGGCGGGGAACTCCAGACAGGTGGCTGACAATGCTCTAGTGCACCTGCCTGAGCAACAGCGTGTAGCCGTGCAGCGCCTGTTTGCTTCATACTCCACTGTGTTTGCAGAGCATCCAGGCCTCACAACTCGAGTGGTGCATGACGTGGACGTGGGAGATCACCCTCCCTTTAAATCAGTACCCTACAGAATTCCACCCATTAAACTCCCAGCCCTCAGACCGAAGTTAGAGTATATGTTAGAACGGGGGTTGATTGAGAAGGGGGCAGTTAGGTGGACATCTCCTGTCACTCTGCAGCCCAAGCCTGACGGGAAGGTTCGCTTCTGCATTGACTTTCGGAGATTGAACGGGTTGACTCCCACCAATGCTTATCCCCTTCCCCGTGTTGACGATAGTGTAGACAAGGTCGGTAAGGCACAGTTTCTAACTAAGGTAGACCTAGTGAAAGGCTACTGCCAGGTGCCCTTGTCTGAGCGGGCGAAGGGGGTATGCGGGTTTGTGGTTGATGGGAACACCTACCGTTGCAATGTGATGCCGTATGGCCTTAAAAATGCCCCAGCAACCTTCCAGAGTTTTTTGAACGACTTAGTAGCTGACATCCCTAACTGCACTGTCTACCTAGATGACGTTATAATCTAGGATGACAACTTTGAGAGTCACTGTGAGCACATAGAAGCCTTGTTTCGGAAGCTCAGTGAGGCCAGCTTGGTGGTCAATCTGGGCAAGTGTGACTTTGTCCGGGCAACTGTACAGTATCTTGGGTTTGTGGTCGGGTAAGGCCAGGTGTGCCCCCCCCCCAAAAACAAGATACAGGCTATTAATCAGTTCCTCAGGCCGTCCACAAAGCGGCAGATCATGAGATTTTTGGGCATGATCGGTTACTATCGCCGTTTCATTCAGGATTATTCTACTGTGTTAGCTCCTCTGACAGATTTACTAGCAAAAGACAAAAAGTTCAAGTGGGCACCTGAGTGTGAAAGGGCCTTTTCGCTGGTCAAGCACCTACTATGCACTCACCCAATCCTCAGGGCCCCTGACTTTGAAAGACCATTCCAGCTGGCAACAGATGCCAGCGGTGTAGGGGCTGGTGCCGTCTTAATGTAAACAGACGAGGAAGGTTTGGAGCATCCAGTCAGTTTCTTTTCCAAGAAGTTTAATTCAGCTCAGAAAAACTACTCTGTGGTGGAGAAAGAACTGCTGGCAATAGTGTTGGCGCTCAGGCACTTTGAAGTATATGTTCCTGCCTATGGGCCAGTCGTGGTGATTTATACCGACCACCACCCTCTTAAATTTCTGAACCAATTCCACAACCGGAATATGAGGCTGACACGTTGGTCACTCATGTTGCAAGAATACAATCTGCTGTAGACATTCGCCATATTGCCGGTTGTGAGAATGTGATTGCAGACTGTTTGTCGAGGGGGGAGGATCCGGCGTAGATCACCACAGGTGTGTGGGTTTGAGTGGAGAAAAATCAGGCTTGCCCCTGTAGAGGAGCCGCCAAAAACAATATTAAAATTAAATACAAAAAATCACATAAAAACTTTCTTTTTTATAGTTAATTATAAGTTGCCAATGGTATAGCTAAAGTCCTAAGTTGAACCTGTCTTTCACTTAGTAGGCTGGGCTCTGTGAAGCTCGCTCAGGGAGCATAGCAGGCTAAATTATACTATTGTGTTTGGGAGGGGTTATAAGATTTTCTTTATGTCAATATGTTGTTTTATGTAAGAATTGAGCTTTGCATTTCATTTCTGGCTAGGTGTGGCGGGTCTTGTCGGCATTCTGCCTTGTCAGATATGGTGCTCGCCTAATGTTGAGCGTCCCATATCTTGGGCGGGGTGTGACGTCTACCAGCGTTGGCAGAATCGCCTCTCGTTAGCCACTAGCGCTCGCCAGTGACATCGAAATGGGCTACAGTTATCAGAGAATGTTGTTCTTTCTTTCCTAGTACTCGCATTGTCACAGACAGTCCAGTGGTGGTCTTTATTTTCGTCTGTGACAACGGGAAGTATTTTATATTTAGAATATAAGATGCATTGTGTAAAGCAGGGATTCCCAAACTTTTCAGCTCAATGACCCCTTAATGAAGTTTCAAATTATTCATCGACCCCCAAACATTTGAAAATAAGAATAATATAATATGTTATGAAAAAAGAAACGTATTACATGCATATTATGATACAATAAATATGTGGAATTATAGTAGTACCTTAATATTAGAAGTAGTAGAATTAATGTCTTAATGTTGTATTTCCAAGTCAAAAGGTGTAAGAATCCATTCAGGCACTTGCATTTTCTCCAGGTCTTCAAAGCGCACTTTAAAGTCTTCAATCAATTTGTCCAGGTGTGCTATGTATGTTTGTATGTCACCATCTGAAATGCTTTCACTTTCTCCCAACTATTGTAAGTTCGAAAAGTACTGAAAATCTCTATGTGCCATTGACGCTTTAAACAAGCCTAATTTGCCTTGGAAGCCCAGAATAATTGTCCTGGCCTGAATAATGGTAACATCTTTACCCTGCATACGTTTCTGTACCTCATTAAGCTTTGAATATAGGTCTGTCAAATAGAACAGAGCATTCTTACACCTTTTTAGCTTTTCACATAGAGATGGGTCTACATCTTCTGAAACGTTCCTCACCTAGCCATTCATAGACCCCCTGGCCATTTATCGACCCCCTTTCGACCCCTGGCGATTCATTGACCCCTTGGATGGTCAATATCGACCCCTGGGGGTCGATATCGACCACTTTGGGAACCCCTGGTGTAAAGTTAAGGAGAAAGAGATATATAGGCAGCGTGGTGGTAATATGTGCGTGTGTATGTATGTGCTACCTCCCTCGCTCGGAGGAGTTTTCCCGCTCGCGCGCGGGCTTTCCCGCGCCCTTGATTGGCTGGCAAATCCTGGCACGTCCTAGGGGCCTGCTGCCTGTGATTGGCCGACCATCGCGCCCTTGCGGGCTCCTGTGTAACTAACCTCCTCCATGAGGGTTCCCAGGAGCTGTCCTCCTCAGGACAGGCTTGGCGCGCATGCTTCTAACATCCCTTTGCATACTCTCTCCCGATCACCCCCTTTACCACTGTCTCTCTCTCTGACCTTCTTCTGTTCCATTGCTTCTCACCTTTATTCAATTACTTGTCCCCTTGGGTTCTGCATACGGTTTCCATAGCCGGCCCATTGTATTGCATGCGCCGTCCTCAGGGATATTTACATGTACTTAGAATAGGTTTTGAGGGTTCTTAGTTAGTATAGGTTAAGAACTTAGTGTGTCTCCATTATTGATTTAGTGTTTCTGCTCTCTTATTTAATGCTAGACTGGGATAAGGTAACTGTAGTCGTTGTCTCCGATGTGTGTACGGTTTGCTTATACCTACACGACTTCGACCGGTCCTGTGGTAGCCTGTGTTGTCTTTTCGCTTACGTCCTTCGCGAGTGCAGCAGTGTTGACTGAGGGTTTTGGCCTGTTCCCGTTCCACACTTTGCTGCCTCTTTGCTTGTCTTTAGAGGGTCGCCAGGGTAGAAGCAGATACTTGTGATCTGGATCGATCAAGAGAGTACCCTAGTCAATTAACGTAACTTAAAGGATGCAGTTTTAACCCGTTGAGCCCCGGCTAGTTATAATATTTTGTTCACCCCAGTCCCAAGCCATTTTCACTTCTTTTTTTTGTTTGCTAAAATGGAAGACAAGGATGAGAAATAAAAAAAAAAAAAAAAAAAATCACCTCAGACATTTTTTTTGGGGGGGGGGGGAGACTAAAAAAAAATCGTTGAGCCAAAATGGAAGAGAATGGCGAGAAATGAAAAAAAAAAAATCATTTCGGTCATTTGGGGGGCGGGGGGGGGGGGGGGGGTCGAAAGTTCGTCTCCCACGCATGACCACCCGCCCGGGAGCACTAGGGTAAAAACTGAGTATGGCATTGTACGGCATACATCCTAAGGAGTGTCTCACATAAATCTCAAGCCTCTAGCTCCCATACGACCGGAGTAATGAAGGTTCAAAGTGGCGGTGAACTAAGGGTGTAAAGTATCCCTACTAAGCCCACCACCACCAGCCGCGCGGCTGTCTCTGCCCGCTCACACCTACTGGCCCGGCTCCCACACACACTACGGTACTTCCCCCTCCTATTCTCCCGCCATTTCCTACCTTACGAGCCACGTAAGTGTTTTTTATATGTCGGACGCACGTGATGCGTCGCTGGGAGTTGGTGATCAAACACTGCCGACGCATCACGTGCGACGCTGGGTCTCACTGGGTTAAGGACATCGCTAGGCTACGAGCCTGTCTTGCTCAACCACAGTTCCTTACCTAGAGTATGCCAGCTATACATTATTAATCGAGTAGATACTTATTAGTATTTAATATAAGCTCTTTGATATGTACGCATTATTATTCACAGCATTTATTAGTCTAGGTTGTTGTTGAGTTGCACAACCATAGCAGACTGTTTCATTGATGAGGAAGTACTTCTTTTAGTGTCGAGCATTTCTACCGTTGCGCATTTATAGTATTCTCGTGTTAGTTAACATTATATGTCCTATCTTTTAGTGTATTTCATTTACACGTGTGGTGTCCTGCCTCCTGCCTTTATATAGTTTAAGATACGAGCATCTTATGAGCATCAGACTTTCTTCAGAAGTTTCCAGGTCTATGCTGTAGGACTATACTTCACTTTCTTTCAGATAGGAGTGAAGAGTTTATTGTTGTTTAGAGTAACTATATTGAAGCATCTTTTTATTGTATTAAATCTTGCAGTGATTTAATTGATCTTTTCATAGATTCCTTTTTATGCATTTTAACGTAACTTGCATCTTGTTTGTTATCAGGCTATACCAGTGTTGGTTAGCCTGAAATATAGTACATTTATGCCCAGTTAAGGATACCCCGTTATCGCAGATTAACTCTGGAGGGTATAGGTGTTTTTGTTCGCCGGCATTTAAGTTCGAGGGTTTGGATCTAGCGTACCGTTGTTGCATAGTGCCCTATTACTAGTCCAATCATTAAGTGCCCTTGTTTTATTCGTAGCCCCGGTCGTAACATTGTGTTCATCCTTAGGATATGTCAAGTATTCGTAACAACTGAACATTATGCAAAATAATAACTGTAATGCCCTGATTTTATTCAGGATGAACGATTGCGTAGGTGAGTTCTGCATGACTGGAATATCTGGTTTCATATACATACATGCGAGGAATCAATAGAACACATAAATAGAATCTTGGAAGGGTGTTTGTAATACAGCTTTATTTATTTAACACACTCACGGTATAGAAAAAGAATCAATTCACTTTGGAGAACATGAGTAGGAGTAATAAAGTCAGTAGGAAGAACTTGGTCTTTCAATTCTCCGAGCACAATCGTGGATCTGGATTAGAGTGTGCACTGCCACTTCCAAATCTCGGGCATTATTCTTACGATCCGGACATGATCAGAAGCGATAAGAAAGTCACTCGAGGGGGCACTGATTCAGTTCTCACAGTATCTGGTACGCTTCGTTGCTTTAGGCCTAAGGTTTAGTTATTCGATTAAGTGGGGGCTAACGTTGAGTTTCGACTTTACGATCTAGCAGAGTCAAGCAGGCAATTATCTTTGTATACTTTTAACCGTTAATGCGCTTATGGGAAATCGTTACTGAGAATAAATCAGGTTTACGACCTATCCCTTAATTTGCGGGATCACAGAATATCTATACCAAAACATCCAATTTAGGAATAACTCTTGTCGTGGCTGCGGGTAAATACTGTCGCGGTAATTATCTCGTAATACACTTACTGGAACGAAATCTCTGGCAAAAACAGGGGACTCTAGGATCAAACTCGAAACACTCTTCACGGTTAGCGAATAACTCAAGGGTGAACATAGGCAAACACAACGGGTTGGTAACACGGTATCTCTACACTGATACTATAATACGGAATCGTGCCTGGTCAGGTTATCTTCTTTCTCCTCTTGAATCTGGTGTCGTCGGGGGCTTCTCGGCTGCTCCAGGGGGCCATCCAGGGTGTCCAGTTGTGTGAAGAAGTTACAGATGGGTCGGTTGACCGGTGATGAAGTTGAGTTAAGGTTCTCTACTAAGATCTTAAATGGTCTGCTTCCTGGCAGGGCCAGCGGAACGTCTCATCGAACGAACGTAAGCAGTGTCAATGCACGGACTTTGCTTGACTGTCTCTGATCCATAACGAGAGGTTCAATCAACCCAAGAACACAGATCTTTCTACTCTAGATCTCTGTGTATGTGTGGAGATATATATATTGCTCGTAGGTCTCTATATTAACCCTTATTTAGCGGCGAGCAACATAAGTCGAGTTAAATAAAGCTGGACTATGTGGCGGCGCTCGACATAACTCGAGTGGCAATTTCAGCACGTAATGTGGCTGAGAGAGAGAGACAAGTGGTGGCAGGAGACTAGCGAGCGTATGACTGCTCCAGACCACCGCGGCGAACCTACTGACACAAATCTCAGCTCCCTCCTCCCTCTCTCACTCGCTACATACTCAATTATGTACTGAAAGTACCGAATTACCTGCTTTTTGCACTCGCGTTGCACGGTTATTGCAAGAAAACTATCCATCATACAAGGATCGTTATGGTGTCATTCGAAGGCTCTGTTTATGCCCTTTCAGGGATAGGTACTTGTTTTACGTTCTGGGTCTTATTTAGGCATGAAAATGATCACGTAAACAGCCCTATTTTGGCTAAAAACACCCCGCTGTGCGGTACACATAAATAAACCGCATAGGCCGCTCGTAAGGTGTTAACACCTAACGACCGTAAATAATATGTAGCCACCAGCGGAGTGTTTTTACCCAAAATAGGGCTGTTTTCGTTATCATTTTCATGCCTAAATAAGACCCAGAACGTAAAACAAGTATCTATCACTGAAAGGGCATAAACAGAGCTTTCCAATGACACCCCAACGATCCTTGTATGACCGCTAGTTTTCTTGCAACAATCGCGCAACACGAGTGCAAAAACCATGTAATTCGGTACTTTCCCCACACAATTCACTATGTAGCGAGTGTGAGAGGGTGGAGGAGGGTGGGATTCATGTCAGTTGGTCCACCGCGGTGGTCTGGAGCAGTCATATGCTCGCTACTCTCCTGCCACCACTTGTCTCTCTCTCTCAGCAATATTACGTGCTGAAAATGCCACACGACTTATGTTGTGAGCCGCGACATAGTCCAAATTTCTTTCACTCGACATAATATGCGCGCCGCTAAAGAAGGGTTAACTAGCGGGTTGCCGCGATTAATACAGATCCAGGAAAATAATACATCAAGTCCTGGTGTTCAGCTTGCGGGGTGCCGGTCGTCTGTCAGCAGGCGAGTAAAACAGTCTTCAAGCAGAGCGAGGTCCCGCTCGGCAAAAAGCTATATTTGTACTTCTGTCCGCTCTCCGCCTCTCGGGCTTTATATATGGCAGGGTGACTCGGTGTTGCCGGGGCCGGGGGCTGGTGATTGTTTGCCATTGCTGGTGTGTTGGTTTCCGGGCAGGGCAATCTTGGCCTGCCAGGGGTAGCCCCACAGGGGGGCTCACTTCAAGGGGGAGAGAAGAGGTGGTTGATGCATAACCTCCAGGGCTGGAGCTAACAGGCTCCTCAAGTTGGCAAGATGGTGGAGGAGTGGAGGATGTTGGAGGCGGGTGTTGCCGGGGCTGAGTGGCCCCTTCCATATTCGGGGCCAGGGCGGCTGTGCAGGGTCTGTGGAGTCAGCATCTGGCAATCTGGCCCTTCGTTCCCAATGCTCTGAATTAGATAACAGCGTTAGTTCACACACCGGCATATAAGAATAAATAATCGCAGGTGTTATGGCAAGCGTGTTGTTGTTCATGGAGACTGGGGCGGAGCACCTCGGCCAGAAGGGTCAGCTGGCTAATTGCCCGACTTTTATAAGTAAGTTGCTTTTAAGGTAAGGAAGGAGAGGGGGGGAAAAAGGTGAACAGTTCTCTCGTACCTGTATGCCTTT
The DNA here is from genome assembly GCA_032716605.1 of Paralithodes platypus. Classification (NCBI taxonomy): domain Eukaryota; kingdom Metazoa; phylum Arthropoda; class Malacostraca; order Decapoda; family Lithodidae; genus Paralithodes; species Paralithodes platypus. Next base: position 35,533,898 of record CM064525.1, read on the forward strand.
GTGAGGTTGAATAACAATTCCTGTGATACCTCATTGGTGCTGGCACGTGCATACAGGTGGTGGTTAAACGCGGGTGCCCTAGTGGTTCCGCATGCCGGGGTCGAGAAGGCGATGCAGGTAGGAGTCCCTCCATGATTGGACACGGCTCGATGGCCGAGTTAATTTGTTGTTGTCGGGCCCACCTGGGTTAGGGTGAAAATACCCACGTAGATTACGTGTGGATAAGGGGAGAGGAATCCAGAGAGAGAGAGAAAATACAGACAAATAGTTGATCAATAAGTAGGGCATGCATAACCAGGTGGCAGTATCGTTGTCATGATTATGGTGACAGATTGGTTCGGTTATGTACCTGAGGCAACACACGATGCAAGGCATTGGCTCTTCCGTTGTGTGGTTGGGTCATCATATATGCATGCACAGTTGGCACACCGCTTGGTTGCAAACGAAAAAAAAGGAAAAGGATAGGCCGTGTGAATTGTAGTCCGAGAAGGTAGCGTTTGACGAGGCGTGTAGAAGACGGGTGGAAGGAAGAACTAGAAAGAGAAAAACATGTTAGATTATGTAACACAAATGTTATGGGAAGAATACTGCGTGAGGTTTATGTTTCGTTCACTTGTCTAAAGTTAGGAGGTTAGTCAGCATGTGGGGTTAGTAGGTAATTAAGAGAAATTACACTAGGTAGTTGTATAAATTAACATAAGAACTGGCCTGGTTTATATACTGATATCCTCGCATCTCAGGCGGCAGTGCAATTATCATTATCATGGTGATGGGCGGTTTGGTCACGTACCTGGGGAAAACACGCGGCGCTAGGCATTGGCGCTCCCGTGGCGTGGTCAGGTCGTTGTTTACTCATGCACAGCTGGCACTTACTGGTTGCAACGGAAAAGGATAGGATTATGTGTACTGTAGTCCTAGGTGGAAGTGTCTTGACGAGGCGTGTAGAAGGCGTGTGGAGGGAGGCTAGAAAAGAAAGGCAGTCTGGATTATGTAATGCAAGGGTTAGGGAAAAAGAGATCGTGCAAGCTGACGGTTTCCTTATTATTCTACGGTTAGTAGGTCAGTCATCATGCAGGGTTAGTATGTTAATTAGTAACAAGTAAAGTGGTAATGATATAATCAATATCTAATTGGCACAGTTATATATCTATACCCCCTCATAATACAGAGAGTTAAGAGGTGTCTTTCCGCTTACTTTCCCTGCAGGGGTTGTCATAGCTAAAGATAAACATATTCATTAATCATATATACCTGGTCTGCAGTCATGTTGCCTGTGGCGGCTGTAGTTGGATTTAGCTGTAGCTAAACGCACGTAAAATTAATACAACGGTAATTACAATAGTCACAGGGACATGCACACGACGCGGGCACTACAGTTTACGTCATCAAAAAGGTATGGGGTGTACATCATCTAATACATACTTAGTTAGGGTTTAATAATGGCAGGGAGGAGAGAAATGTGGTTTGTATACTAGAAGACTGTGAGTTAAAAGATGTGGAACATGTGGATTGGTGTGGAGGTGTGGTCTAGAAAGGTTGGGGGTTGTTGTCTGTGGTCGGCCTTTTTGGGGAGAGTTGTCCAGTGCTGGCTGCCGAGGCAGTAAGCTTCTAATCGGGCTGGGGGGGATGATGCGCGAAAGGGGGCGGGGTGGTTTGTTCCTATCTCTCCGACCGTGTTGGTGAGTGTCTGTCTGTTTGGCTGTTGCTTTGGTAGGGTACACACACACATACTGACAATGCAGAGAGATACCAGGTGTCTTCCCTGTCTTTCTCTCTTGAGATGATCGTCTGTAGATTGATCAGAATTAAACACAGCATTTAGCAGAGGTACATCAAGATAATAACTAGTATGAGGTGCATACTTATACCGTCGTAAGGTAGAGATAAGGGGTGTCTTCCCTCCTTGTCTTCTTCTTAGAGGGCTGTCATAGTTAAACATATATATATATATCATTAATACAATAATACATGGTTTGCAGTTATGGCCGTCTGCAGGGTGATCAGAATTAAACATATATAAGTCAGCAGAGGTACTTCAATATAATAACCAGTAGGGGGTACATACCTACACCTTCGTAATGTAGAGGGAAGAAGGTGTCTTCAGATCGCCTCGTTCCTGTACATGATGAAAGTATTATAGTCTGCAGGGTTAGTATCTAATTGAATACATACTTAATGGGTACTTCAAGAATGTCAGGGGGTAAGGAAATGTGGTTTGTATACTAGAAGACTGTGATTAACGAGATATGTAATGTGTGGATGGAGGTGGAAGAGAGGGAGGGATCTTGCTGGGGGTGGAAGTTTCGCTCCCAGGAACTTCGCTGGGGGTGGAAGTTTCGCTCCCAGGAATTTTCGTTCCCGAGGTATTTCAATAACCATAATAATAATAATTATTATTAGTATAATTATAATACAAATAATAATATTAATAATTAACAGTTTATTGATAATTGCAGCCAACAGGGGAAGAGTTTGTAGCTTAACTCAAACATGTATTATCTTATAATAAGGTCCAAAGCAAGAGGTTTCATAAAAGCTATTTGATGAGTTAGATATTATGTACTAGGTTAGCATAATATTATGAGTTTTAAACCAGAGACCTTGATTATTAATTGATATGGGGTTTCCAGCTTAGATTATTGTCTACCTGTCTACCTGTTCACTACATGTAGGACGTTTGATCCGAGTGTGATGAGAGGTGGTTCTATGTTCTCCGAACCTACACTGATGTACTGTACTGTACATCACTGTGCGTATTTGTGTGTGCCATATTATGTATGTACATATGTGCATGCTTGTGTTTGTATTATTTTTTTTTTGAATTGGTTCATATTGAAACACAACACCAATCCTTTACACGAAGAGTTGATATTTCTAAACAAAACAAAATATATATATATATGTTTGTGTGTGTGTGTGTGTGTGTGTGGCAAGGGAGGTGGAAATGAGAACTATGGTAGAGGATTGGGTTTAGTAAGAAAGAATGGTAGATATTGGGAGTTGAATCATTTGCTATTCGCTGATGACACAGCGTTGGTGGCGGATTCTGAGGAGAAACTGCAGCGGGTAGTCAATGAGTTTGGTGTGGTTTGTGGGAGAAGGAAGATGAAGGTGAACATCAATAAAAGTAAAGTAATGGAGTGTAATATGGATTATCGTAGGATGAATCTAGATGTGAGGCTGGATGGGGAAATATTGGAACAAGTTGAGTGTTTTAAATATTTAGGAGGAACGATAAGCAGGAATGGAGGTATGGAAATGGAGGTAAAACAGTGAGTATGTGAAGGAAGGAAAGTTTTTTGGAGCAATGGGAAGTATGAGGACAGTGTGAAATCTCGGAATGAAAGTTAAAAGTGCAATGTATCAAGAAATTGTTGCACCAAAAATGATGTATGGGGCTGAGACACGGGCTCTGAAGGCAAAGGAGAGAAGAAAGCTGGATGTGATGGATATGAACTGCTTGAGGAGTACGTGTAAAGTTAATCGTAGACATATTGAGGAATGCAGAGATATTTAGGAGAGTGGGGCAGCAGGAACATTTGTCGGCCAGAGTGGACAGAAGGGTGATGAGCTTGTATATAAATGTTGAATGAATGGAAAATGAAAGGCTTACAAAGAGAATATGTGAGTCAGACACAAGGGGAGATAGAGGGGTAGGAAGACCCCCATTGAGATGGAGAGTCTGTGTAAGACAAGCTTTAGATGATAGGGGAATGACTAACATATATATTTGCAAAAAATCAGGCAAGGGAATTGGTAATAAACAGGAATGAATGGAGAATGCTTGTGAATAGATGAGTGACCACATATGGTCATTTGGGAGAAGGGGTCGGGCACCAGTTAGACTAGATAATAGTCTGTCAGGCTCCTGGCCCAAGGAGCCGGTATATATAAAGGATGCGCCTGGAAGTGTGGTGGGTGGGCTTGCGGTTTTGGCACCCTGCATGCATGTCTGCCTGCTGAGACCGGAACCTTTCCGGGTGGTCGAGGGCTGGGGGAGTGCTGGAGGGACCTTGGTGATCCCTGGTCTCTGGGTCTTCTCCTGGGTGACGTAGATGTGTGTGAATTTGTGTTTTGTTTGTGTATGTTCATTGTTTTCTGGTGTGTCGTGTTGTCCCTGTTCAGGCTCTGTCTCGAGTCCCCCCCCCCAAAAAAAAATACAGAAATAAAAAAAATAAAATAAAAAATGGGGAGTATAATTCAAAATCTGGACGCACAGAGCTTGAAACAGTTGTTAAATTATAGGAGAAGGGAAAGATAGATTGAGGGAGATTGTTCCAGAGTTTACTTGTTGAATAGATGAAAGATGGAAAATTGGTTCACTCTTGGGTTAGAGAGTTGGACAGACTAGGGGTGGCAATGTGTTGAAAGGCAGATGTCCTCCACCTTCTGTAAGGGAGGAGGTATACACTGAGAGAGTTCTGAAGAACACCGATTATTGAAATAGCGGCAGAAGAGTGAAAGAGATGCAACATTGCGGCATGTAGTGAGAGATTGTATGGAATTAGTAAGAGGGGGTGAGTTGATGGGACGAAATGCTTTTGACTGTACAATTTCGAAAAGTGTGGTAAGGGTGGAACCTCCCCACACATGCAAACAGTACTCGATACATGGGCTCACTGTGCCTCTGTACAGAGCAAGAATCTGTGTGGGGGTAAAGAGAGCTTACCTAACTTCTGGGAAGATATTTGAGCAAGAGTGGTGATATGGACTTTCCAAGAAAGATCAGAAGAAAAAGAGACACCAAGAATATTGAGAGAAGACGAAGGGTTGATTTGTGTGTTGTTGAAGAGTAAGGGATAGTCGTGTGGAAGATTGTGACAGGTAGGCTAAAAAGATGGAGAAATTGGGTTTAGGAAGCATGGAAAGTAACAAGATTTTCATGGCCCCAATCGGAGATAATTTATAGATCAGAAGATAGGCGTGCTATGGCCTCATCACGTGAGGTTTGGAGTACAAAGGAAATCAAGCAACAACAGGTCTAGTGACCCTTCTAGGCTGCTTGTCCTCCAAAACACTGAGGATCAAGTGTCCAAACAGTGGTTTAGAGTGGGTAAGGGAACATTGGAAAGGGAACTACTGCCCTGGAACTAATGTCCGTGGCAGGACTAGCAAGTTAGTAGGGGACATATGGGTTAGTAACTGAGGGGAGGATAAAATAAAGTTATTAATTTACAAACGCAGTCAGTCGCGGGTTTGATGCGAGATATTTTTCTAGGCGGAGTTTAAATGAATCAACGGTGCTGCAGTCTATAACGTCTCGGGGAAGCCCATTCCACAAGTTGACAACTCGATTGAAGAAGAAATTCTTAGATTCGTGTGAGTTAAAAGATTTACCAATAATTATGCAACCGTTTCCCCGTGTGTAATTAGATTGGTCGATAGTGAAGTACTTACTACAGTTCATATTGTCGATGCCTTTGATGATTTTGAACACTTGAATTAAGTCACCTCTTAATCTGCGCTGGGTTAAAGGAAATAGATTTAATTCTCTAAGACGCTCTTCATATGGTTTGTTCTTTAGGCTAGGTATAATTTTGGTAACTCTACGTTGAACTCGTTCTAGCTTGTTTATGTCTTTTTGGTAATAAGGGCACCAGCATTGAACGCAGTATTCCAGAAGAGGGCGGACTAAGGAATTGTAAGAGGTTAGGATAACTTCTTTGGATTTATGCTCAAATGACCTGCCTATAAAGCCAATTATTTTGTTTGCCTTCTTAACAACTTCTGAACATTGTTGTCTCGGTTTTAGGTTACTCGATATTGTTACTCCCAGATTGGTTTCTCTGTTTACATTGTTAAGCTGAGAGCCATTCATCGAATAGTTTGCTTTCTCATTTAGGTATCCGATATGTAATACTTTACATTTATCCGCATTGAAACTCATTTGCCAAATTTGGGCCCAATGTGACAATTTATCTAGATTGTGTTGCATATCGTCAACTTGATCTTTTGAGAGTACGCTATTTTCAATTTTTGTATCGTCAGCAAATTTTGAGATTGTACAGGTGAAACCCTCATCTATGTCGTTGATGTAAATTAGAAAGAGAATTGGTCCTAGTACCGATCCCTGGGGTACCCCGCTACTTACATTGGTCCATTTAGATGCCTTACCGTTTATGACTAACCTTTGCTTTCTGTCGCTGAGCCAATTTTCTATCCATTTCAACACACCGTCTTGTATTCCATGCACTTTTAGTTTTAGCAGTAAACGTTTGTGGGGAACTTTGTCAAAGGCCTTTTGAAAATCAAGGTATATAATATCTACAGCTTTACTCTCATCGTAGAGGTTGAGGATATCGTGGAAGAAGTCTAAGAGGTTTGTTAAACAGGAACGTTTTTTACGAAAGCCGTGTTGAGTATCTTTAAGTATGTTATTTTCCTCTAAGTGATTTACGAGTCTGTCTCTTATGACCGTTTCTAGCATTTTACATACAACTGAGGTTAAGCTAATTGGACGATAGTTACTGGGTAGGGATTTACTGCCTTTTTTGAATATCGGTGTTACGTTGGCTATCTTCCACTGATCAGGCATAGTTCCAGACTGCAAGGATATATTGAATAGTAATGTCAGTGGTTTGGAGAGCTCATCCTTAGCTTCCTTTAGAACTCTAGGCGAGATTGTATCAGGTCCAGGCATTTTATTTACCTTGAGTTTATCTAAACAATTCAATACTTCTCTCTCTGTAACGGTGATATTGCTTAGAACATCTGAATTATCATCCTGAATCGGCGATGGTGTAGGGATATCACAGAGGTCTTCTGTTGTAAAAACTGATGCAAAGAAGGTATTGAGGGCATTACTCATTTGTACTTCGTCTTTGGTGTATTCTCCATTTTCATCGACTAACGGTCCAACAGTTGAAGTTAACTACTTTTTTCTTTCTGATATAACTATAGAATTCTTTCGGGTTTGTTTTACTTTGATTCGCAATATGTAACTCTAGGGTCTTTTTACTTTGCTTAATTAACTGTTTGGCTTTGCGTCGTAGCTCTACAAATTTCACCCGTTCTTCGTCATTTTGTGAGGATTTTAATCTATCATTAGCAAATTTTTTAGCAAGCAGGCAGTTTGAAATATCTTTATTCCACCATTTGGGCTTATTATTATGGCCTGGACGCCGTATTTTCGATGGTATGCAGTCTTGCACTGCTTTTAGGTAAGTGGTTTCGTATAACTTCCAAGATGTATTTATGTCGTTATTGTTACTTAAAAAGCTCCAGTCAGTTTCTTTAAACATAGCTCTAAGTTGATGAAAGTTTGCTTTCTTGAAATTAGGGACTTTTTCGATGCTACTATTTGGTTCGTTACTAGTAAAGTTTAAAGTGAAAGTTATCGTACGATGGTCGCTGTTACTGAATTCATCACCAACATTCAAATTCTCTATTAATTCTTCTTTTGTTGCAAGTACAATGTCAAGAACGTTATTACCACGGGTCGGTGTTCGAACAAATTGATAAAGCGAACTCTCTTGCAAGTTTGTATACAAGTCATGTCCGGAGTGTGAAGTAAGAGTATCGCCCCACTTGGTCACTGGTAAATTAAAGTCGCCAATAAATACGGAGTGATTACATTGTGGGATTTTGTAGAAAACTAGTTGAATAGTGTAAGGTAGACTCATCAGCATATGAGTGGATAGGACTAGAGGTACAGTTGAGAAGATCATTAACGAATAATAGTATTAGAAATGGAGATAGGACAAACCCGGACGAACACAAGAATTGATAGGTTGAGGAAGTGAGTGATGGCCGTCCACAACCGCAGCTATGGAAAAACCAGTAACGTAATTAGAGATAGTCGCACAGATAGAGGGATAGAAGCAGAAGGAGAGTAGTTTGGAAATATAGTGATTTGTATCAGACTGTATCGAAGGCTTTCAGTATGTATACTGCAATAGAGAAGGTCTCACCGAAATCCCGAAAGGAGGATGACCAAGATTTAGTAAGACAAGAAAGATGATCACCAGTAGAGCGTCCTTTAAGGAAACCATACTGGCTATCTGAAAGTAGATTATGGGAAGATAAATGCTTAAGAAATTTTAAATTAGAGAAGATTAAACAAAACTAGAGATGCAAGAGATTTAGAGCAATTGGACGATAATTGGAGGGTTGAGACTGGTCACCCTTATTTCGGACCGGTTGAATGAGGGCAAACTTCCAGCAAGAAGGGAAGATGTTAGAGAAAAGTCGAAGACGAAATAGAATGCCTAGGCAGGGAGTCAGTATGGAAGCAATGTTTTGTTATTACAACAGGACTAACATTTTATGTTCCATACACTCTAGTGTGACGCCTCCCGGCGTTAGCAGAATGGTTGCGTGGGGCATTGCAGCTCGCTAGCGCTCGCCAGGATGGGGGGATGGGCTACAGTTGTCCTAGAATGATCTGCTTTATTTAATTAGTGTCGTATTGCCACAGACAGTCTAGAAATGGTCTTTGTTTTGGTCTGTGACCGCGCCTTGTATTTTATATTCGCTATAATATAAATGTTGCTTGTGTGGGAGGCGAGCGAGAGAGGGTGAGGGAGTACACCTGGCAGCGGGGTGAGCTATGACGCGGCTCGCTTGGGCGCTGACGGCATTGGCGGCCGGGTGGTCAACTAGTCCCTTCCCATCGCAGCCTCGTGTTCTTTACCAGCTCAGAGCTTGCCTGACACGCGTATCGCCTACATCCTTTGCAATTCTGTCCCCCATACTCGCCACTTTGCATACTATTTCTCTCTCTCGACTTCTCCTTTCTCATTCTCTAATCTTTATTAAACTCAACATCCCTTCTGGTTTCAGCATAGACGTTCACCGTCGACCAGTCGTATTGTACGCGAAGCTCTCAGATATTTCCATGTTAAGGAGGTATTATGCTTTATTGAGGTTAGAGAGACGGACTTTTCCGTATGTGTCCTCTCTCGGGAAGGTTGTAGACCGGTATATTTCTCCCTGGCAAGGTGTTGAGTGATTCTGCTTGGTTATCTAAAGCTAGACTGGGGGTAAGGTTACTGTGTCGTTGTCTCCGATGTGTGCAGTGTTAGCTAAGCCCTGCACGACATCGACAGGTACTGTGGGAGCCTAAGTTGTCTTCGGGTGGGTTTACTTTGCGAGCACAGCGCTGTGGTGTGAGAGGGCCATAGCCTATCCCTCACAACATAGTGCTGCCTCTTTGTGTTGACTTCTGAGGGATCGCCAGGATAGAACTAGGTACTAGAGACCTAGATTTATCAAGAGAGCATCCCCGTCATATAACGTAATCTTCATTATACCACCTTTGGACAACGTTAGGCTACGAGCCGCATGCTCACCCATTGTTGCCCTGCCTTGATACCCCAGCTAGACTTTATTAACTGAGCAGACACTTGTTAGGGATAAGCCCCCATTATTATATGTATGCAACATTATTATTCACTGCACTTTTGAGCCGAGGTTGTTGTTGAGTTGCACAACCCTAGTAGGCTGTTGCGTTGTGTCACGAAGCATTTCTTTAGTTGTCGAGCATTACTACCTTTGCGCAGTCTTTATTATTCGCCTGCCTATTATTACTATATGTCCTAGTATTTATTGTGACCCGTATTTGCATTATAATTGTTCAAGATTCTTTACGAACATCTTCCCAGCATCAGACTTATTTCAGAAGTTTCCAGTTGATGTTGCAGGACTAGCATTGCACTTTCTTTAATACAGGAGTGCCTGTTATTTGAGTATCTACCGTAACGTTGATTAATCACGTTAACTATCTTTTCTTTGTGTAACCCAATAGAGTAATCTTTTACTGTTTGAGAATAGGCTGTTTCATCGAGCGTCAGCCTAGTGTGTGTGCACCAGTTACCAAGTCATAGGATACCTCGTTGTCCAGGCACGACTCAGGGCGGTAATGGTGTTTTGTTTTCCAGTGTTTAACCCGGGAGCTGCAGGGAGACTCTTAAGAGTTCCCCCGGCGCACTGCGGGGAGACTCTTAAGAGTCAGAGAAAAAAAAAATCAACTTTTGATTTTGGCCCCTGGGCCATGCAAAATCTCAGTCTTCTACCTCCCCTCCTTCCCCACTTTCCTCCTCTCCTTCAGTTATCACCTATTTTCCCTGTTATTCCCTTATTCTGAGGTATATTTTCGTGCTAACATTAGAAATCCGATTGGAGGGTGTGGTCATCACTGATAGCAAGCGAGTGCAAGAGAGAGAGAGTATCGATCGACTGTGTCTCAGTGGCCTTGGGGGAAATTGGCGGGAAAGCAGATTGCCTCACCCATACATTATACAACTCGCGGGCTATATCTCCGATTTTGACCATCCAAACGCTGTTTTCACTCGTTTTATTGTTGTTTCAGGTTAATACCTTTATAATCAACCCATAATAGGCACATATGGATAAGTATTAATGCTATTAATGGCACAATGAATATTTTAGTGACGGAAACACCTCAAATACGTCAGCACAGGGGGACGTTTCCAATTACCCCCATGCGCACTTCAGAGGTTAAGGCAGGGGTTGGATCTAGTGTTACCATTGTTGCATTTTGCCATTATCTAGTCCAATGTTGAAGAGCCCTGTGTCTTTGAGAACCTGGATCGTAACAAATGGCGACCTAGCTCAGGATCTTGTGAACTAAGAGATAATTGCAGGATTGTTGTGGTCATTTTTTTTTTTTTTAAAGAGACAATGAACGGAGGAAGGAAAAACACAGATAAAACAAAAAGGTCCATGTGCCTAAAGGCATCCTCCATTCATAAAATTTTTGTAACAACTGGATTTAAACATTTGTAGATTGTAAGTTTGTGGAAAGCAATTCGAGGGAAGTGAATTCCAAAGAGTAGTAGCTCTGGGGATAAATGAATTCTGATAAGCAGAAGTTCTGCATTGTGGAGGAGAAAGTGTAAATTCATGGGCGCTGTCAGCTGCCCTAGTTCTACGCGGAAAGATGTGGAGAGGCGGCACAATTGAAGCAAGTTCCTCGGAACAATTGCTGTGAAAATATCTGTAGAATAATGCAAGGGATGCAACGTTTCTTCGTATGGGTAATGTAGGAAGGTCCTGTGTGATTGCAGGGTTATTAATTAATCTAATAGCTTTATTTTGAATTTTGTCCAACTGCCTCAATGCAACCACTCCACTTCCACCCCACAGAGGTGAACAGTAATCCATCTGAGAACGCACATGACTTTTATATATCACGGCCAACTGCTCGTCAGTGAAGATTTCTCGAACTCTGTACAGGAGTCCCAGTTTTTTAGAGGCATTCTTAGCAATGCTTCTAACATAATGTGTCCAGCTCAAGTTAGTAGTTAATGTTACACCGAGAATGTCAATACTAGGGGAAGTGGGAATATTTACATCATTACAAAATATATGGGATTCAGTGAGATTCTGTCGGTTAGAAAATTGAATGTATTTGGTTTTCTGTGCATTAAAGGAAACTAGATTCTTTTGTCCCCATCCATAATTCTAGAAAGGTCCTGGTTCAGAGAAATTGCAGTGTTTATTTTTGAATTTATAAGATCGGGTTGGGTGAAAGAATTGGTAAATGTGAAGGAACTGTGGAGTGTTGAGTCATCTGCGTAGGAATGTATTGGATTATGAGTGGTAGATATGAGATCATTGATATGAATGAGGAACAGAATTGGGGCCAAACTGATCCCTGGGGAACACCAGCATTTATTGAGTGAAATTGAGAATAAAGGCCATCTACCATTACACATATTTTTCTCTGTTATGAAGATAAGAAGAAATTAGTGGAACTAATGATGCAAGGCCGTAGTGTGACATCTTCGACAATAAGGATTGATGCCAGACTCTATCAAATGCCTTTGATATATCCAGTGCTATTGTATGTGTTTCACCATGTTGGTCTGTAGCTTGGTTGATTTGATGCGTAAGAAGGCAAAGCATGTCTGCAGTTGATCGACATCGTCTAAAACCATATTGCCTATCACTGATTAATTTATTATTCTCAAGATGCTTAATTATGTGATTATTTAATATAATTTCAAAGACTTTACCAAGAGTGGAAGTTATAGCTATTTGTCTGTAGTTTGATGGATCTGAAGAGGCACCTTTTTTAGGAACTGGATGGATGTTTGCTTCTTTCCAGGGTACTGGGAAGCATGAGGTATGAGTACACAGACGGAAAAAATTTGCCAATACAGGAGCGAGCACCAAGGAGCAATTCTTAAGTACTATTGGAGGAATTTCATCTAGGAGCCTTATCTACTGAGAGATTCTGCAAAATAGTTATGACATGTCTGGTGTGGATCTTAAGTGAGGGAATTTCAGGCGAATTAACATTAAGTACAGGGACATCTTGATTTATTTCATCTAAGGTTGAGTTGGTGGAGAAAATATCCACAAGAAGGTTAGCTTTACCTCGTGGGTCACTTACAAGATTGCCAGTCGGAGATTTTAATGGTGGAATGGATGAAGCAGTAGTAAAGTTGGATTTAAATGAGTTAAGAGTAGACCAAAATATTTTGTTATCATTTGGATTATTTAGAAGTTTATTTGCCTGCTTGTGGAGAAAGTTTGATTTAGTTAGGTTTAATACAGTTTTGGCATGATTTCTGATGTTTCTAAAGTAATTAAAGGCTTCATGAGTTTTTGATCTTGTGTATGCATTGTAGGCTATTGCTTTTTGTTCAGTTACTCTAGCACAATTATGGTCAAACCATTTAGGTGAATTAGATCTTTTACTGTACTTTTGATGAGGAATAAAAGTTTCCATTCCAATGTTTACAAAATCTTGTATGTGCTCAAGGTGGAGTGTGCATCATTAGAAAAGAAAGAGGTCCAGGGAATATCAATAAAGAAACCTTGAAGACCCTCCCAGTCTGCCCTATCGTAATGCCATTTAGTCACCAAAACAGGTTCAGAGTGGGAAGGTGTGGTAGGTGATAGACAGGTGGCCTGTATCAGACAGTGATCAGAAGATCCAAGCGGGGACCTCACTGTAACATCATAATTTTCTGAATTGGTTGTTAAAAATAAGTCCAGTAGGTGGAATTATGATTAGGATTATCTGGTACACGGGTGGGTTGGTTGACTAGTTGAGTGAGATTAAATGAGTCTGCAAATAGCTCACATTCAAGGCCAGCATCATCAGTCCTGGCTGAATGAGTGAGCCATTCAACATTATGGACATTAAAATCACCCAACACAGTGATTTCAGAAGAAGCATTTAAGTTGAGGACACTGAGTTGTGAGGACAGAGAATCAAAAAGACTTTGTTCTGGAGGAGTATCTGGGGAACGGTAGATGCAACATATGTATTTAAATTTACCATCAGAAATTAATTTGTATATAGAATAATCAAATAGGGACAATTGAAACTAGTAACCTCCTCCAGGGCAATTTCAGATTTTGCGAAGCAACATACACCTCCTTTAGGTCTGAACATTTGGAGCAGTTGATAACCTGGAAAATTAAATCTAGATGTGTCAGATGTGGATGTTACTTGAGTCTCTGTCAAAAAAAGGAGAGTAGGGGATTCTGCTTGAAGAAATTGGTGTACAGAATTGATGTTAGAGTGAAGTCCCCTTATATTGCTAAAGAAAAAGCTGCACCGACGAGCAGCTTTGGGACGTTGCAATGCTCTTGACACAGTCGCATGATGACGACCGGGAGGGCCCTGTGTTAATGACCCAACCCTGCCGGGGGTGGATATCCGAGGGACCACCAGGTTTGCTCTTAACAATTGTACTGCCATATTTATTGGGTAAGATGTATGGTGTTACATGTATGATATGTAGTGGGAAGAGTAGTGTTTTATGGATAGAGGATAGCAATGTAGGGCAATGTCGTGAAGTTGGATGTGTATGTTATATAAAGAGGGTTTTCCTGATACCCCTGATGTGTGTCCAGCTACCAAGGCCTGGGAGAGAAAATGGAATTCAGGCTATTCCCTGAGTCTCCCGAAACCTTGGCGGTAGTACTTCCCTGGGCGGGGCTGCCTACCCCTACTACCTACAAAATGTTTTACATTTGTTTTATTGAGGAATATAGTGGGCACGTTAATTTTTTTTTTGGCAAAGTAGTATAGCACTTGAGAGTCTTCAGACATTTTTGGCAAGTGAATAGTGCTACATAAGAGTTTGGGGTACTTCTTTTCTGAATATTGTGGTGAGACATTTTTGTGAGCATCATGTCTTATACCGGGTCAGAGGAGAATGGAGACACAGTACGTAATGTCGAAACTGAGGAACAGCAGCATGATGAAAGGGTTAATCGGGTGAACTGTGAGGAGGATGCTAGGATATTTTTGCAATGACCTGTTACTGCCGAGCGGTTGGAGGGTATGGATCGGTACGCTCTTCAATGCCTGGCCACAGCTATCGGTCATGCGGTTACTAGCAGCATGACCAAGGATAACTTGATAACGTGTGTACAGGGCAGGGTGACTGGTGAGCGAGATGGGTTGAGTGCTCAGAGCCCTTCGGCCATGCTTCCCCTACACTCGACTCCCAGCCATCCCAGTAGTTTGCCGACCCCGAGTACGCTTCCGCAGTTGGGTGGTGACTGGCAGGGTGGGTTGCCCCTGGGGGGACCACCGGTAATTTCAAACATTGTAGCACCTTCACCTCCTCAAGGGTTATCTCCAGAATTATTGTTTAAGCTCGAATTAGCTAAGCTTCAGCATCAGCAGCAAATAGAATTAGCCAAGATAGAAGAGAGAAAAACTACCAGTCAAGCAAAAATCCAAGCTGAGTCGACTAGGTACTGTGCCGACAGGGACGTAGAGAAGTCGCGAATAGAGACAACGGGACAGCGACTTGGGGCTGGTAACCGTGCTCATGATCAATCTCTCTCGCACTTATTGAAACTGGTTCAGGTGTTTGATGAGAGTGGTGTTACAGAATTTTTCGCACGCTTTGAGAAGAAGTGCCAGGAACACCAGTGGCCAGAGAATAAATGGGCAGCACTTGTATCCTCTAGATTAATAGGCAAGGGTCTTAAAGCCTACGATGCGTTGCCTATAGAGTCTTGTATTATCTATGAGGAACTCAAGGAGGCTGTCCTGAGAGCATACGAACTACAACCAGAGACGTACATGTTGAAGTTCCGGGGTGTTACCAAGGGTCGGGAGAGCACCTTTTTGGAGCATGTCCGGGAGCTGTCCGATGCTTTTGGGAATTGGCTGAGGTCGGAGAAAGCTACTACGTTTGACGACATTAAACAGTTGGTGCTTTAGAGCAGTTTTTCAAATGCACGGGCGGCGACCTGACGTTAAACCTTAAAGAAAAGCAACCAAAAACTCTACAGGAGGCAGCTGAGATGGCTGACCTCCGGCGATCACTAATTCGTGGGTGCGGGTCTGCCCAGTGTAGTGAGGCAGGTAACAAGGGGCGTGACGCCCCACCCCCCCGAGTTAGTGATATACCTTATGCAAACAAGTACAAGAGCCATGATACCAAGACTGACCACAAGACTAGTACCGTCCCATTTAAGAAGGGCCCGGGCCCTTCCCAGTACCAAGGGAACCCCAAAGGGGAGTTGGAGTGTTATCATTGTCATAAAAAGGGGCACTTTGCAAGAGTCTGTCCTAGCAAACCACCTACAGCAGCTGTGTCTTTGGCCTGCAACATTGGTGTGTCTCCGAAGTCATCTGAGTTTGCCCGGGGCAGTTCGTCAGAGGCTGAGGCACAGCCAATGCAGAAGCACCTGGGAGGCTCGAACCCTGCTCAGGATGTTTTTTGCCACCATAGAGGGCGGGGTTGCGTGATGTGGGCGGGGCGCAAGCATGGAGTAGAGGTCTTGCGTGATACAGGTGCTTCCCAGACTCTGATGAAAAACTTGACTGGCTACCATATAAACGCGGCTCGGGTGGTGGTGGTGCAGGGTATTAATGCAACTTGGTCATACCCGCTGGTGCGGTTGGAGTTGGAGGTGGATGGTGTGGCACGTGAATTGGATGTCGGGATTGTGGAGAAACTGCCAGTGGAGGGCGTCGACCTTCTTCTCGGCAACGACTTTGCAATGCCCGCTTCTGAGGTTCTACCCTTAGTCGTTGCCGAGAGGCCGGCCGATGTGAGTAGGGAAAAGCAAGAGTGGGTCGAGCGGTGCCAGACACAACCCATGGCATGTGTTGTCACCCGAGCTCGGGCAGCTAAAGTGTCACAGCCTAGTCCTCCGTCTTCAGACCAGCGGAGGAACGATCAACAGGAGGAGGCTAAAGCTGGAGTTGGTTTTAAGAGTTTTGACTCGGCGGCTCTCCTGGGTGATTCAGTATTAGCACCATTACTTAATTCTGGAGTAGCCCCTGGGCCTGTCATCGAGAGTGACGAGGCTGGGCATGACGAGTCTCCACGACAGCAACGTTATGTACATCGAGAGAGACAGAGGGAGCAGCCCAGTATCGGGGAAGGTCATGCATTGCTCCGGGAGCAGTTAGATCCGTTGGCACCCTCAGATATACGTCGGTTGCAAGTAGAGGACCCTGAGCTCCAAATGTGTGCTAATGGAGCTGTAGAGCTCGACGAGGACGGCGATGCACAGCCAGGAGATTTTTTTTATTTAGAAGGCATCCTCTATAGGCGTTTTCAAGACCCTAAACGTAGTTGGCAACAGGGGTCCGGAGTAGTGGACCAGTTGGTGGTGCCACGGGAGTGCAGGGATAGCCTACTGAGGTTGGCGCATGACATACCACTGGCAGGACATCTAGGGGTGAGAAAAACGGTGGCGGCTTTAGAAAAATTGTTTTGGGGGCAGGGGTTGAAGGGGCAGGTTGTAACCTGGATAGCAAGGTGTCATATGTGCCAGAGGGTTGGAAAACCAAACCAAACAATTCCGAGAGCCCCGTTGCACCCAATTCCTGTCAGTGGACCGCCCATCAGTAAGGTCATCATTGATATGGTCGGACCCCTACCCCCTACTAGTGCCGGTAATAAATTTCTATTATCTATCATGGATGTGGCCACTCGTTATCCTGATGCATATCCAATGAGAAATGGCACGGCGAAAACTGTTGTCCGGAACCTGCTCTTGTATTGCTCGCGGTATGGTTACCCGCAAGAGGTGCAATCGGACCAAGGTTCTAGTTTTACATCTAATCTGTTCAAACAAACTATGATTCAGCATGGCATCAGCACTGTCGTCTCTTCTGCGTATCACCCGGAGAGTCAAGGGGTGTTGGAGAGGTGGCACGCCACGCTGAAAAGCATGCTTCGATGTTATTGCGCGGAGAACGGAAAGGATTGGGACCTTGGTCTGCCGTATGTTTTGTTCGCGGCAAGAGAAGTACCTGGAGAGAGTCTCGGTCTCAGTCCGAATGAGCTTGTTTTCGGGCATCAGGTGAGGGGTCCTCTCCACATGGTGAAGGAGATGTGGGAGGGCACTAGGCATATTGTTCTGCAAGATAAGTTGCAACCTCTTGTTCCTGAGCGACAAGAGAAGTTGTTTACTAGGCTGTGGCAGTCCGTCCGCATGTTTGTTGCTTCTCCAGGCCTGATGTACTGGGTAGAATCCGACATGGAGGCTGGAGACAGTGCAAGGCTCGAGTTGGTTCCCTACCGTGTGAATCCTGCTCGACAGCCTGTTGTGAAGGCGGAGCTGGACGGCATGTGGAGAGGGGGTCTGAGGGATGAGGGATATCGTGAGTGGTCGTTGCCAGTGGCTTTGCAACCTGACTTTGGTGGCAGAGTCCGTGTGTATGTTGATTGCAAGAATGTGGAAGCATTATCCCTGACAGACGCGTATCCATTACCCAGAGTTGACGACACCATAGACCGCTTCGGGGCTGCCTCGCTCATCACAAAGGTAGAACTAGTGAAGGGTTATTGGCAGGCCCCGTTGCCGGAAAGAGCGAAGAGAAGTGCCAGTCTTGCGATGAACTGGAAAGTTTATCAGTGTCAGGTGTTGTTGTGCTGGCGGAACACAAGTTGGATGTGTGGCATGCTAAGGGCACTGATAATGTTTTGGCTTTGTTTGCAGGAGAACCCTCGCTGTTCAGTCAGTGTCTGTCGTGGGTGGAGGATCCGGGGTAGGCTACCACAGTATGTTGGTATAGCCTCCTGTCTTGGCTCGCGGTGTATTTTTGCGCTGGTGCTGTTGGCTCGCGTGTGTAGAATCAGCGTAGGGTCGCAGGGCAGGAGTTGTTAGCTTTGATTAGAAGAAAGTTAGGCTACATCTATAGTAGCCGCCAAAAACAACATTAAAATAAAATATGAAAAATTAAATAAAAACTTTCTTTTAGATAATTAATTTTAAGATAATATTGTAGCTGAGTACTGAGTGCAGATGATTTTCCCTCAGTAGGCTGTGCTTCTTAAAGCTCGCTCTGGGAGCACGATGTTATGAATTAATGTATTATATTTGGGAAGGGTGATAAGATTTGTTTTATATATAAATGTTGTTGTATTTTTTTTGAGGAGACTGAGCTTGCATTCCATGAGTGGCAGAGTGGTTAGGAGTGACAGATTCTAGCGACATTCTGCCTGTTCAGATATGGGCTCATGGTTGAGTGTCCCCATATCTTGGGGGGGGTGTGACGCCTCCCGGCGTTAGCAGAATGGTTGCGTGGGGCATTGCAGCTCGCTAGCGCTCGCCAGGATGGGGGGATGGGCTACAGTTGGCCTAGAATGATCTGCTTTATTTAATTAGTGTCGTGTTGCCACAGACAGTCTAGAAATGGTCCTTGTTTTGGTCTGTGACCGCGCCTTGTATTTTATATTCGCTATAATATAAATGTTGCTTGTGTGGGAGGCGAGCGAGAGAGGGTGAGGGAGTACACCTGGCAGCGGGGTGAGCTATGACGCAGCTCGCTTGGGCGCTGACGGCGTTGGCGGCCGGGGGGTCAACTAGTCCCTTCCCATCGCGGCCTCGTGTTCTTTACCAGCTCAGAGCTTGCCTGACACGCGTATCGCCTACATCCTTTGCAATTCTGTCCCCCATACTCGCCAATTTGCATACTATTTCTGTCTCTCGACTTCTCCTTTCTCATTCTCTAATCTTTATTAAACTCAACATCCCTTCTGGTTTCAGCATAGACGTTCACCGTCGACCAGTCGTATTGTACGCGAAGCTCTCAGATATTTCCATGTATTAGGTTAAGGAGGTATTATGCTTTATTGAGGTTAGAGAGACGGACTTTCCCGTATGTGTCCTCTCTCGGGAAGGTTGTAGACCGGTATATGTCTCCCTGGCAAGGTGTTGAGTGATTCTGCTTGGTTATCTAAAGCTAAGGTTACTGTGTCGTTGTCTCCGATGTGTGCAGTGGTTAGCTAAGCCCTGCACGACATCGACAGGTACTGTGGGAGCCTAAGTTGTCTTCGGGTGGGTTTACTTTGCGAGCACAGCGCTGTGGTGTGAGAGGGCCATAGCCTATCCCTCACAACATAGTGCTGCCTCTTTGTGTTTACTTCTGAGGGATCGCCAGGGATAGACTAGGTACTAGAGACCTAGATTTATCAAGAGAGCATCCCCGTCATATAACGTAATCTTCATTATACCACCTTCGGACAACGTTAGGCTACGAGCCGCATGCTCACCCATTGTTGCCCTGCCTTGATACCCCAGCTAGACTTTATTAACTGAGCAGACACTGGTTAGAGATAAGCCCCCATTATTATATGTATGCAACATTATTATTCACTGCACTTTTGAGCCGAGGTTGTTGTTGAGTTGCACAACCCTAGTAGGCTGTTGCGTTGTGTCACGAAGCATTTCTTTAGTTGTCGAGCATTACTACCTTTGCGCAGTCTTTATTATTCGCCTGCCTATTATTACTATATGTCCTAGTATATATTGTGACCCGTATTCTGCATTATAATTGTTCAAGATTCTTTACGACATCTTCCCAGCATCAGACTTATTTCAGAAGTTTCCAGTTGATGTTGCAGGACTAGCATTGCACTTTCTTTAATACAGGAGTGCCTGTTATTTGAGTATCTACCGTAACGTTAATTAATCACGTTAACTATCTTTTCTTTGTGTAACCTAATCGAGTAATCTTTTACTGTTTGAGAATAGGCTGTTTCATCGAGCGTCAGCCTAGTGTGTGTGCACCAGTTACCGAGTCATAGGATACCTCGTTGTCCAGGCACGACACAGGGCGGTAATGGTGTTTTGTTTTCCAGTGTTTAAGGCAGGGGTTGGATCTAGTGTTACCGTTATTGCATTTTGCCATTATCTAGTCCAATGTTGAAGAGCCCTGTGTCTTTGAGAACCTGGATCGTAACACTAGTATGTTAGAAATATATATGTTATAACAGTACTAACAGGTAAGGTAATTATTCAACAAAGTTGAATATATAATCTAACTCTACAAGTAAGGATCTGGTGCAGCAATGTTGCAAACTGAATATTTTCACTTGAGGTCCAAAAAAGAAAACTGTTTGTACCACTTGGGCTATTGTATCATCTGACAGTTGAGTCATAACAGTTGTCAGAGCAGTAGTGCTCACTGGTGATCATACATTCAAGGTTGTGTCTCCTAAATCAAACTTAACACCTTACGAGCGGGCTATGCGGTTTATTTATATGTACCGCCCAGCGGGGTGTTTTTAGCCAAAATAGGGCTGTTTACGTGATCATTTTCATGCCTAAATAAGACCCAGAACGTAAAACAAGTATCTATCCCTGAAAGGGCATAAACAGAGCTTTCGAATGACACCATAACGATCCTTTTATGATGGCTAGTTTTCTTGCAATAACCATGCAACGCGAGTGCAAAAAGCATGTAATTAGGCACTTTCCCCATACAATTCCGTATATAGCGAGTGAGAGAGGGAGGGAGGAGGTGGGATTCGTGTCAGTAGGTTCGCCGCGGTGGTCTGGAGCAATCATACGCTCGCTACTCTCCTGCCACCACTTGTCTCTCTCTCTCAGCAACATTACGTGCTGAAATTGCCACACGATATATGTCGAGCACCGCCACATAGTCCAGCTTTATTTAACTCGACTTATGTTGCTCGCCGCTAATTAAGGGTTAATTACTCAAATTCATATATAGTACAAGTTTATTGAAGTGATTTGTTTCTATTTCTATTATCTGGCTTATCCGGCCGGATACCGGATAATTGCAATATCTGGCCCGGATATCCGGCCGGATATGTTATGCGGTGCACCCCTAATATATATATATATATATATATATTGTGACGTTAACCACTCCGTTAGAACCGCATGGCTTGTCCTACAGTGACTCGCTAGGATCGCCAGGGCAGTGGATGGGGCTACAGTTTGTGTATTAGAGTGTGCTTTATTTCATATGAAAGCTTGTGTCATGGGCAGTCCAGAAAGGCTCTTTGTTTTCACCCATGTCAAGGCTTTATATATTTAATTGTAAAGTATATGTTTTATCATTAACTAGTAATGATGGGATCTGGGAGAGAGAGAGAGTAGAACAGAGTGAGAGGGAGCGCGCAGTGTTTTTGTCCCGCTCGATGACGTCACGGCTGGCTGCCTCGCGGGGGTTGGTGGAGAGAGGTCCTTACCATGCTGCAAGCTCTTGCTAGTGGCTAGAGGACTTGTAACCGCTTTTTTCCCACGCGGCTCGAGCTGGTGCGAGTATATATACAGTTCCTCGCCACTCTCTCCCTCAGATCTGGTTTCTAGAACGCACCCATCTTTTTCCCTTGCTACCTGTACCCCGCTCGCACCTGAGAATCTTTTCCTCTGCCTATCTCTCTCATTTTCCATATCTTTCACCACCTTTTATTAATATTATACCCCCTCTGGTTAACTCTGCAAAATCAGCTTAATGCTGGCCAGTTGTATTGTGCGTTAAGGTCTGATATAACCATGTATGTTAGTTGTTAAGATAAGTGGATCACGAAACATTGGTTGGCTTTCATATTGCCGCTTCCTTTAATTATTAGTGTTCTGCTGGATTAGATAATGCTAGACTAGGAGTCTGATATTATAAGGTATTGTTTCCTATGAGTGCTGGCTTTAGTTAAAAGCTGCACGACATACCTGAGAACTGGAGTTGATTGAGTAAATTCTAGTCTGTGTGCCATTGAGAATAGAGCATGCACGAATGAGGGCTTTTTGCCTATACCATTCTGCACTGTTCTAGTCTCGATTGTTTGTCTTTGAGGTACGCCAGGAGAATGCTTAACCCTCTATTAGCGGCTCACCACTTAAGTCGAATTAAAAAAAGCTGGACTAACTAGCGGCGCTCGACATAACTCGAGTGGCAATTTCAGCACGTAATGTTGCTGAGAGAGAGAGACAAGTGGTGTCATTCGAAAGCTCTGTTCATGCCCTTTCAGGGATAGATACTTGTTTTACGTTCTGGGTCTTATTTAGGCATGAAAATGATCACGTAAACAGCCCTATTTTGGCTAAAAACACCCCGCTGGGCGGTACATATAAAAAACCGCAGAGGCCGCTCGTTATGTGTTAATACTTCGGTATTAAGGTTTCTCAAGAGAGCTACCCTTTCCTATAACGTAATATTTGACGCACAGACTTGAGATTTGCACTAGGCTATGCGGCATGCCATGCGCACCAGTATCTCGTATCATTGACTCTAGCTAGACTTTATCAATCATAGTAGACATTAACCCTTAAAAAGCGGCTCACCACATAAGTCGTATTTAATAAAGCTGGACTATGTGGCGGCGTTCGACATAGGTCGAGTGGCAATTTCAGCACGTAATGTTACTGAGAGAGAGAGACAAGTGGTGGCAGGAGACTAGCGAGCGTGTGACTGCTCCAGACCACCGCGGCGAACCTACTGACACGAATCTCAGCTCCCTCCTCCCTCTCTCACTCGCTACATACTGAATTATATGGGGAAAGTACCGAATTACATGCTTTTTGCACTCGCGTTGCACGGTTATTGCAAGAAAACTAGCCATCATAAAAGGATCGTTATGGTGTCATTCGAAAGCTCTGTTTATGCCCTTTCAGGGATAGGTACTTGTTTTACGTTCTGGGCCTTATTTAGGCATGAAAATGATCACGTAAACAGCCCTATTTTGGCTAAAAACACCCCGCTGGGCGGTACATATAAATAAACCGCATAGGCCGCTCTTAAGGTGTTAAGTATATTAAACCAATTACTCTTTTTATGCATACCCATTTATGATTACACAAGCATTTCGCAGCCTAGTTTGATGTATTGAGACACAAACGACTTAGGCTCTTTTTGTTGATAGGAATACTGCATTGTCGTGGCGATTATTATTATTGTTGTTGTGTTTAGGATATTCTTGGCTCCGACGGCATTATATATTCTGCCTTTTTGTGTGCATAGCCTGCACGAGCATTGTTCCGCTGCCTGCCATTTTGGGTTCCATTTCCGATACGAGCATCTTTATAGCATCTAACATTTAAAGAAGATTCCTTGTTAGTGTTGAAGGACTTTAGTGCACTTTCTTTCATGCAGGAGTGCCTGACATTTATTGATTAAAGTAACGTAAGCTGTAACTTCTCTTACCACCTTACTTTGCATACCATAACCAAGCACCTTCGGTTATAGGTAGTAATAGGCTGTTTTCACATAACATTAAACCTAGAGTACACTCACATTTATTGAGAGTTTGATAGCCTATTAATGCATATAGAACTCTGTAGAGTATTTGTGTTCTTTGTTCACTGGGAATATACATCAGAGGTTGGAGCTAGCGCTTTCCGTTGTAACATTTATGCCATTACTAGTCCAATGAATAAGAGCCCTGATATATTTGAACCCCAGTCGTAACAAATGGCGACCTTACCAAGGATTTGGTGAACCTACATTTATTAGCAGGGAACATTTGTTGTTTTGGAGAATATTTTGCAGGGATCAGCAAGAATATATTTTTTTGCAACATAGTATAGCCCTTGAGTATTTCCGAGAATTTTTGTGTGTATATCGAGGTATAAGAGTTTGGGGTGCTTCTTTTCTGAATATTGTGGTGAGAAATTTTTGTGAGCATCATGCCTTATACCGGATCAGAGGAGAATGGAGACACAGTACGTAATGTCGAAACTGAGGAACAGCAGCATGATGAAAGGGTTAATCGGGTGAACTGTGAGGAGGATGCTAGGATATTTTTGCAATGGCCTGTTACTGCCGAGCGGTTGGAGGGTATGGATCGGTACGGTCTTCAATGCCTGGCCAAAGCTATCGGTCATGCGGTTACTAGCAGCATGACCAAGGATAACTTGATAACATGTGTACTGGGCAGGGTGACTGGTGAGCGGGATGGGTTGAGTGCTCAGAGCCCTTCGGCCATGCTTCCCCTACACTCGACTCCCAGCCATCCCAGTGGTTTGCTGACCCCGGGTACGCTTCCACAGGTGGGTGGTGACTGGCAGGGTGGGTTGCCCCTGGGGGGACCACCGGTAATTTCAAACATTGTAGCACCTTCACCTCCTCAAGGGTTATCTCCAGAATTATTGCTTCAGCTCGAATTAGCTAAGATCGAAGAGAGAAAGGCTATCAGGGTATGTGAGCTTCAGCTTCAGCATCAGCAGCAATTAGAATTAGCCAAGATAGATGAGAGAGCCAAGATAGAAGAGAGAAAAACTATCAGTCAGCAGCACATAGAGCTAGCAAAAATCCAAGCTGACTTAGAGTCGACTGGGTACTGTGCCGACATGGACGTAGAGAAGTCGCGAGTAGAGGCAACGGGACAGCGACTTGGGGCTGGTATCCGTGTTCATGAGCAGTCTCTCTCGCACTTATTGAAACTGGTTCCGGTGTTTGATGAGAGTGGTGTAACAGAATTTTTCACACGCTTTGAGAAGAAGTGCCAGGAACACCAGTGGCCAGAGAATAAATGGGCAGCACTTGTATCCTCTAGATTAATAGGCAAGGGTCTTAAAGCCTACGATGCGTTACCTTTGGAGTTATGTATTGTGTACGAGGATCTCAAGGAGGCTGTCCTGAGGGCTTACGAACTGCAACCAGAAACGTACCGTTTGAAGTTCCGGGGTGTAACTAAGGGAAGGGATAGTACCTTTTTGGAACACGCCCGGGACTTGTCCGATGCTATGGGGAACTGGGTCCGATCTGAGAAGGTAACAATGTTTGATGGAGTTAAGCATTTAATGATGTTGGAGCAGTTCTTTAAGAGCATGGGCGGTGATCTAACTTTGAACTTAAAGGAGAAAAACCCAAGAACTCTAGTAGAAGCAGCAGAAATGGCTGATCTATGGCTGTCGTTGATTCGGGGTTGCGGGTCCTCACAGAAGTACGATGCAAGTGCTAGGGACCGTTATCCTCCCCCTCCCCGTAGCAATGACACATTTAAACCAAAGAGCAATGAAACTAAAACTGAAGCCAAACCTACCACCACACCGTATGTGAAAAGTCAGGGGCCTTTTACATCACAGTATAAGCCGAAACCGAAATTTATGTGTTTTAGGTGCCACCAGGAGGTCATAAGGCAAATGAGTGCCCTAGTCGACCTCCTCCGGCAGCCGTGTCTTTTGCTCACGGCATTGGAGTGTTCAAGAGGACATCGGAGTTTGTTAGAGGCATTTCTTCCGAGGTAAATACACTGCCAGTGCAGAAGGATCCGGAAGGCTTATTCCTTGTCCGTGATGCCTTTAGTGACCACAGGGGACTCGGTTGTGTGGAGTGGGGGGGTAGAAGACATGAGGTGAGAATTTTGCGTGACACTGGGGCATCGCAAACACTGTTGAGAAATTTCACTGGTAAACCTGTCAATACGGCGCGGGTGGTTGTGGTTCAGGGAGTTAATGCGACAAGGTCATACCCGCTTGTAAGAATGAAGGTGGAAGTTGATGGTGTGACTCGTGACCTGGATGTAGGAATTGTGGAGAAGTTACCTGTTGGGGGCGTCGACCTCCTTCTTGGCAACGACTTTACTTCTGAGGCTCCACTCTTAGTCGTTGTCGAGAAGCCGGCCGACGTGAGTAGGAAGGAGCAGGAGTGGGTTGGGAAGTGTCCGGGGCAGCCTATGGAGTGTGTTGTCACCGGAGATTCTGCATCCAGGGAGTCACATTCTGGTCAACAATCTTTAGATCAGCGGAGGAAGGGTACCGAGAAGGGGTTGAAAGTTGATGCGGTTGAGAGTTTAGTGTCAACGGACCTTCTCGGGGACTCATTATTAGGACCACATTTCGAGTCTGGAGAGGACCCAGTAACTGTTCCTGAAGGGGCAGAGGATGGGCTTAAAAAGACGAAAGAGTTGAAGGAGGACAGTGATGCACAGTCGGGAGATGTAGCAACAAGGTACCCTGACGCGTACCCTATGAGAAATGGGTCGGCGAAAACGGTGGTCCGAAGCTTGCTAGTGTATTTTTCCCGGTATGGTTACCCGCAGGGGATTCAGTCAGTCCGGGGACCCAACTTCACTTCTAGCCTCTTTGTACAAGCAATGCCGCAGCATGGGATTGTTGGGGTTGTGTCATCTGCATATCATCCGGAGAGCCAGGGTGTGTTAGAGCGATGGCACTCAGCCCTGAAATCTGTGCTTCGTTGTTGTTGCTTTGAGAGTGGGAGGGATTGGGATCTTGGCCTGCCATGTGTTTTGTTTGCTGTGTGGGAGGTACCTGGGGAGAGTTTGGGATTCAGCCCTAATGAGCTCGTCTTTGGACACCGTGTCAGAGGGCCTCTCCATATGGTTGAAGAAGTATGGGAGGGCGCAGAAAAACCTTGTTCTATGCTCAATTGTGTCCTCAACAGTCGAGAATGGATGTTGCGCAGTCTGTAGTTGGCTGGCCGTAATTTGACTAGCTCTCAGGCCCTCAGGAAGGACAGGTACGACCTCAAGGTTGAACTCAGGGAGTTTCACGTGGGTCAGGAGGTGTTAATTCTACTGCCCCTTGTAGGTCAACCCTTATCCGCGAAGTACGCTGGTCCTTATAGGGTGGTGGAGGAGCTATCAGACCTGGATTACTTGGTAGCTACTCCAGACAGACGGAAGCACAATCAGTTATGTCATGTTAATCCCATGAAGGAGTATGGGAGGCACCCCCCTGAGCCTCTCACTGTGCCTGTGATGACGTTTAGCAGTCAAGGTGGAGAAGGAGAACGGGACAGTCAAGCTCAGGTGGAGGATAACTGGAAGGATAAGAAGTTCAAATGGGCGCCTGAGTGTGAGAAGGTGTTTAGGGAAGTAAAACACCTGTTGTGCACTCACCCGATCCTCAGGGCCCCTGACTTTAGCCTACCTTTCCAACTAGCAACGGAGGCTAGTGGTGTGGGGGCTGGTGCCGTCCTTGTGGAAAAGGACGATGATGGGCTGGAGCATCCTGTTAGTTTCTGCTCGGAGAAGTACAATTCGGCCCAGGGGAGCTGCTCTGTTGTCAAGGAGGAGCTGCTGGCGGTTGTACTTGCTCTGAGGCATTTCGAGGTCTGTGTTCCAGCCTATGGTCCGGTCGTTGTAGTTTACCCAGATCATCATCCTCTCAAGTTCTTGGACCAGTTTCACAATCGGAATATGAGGCTGACCAGGTGGTCACTAAGGTTATTGGTATATAACCTGGACATACGCCATATTGCCGGTTGTGACAACGTGGTTGCAGATGGTCGTTCAAGGGTATATGATCCTGGGTAGATTGACACACGGGTAGCCTCCTGCTTTAGTTTGAATAGTATTTTGCGCTTGGTGCTTGTTGGCTCGTGGTTGTAGCCCAGCGTATTGGGTCGTAAAGCAGGAGTTGAGCGTTTGGTATAGAAGAAAAAACTAGGCTTGCCCCTATAGTGCAGCCGAAATAAACAAATTATAAACATAAAAATCAAATAAAAACTCTTTCTTTGATAGTTGATTTTTTTTAGTATGTTATAGCAGTAATTCTGAGTTGCACTCCTCTCAGAATGCTGGGCTAGAGAAGCTCGCTCTTGAGGAGCATAACTACATATAATTTAACCTATGGTGTTGGGGAGGGTTATACTTTTGAAAAATGTTTTGTTGAAGAACTGTGCCAAATATTTTACTGCCGCTGGGTGATGGGAAGTGGAGATATAGCATGGGTTCTAACCATCAGATTTTTGTGAGCCTTGGGGCCTCTGAGAAAAATCTTGGGGGGGGGGTGACGTTAACCACTCCGTTAGAACCGCATGGCTTGTCCTACAGTGACTCGCTAGGATCGCCAGGGCAGTGGATGGGGCTACAGTTTGTGCATTAGAGTGTGCTTTATTTCATATGAAAGCTTGTGTCATGGGCAGTCCAGAAAGGCTCTTTGTTTTCACCCATGTCAAGGCTTTATATATTTAATTGTAAAGTATATGTTTTATCATTAACTAGTAATGATGGGATCTGGGAGAGAGAGAGAGAGTAGAACAGAGTGAGAGGGAGCGCGCAGTGTTTTTGTCCCGCTCGATGACGTCACGGCTGGCTGCCTCGCGGGGGTTGGTGGAGAGAGGTCCTTACCATACTGCAAGCTCTTGCTAGTGGCTAGAGGACTTGTAACCGCTTTTTTCCCACGCGGCTCGAGCTAGTGCGAGTATATATACAGTTCCTCGCCACTCTCTCCCTCAGATCTGGTTTCTAGAACGCACCCATCTTTTTCCCTTGCTACCTGTACCCCGCTCGCACCTGAGAATCTTTTCCTCTGCCTATCTCTCTCATTTTCCATATCTTTCACCACCTTTTATTAATATTATACCCCCTCTGGTTAACTCTGCAAAATCAGCTTAATGCTGGCCAGTTGTATTGTGCGTTAAGGTCTGATATAACCCATGTATGTTAGTTGTTAAGATAAGTGGATCACGAAGCATTGGTTGGCTTTCATATTGCCGCTTCCTTTAATTATTAGTGTTCTGCTGGATTAGATAATGCTAGACTAGGAGTCTGATATTATAAGGTATTGTTCCTATGAGTGCTGGCTTTAGTTAAAAGCTGCACGACATACCTGAGAACTGGAGTTGATTGAGTAAATTCTAGTCTGTGTGCCATTGAGAATAGAGCATGCACGAATGAGGGCTTTTTGCCTATACCATTCTGCACTGTTCTAGTCTCGATTGTTTGTCTTTGAGGTACGCCAGGAGAATGCTTAATACTTCGGTATTAAGGTTTCTCAAGAGAGCTACCCTTCCCTATAACGTAATATTTGACGCACAGACTTGAGATTTGCACTAGGCTATGCGGCATGCCATGCGCACCAGTATCTCGTATCATTGACTCTAGCTAGACTTTATCAATCATAGTAGACATTAAGTATATTAACCAATTACTCTTTTTATGCATACCCATTATGATTACACAAGCATTTCGCAGCCTAGTTTGATGTATTGAGACACAAACGACTTAGGCTCTTTTTGTTGATAGGAATACTGCATTGTCGTGGCGATTATTATTTGTTGTTGTGTTTAGGATATTCTTGGCTCCGACGGCATTATATATTCTGCCTTTTTGTGTGCATAGCCTGCACGAGCATTGTTCCGCTGCCTGCCTTTTTGGGTTCCATTTCCGATACGAGCATCTTTATAGCATCTAACATTTAAAGAAGATTCCTTGTTAGTGTTGAAGGACTTTAGTGCACTTTCTTTCATGCAGGAGTGCCTGACATTTATTGATTAAAGTAACGTAAGCTGTAACTTCTCTTACCACCTTACTTTGCATACCATAACCAAGCACCTTCGGTTATAGGTAGTAATAGGCTGTTTTCACATAACATTAAGCCTAGAGTACACGCACATTTATGGAGAGTTTGATAGCCTATTATTGCATATAGAACTCTGTAGAGTATTTGTGTTCTTTGTTCACTGGGAATATACATCAGAGGTTGGAGCTAGCGCTTTCCGTTGTAACATTTATGCCATTACTAGTCCAATGAATAAGAGCCCTGATATATTTGAACCCCAGTCGTAACAAATGGCGACCTTACCTAGGATTTGGTGAACCTACATTTATTAGCAGGGAACATTTGTTGTTTTGGAGAATATTTTGCGGGGATCAGCAAGAATATATTTTTTTGCAACATAGTATAGCCCTTGAGTATTTCCGAGAATTTGTGTGTGTATATCGAGGTATAAGAGTTTGGGGTGCTTCTTTTCTGAATATTGTGGTGAGAAATTTTTATGAGCATCATGTCTTATACCGGATCAGAGGAGAATGGAGACACAGTACGTAATGTCGAAACTGAGGAACAGCAGCATGATGAAAGGGTTAATCGGGTGAACTGTGAGGAGGATGCTAGGATATTTTTGCAATGGCCTGTTACTGCCGAGCGGTTGGAGGGTATGGATCGGTACGGTCTTCAATGCCTGGCCACAGCTATCGGTCATGCGGTTACTAGCAGCATGACCAAGGATAACTTGATAACGTGTGTACTGGGCAGGGTGACTGGTGAGCGGGATGGGTTGAGTGCTCAGAGCCCTTCGGCCATGCTTCCCCTACACTCGACTCCCAGCCATCCCAGTGGTTTGCTGACCCCGGGTACGCTTCCACAGGTGGGTGGTGACTGGCAGGGTGGGTTGCCCCTGGGGGGACCACCGGTAATTTCAAACATTGTAGCACCTTCACCTCCTCAAGGGTTATCTCCAGAATTATTGCTTCAGCTCGAATTAGCTAAGATCGAAGAGAGAAAGGCTATCAGGGTATGTGAGCTTCAGCTTCAGCATCAGCAGCAATTAGAATTAGCCAAGATAGATGAGAGAGCCAAGATAGAAGAGAGAAAAACTATCAGTCAGCAGCACATAGAGCTAGCAAAAATCCAAGCTGACTTAGAGTCGACTAGGTACTGTGCCGACATGGACGTAGAGAAGTCGCGAGTAGAGGCAACGGGACAGCGACTTGGGGCTGGTATCCGTGTTCATGAGCAGTCTCTCTCGCACTTATTGAAACTGGTTCCGGTGTTTGATGAGAGTGGTGTAACAGAATTTTTCACACGCTTTGAGAAGAAGTGCCAGGAACACCAGTGGCCAGAGAATAAATGGGCAGCACTTGTATCCTCTAGATTAATAGGCAAGGGTCTTAAAGCCTACGATGCGTTACCTTTGGAGTTATGTATTGTGTACGAGGATCTCAAGGAGGCTGTCCTGAGGGCTTACGAACTGCAACCAGAAACGTACCGTTTGAAGTTCCGGGGTGTAACTAAGGGAAGAGATAGCACCTTTTTGGAACACGCCCGGAACTTGTCCGATGCTATGGGGAACTGGGTCCGATCTGAGAAGGTAACAATGTTTGATGGAGTTAAGCATTTAATGATGTTGGAGCAGTTCTTTAAGAGCACGGGCGGTGATCTAACTTTGAACTTAAAGGAGAAAAAACCCAAGAACTCTAGTAGAAGCAGCAGAAATGGCTGATCTACGGCTGTCGTTGATTCGGGGTTGCGGGTCCTCACAGAAGTACGATGCAAGTGCTAGGGACCGTTATCCTCCCCCTCCCCGTAGCAATGACACATTTAAACCAAAGAGCAATGAAACTAAAACTGAAGCCAAACCTACCACCACACCGTATGTGAAAAGTCAGGGGCCTTTTACATCACAGTATAAGCCGAAACCGAAATTTATGTGTTTTAGGTGCCACCAGGAGGGTCATAAGGCAAATGAGTGCCCTAGTCGACCTCCTCCGGCAGCCGTGTCTTTTGCTCACGGCATTGGAGTGTTCAAGAGGACATCGGAGTTTGTTAGAGGCATTTCTTCCGAGGTAAATACACTGCCAGTGCAGAAGGATCCGGAAGGCTTATTCCCTTGTCCGTGATGCCTTTAGTGACCACAGGGGACTCGGTTGTGTGGAGGGGGGGGTAGAAGACATGAGGTGAGAATTTTGCGTGACACTGGGGCATCGCAAACATTGTTGAGAAATTTCACTGGTAAACCTGTCAATACGGCGCGGGTGGTTGTGGTTCAGGGAGTTAATGCGACAAGGTCATACCCGCTTGTAAGAATGAAGGTGGAAGTTGATGGTGTGACTCGTGACCTGGATGTAGGAATTGTGGAGAAGTTACCTGTTGGGGGCTTCGACCTCCTTCTTGGCAACGACTTTGCGGGGCCTACTTCTGAGGCTCCACCCTTAGTCGTTGTCGAGAAGCCGGCCGACGTGAGTAGGGAGGAGCAGGAGTGGGTTGGGAAGTGTCAGGGGCAGCCTATGGAGTGTGTTGTCACCGGAGATTCTGCATCCAGGGAGTCACATTCTGGTCAACAATCTTTAGATCAGCGGAGGAAGGGTACCGAGAAGGGGTTGAAAGTTGATGCGGTTGAGAGTTTAGTGTCAACGGACCTTCTCGGGGACTCATTATTAGGACCACATTTCGAGTCTGGAGAGGACCCAGTAACTGTTCCTGAAGGGGCAGAGGATGGGCTTAAAAAGACGAAAGAGTTGAAGGAGGACAGTGATGCACAGTCGGGAGATGTAGCAACAAGGTACCCTGACACGTACCCTATGAGAAATGGGTCGGCGAAAACGGTGGTCCGAAGCTTGCTAGTGTATTTTTCCCGGTATGGTTACCCGCAGGGGATTCAGTCAGTCCGGGGACCCAACTTCACTTCTAGCCTCTTTGTACAAGCAATGCCGCAGCATGGGATTGTTGGGGTTGTGTCATCTGCATATCATCCGGAGAGCCAGGGTGTGTTAGAGCGATGGCACTCAGCCCTGAAATCTGTGCTTCGTTGTTGTTGCTTTGAGAGTGGGAGGGATTGGGATCTTGGCCTGCCATGTGTTTTGTTTGCTGTGTGGGAGGTACCTGGGGAGAGTTTGGGATTCAGCCCTAATGAGCTCGTCTTTGGACACCGTGTCAGAGGGCCTCTCCATATGGTTGAATAAGTATGGGAGGGCGCAGAAAAACCTTGTTCTATGCTCAATTGTGTCCTCAACAGTCGAGAATGGATGTTGCGCAGTCTGGAGTTGGCTGGCCGTAATTTGACTAGCTCTCAGGCCCTCAGGAAGGACAGGTACGACCTCAAGGTTGAACTCAGGGAGTTTCACGTGGGTCAGGAGGTGTTAATTCTACTGCCCCTTGTAGGTCACCCCTTATCCGCGAAGTACGCTGGTCCTTATAGGGTGGTGGAGGAGCTATCAGACCTGGATTACTTGGTAGCCACTCCAGACAGACGGAAGCACAATCAGTTATGTCATGTTAATCCCATGAAGGAGTATGGGAGGCACCCCCCTGAGCCTCTCACTGTGCCTGTGATGACGTTTAGCAGTCAAGGTGGAGAAGGAGAACGGGACAGTCAAGCTCAGGTGGAGGATAACTGGAAGGATAAGAAGTTCAAATGGGCGCCTGAGTGTGAGAAGGTGTTTAGGGAAGTAAAACACCTGTTGTGCACTCACCCGATCCTCAGGGCCCCTGACTTTAGCCTACCTTTCCAACTAGCAACGGAGGCTAGTGGTGTGGGGGCTGGTGCCGTCCTTGTGGAAAAGGACGATGATGGGCTGGAGCATCCTGTTAGTTTCTGCTCGGAGAAGTACAATTCGGCCCAGGGGAGCTGCTCTGTTGTCAAGGAGGAGCTGCTGGCGGTTGTACTTGCTCTGAGGCATTTCGAGGTCTGTGTTCCAGCCTATGGTCCGGTCGTTGTAGTTTACCCAGATCATCACCCTCTCAAGTTCTTGGACCAGTTTCACAATCGGAATATGAGGCTGACCAGGTGGTCACTAAGGTTATTGGTATATAACCTGGACATACGCCATATTGCCGGTTGTGACAACGTGGTTGCAGATGGTCGTTCAAGGGTATATGATCCTGGGTAGATTGACACACGGGTAGCCTCCTGCTTTAGTTTGAATAGTATTTTGCGCTTGGTGCTTGTTGGCTCGTGGTTGTAGCCCAGCGTATTGGGTCGTAAAGCAGGAGTTGAGCGTTTGGTATAGAAGAAAAAACTAGGCTTGCCCCTATAGTGCAGCCGAAATAAACAAATTATAAACATAAAAATCAAATAAAAACTCTTTCTTTGATAGTTGATTTTTTTTAGTATGTTATAGCAGTAATTCTGAGTTGCACTCCTCTCAGAATGCTGGGCTAGAGAAGCTCGCTCTTGAGGAGCATAACTACATATAATTTAACCTATGGTGTTGGGGAGGGTTATACTTTTAAAAATGTTTTGTTGAAGAACTGTGCCAGATATTTTACTGCCGCTGGGTGATGGGAAGTGGAGATATAGCATGGGTTCTAACCATCAGATTTTTGTGAGCCTTGGGGCCTCTGAGAAAAATCTTGGGGGGGTGTGACGTTAACCACTCCGTTAGAACCGCATGGCTTGTCCTACAGTGACTCGCTAGGATCGCCAGGGCAGTGGATGGGGCTACAGTTTGTGTATTAGAGTGTGCTTTATTTCATATGAAAGCTTGTGTCATGGGCAGTCCAGAAAGGCTCTTTGTTTTCACCATGTCAAGGCTTTATATATTTAATTGTAAAGTATATGTTTTATCATTAACTAGTAATGATGGGATCTGGGAGAGAGAGAGAGAGTAGAACAGAGTGAGAGGGCGCGTAGTGTTTTTGTCCCGCTCGATGACGTCACGGCTGGCTGCCTCGCGGGGTTGGGGAGAGAGGTCCTTACCATGCTGCAAGCTCTTGCTAGTGGCTAGAGGACTTGTAACCGCTTTTTTCCCACGTGGCTCGAGCTAGTGCGAGTATATATACAGTTCCTCGCCACTCTCTCCCTCAGATCTGGTTTCTAGAACGCACCCATCTTTTTCCCTTGCTACCTGTACCCCGCTCGCACCTGAGAATCTTTTCCTCTGCCTATCTCTCTCATTTTCCATATCTTTCACCACCTTTTATTAATATTATACCCCCTCTGGTTAACTCTGCAAAATCAGCTTAATGCTGGCCAGTTGTATTGTGCGTTAAGGTCTGATATAACCCATGTATGTTAGTTGTTAAGATAAGTGGATCACGAAACATTGGTTGGCTTTCATATTGCCGCTTCCTTTAATTATTAGTGTTCTGCTGGATTAGATAATGCTAGACTAGGAGTCTGATATTATAAGGTATTGTTTCCTATGAGTGCTGGCTTTAGTTAAAAGCTGCACGACATACCTGAGAACTGGAGTTGATTGAGTAAATTCTAGTCTGTGTGCCATTGAGAGTAGAGCATGCACGAATGAGGGCTTTTTGCCTATACCATTCTGCACTGTTCTAGTCTCGATTGTTTGTCTTTGAGGTACGCCAGGAGAACGCTTAATACTTCGGTATTAAGGTTTCTCAAGAGAGCTACCCTTCCCTATAACGTAATATTTGACGCACAGACTTGAGATTTGCACTAGGCTATGCGGCATGCCATGCGCACCAGTATCTCGTATCATTGACTCTAGCTAGACTTTATCAATCATAGTAGACATTAAGTATATTAAACCAATTACTCTTTTTATGCATACCCATTTATGATTACACAAGCATTTCGCAGCCTAGTTTGATGTATTGAGACACAAACGACTTAGGCTCTTTTTGTTGATAGGAATACTGCATTGTCGTGGCGATTATTATTATTGTTGTTGTGTTTAGGATATTCTTGGCTCCGACGGCATTATATATTCTGCCTTTTTGTGTGCATAGCCTGCACGAGCATTGTTCCGCTGCCTGCCTTTTTGGGTTCCATTTCCGATACGAGCATCTTTATAGCATCTAACATTTAAAGAAGATTCCTTGTTAGTGTTGAAGGACTTTAGTGCACTTTCTTTCATGCAGGAGTGCCTGACATTTATTGATTAAAGTAACGTAAGCTGTAACTTCTCTTACCACCTTACTTTGCATACCATAACCAAGCACCTTCGGTTATAGGTAGTAATAGGCTGTTTTCACATAACATTAAGCCTAGAGTACACGCACATTTATTGAGAGTTTGATAGCCTATTATTGCATATAGAACTCTGTAGAGTATTTGTGTTCTTTGTTCACTGGGAATATACATCAGAGGTTGGAGCTAGCGCTTTCCGTTGTAACATTTATGCCATTACTAGTCCAATGAATAAGAGCCCTGATATATTTGAACCCCAGTCGTAACAATATATATAGTATATATTATACAGTATATGGATTGAAATGTTCACGGGACTGAACATCGAAACTAAACAGTGTATTACTTAATACTGGCGCAGTGTTATTCAGTCACTACACTTATTTAATTGTATTCTTATATGCTCTCTTCTTATCCTCTTCTTCAGTGTATAAGGAATGATTTCTTGGTGCTCATAGATTAATGTTATTCGCCTAACATTAATCATGATTTATTAATATTGTTCCCATATGTTATTTATCCCTCAAATTTATAATTTCACGGTGAAAAAAAATAAGGTTGTGGTGAATTCGGGGCTAACACTGTGAAGGATCTCCAGGAATGGGAATTAACTATGAAAATATCTCAAAATCGTGAAATATGAGGAGCTGTTTTTCAGGTTTAAATTCTACACATGATAGCATAACAAATGTTGTTAATACACCGTACATTGGTTTGGGGCAATGTACTGGTAGGTTTTTGTAAATTTGACCGATGTGAGGGAAAGCAATTAGGATTTAAATATCCGCCGCATTCTTCTTTTATTGGAGAGAGAGAGAGAGAGAGAGATGTTCAGTGACATTCATTGTCATATTAACACCTTAAGAGCGGCCTATGCGGTTTATTTATGTGTACCGCCCAGCGGGGTGTTTTTAGCCAAAATAGGGCTGTTTACGTGATCATTTTCATGCAAATAAGATCCAGAACGTAAAACAAGTATATCCCTGAAAGGGCATAACAGAGCTTTCGAATGACACCATAACGATCCTTGTATGATGGATAGTTTTCTTGCAATAACCGTGCAACGCGAGTGCAAAAAGCAGGTAATTCGGTACTTTCAGTACATAATTGAGTAGGTAGCGAGTGAGAGAGGGAGGAGGGAGCTGAGATTTGTGTCAGTAGGTTCGCCGCGGTGGTCTGGAGCAGTCATACGCTCGCTAGTCTCCTGCCACCACTTGTCTCTCTCTCAGCCACATTACGTGAATTGCCACTCGACCTATGTCGAGCGCCGCCACATAGTCCAGCTTTATTTAACTCGACTTAAGTGGTGAGCCGCTTTTTAAGGGTTAATCAACATGATGAGCCAGTGTGTCTGAGTGTTCATGCGCCTGACTGGTGCGCGAGAAGTCTGGAGTTCGCCCCTCCAACCCCCAACCTCCAACAGGTTTATTGACCTGAAGGGGCATGGACTTCCACACAACTCACTTCAATGACGGACATTAGAGGTGAGTTAGACCAGTGTCGCATGTACTGTACATGAACACTTGATCAGCCCATCGATCAGCATGGGTGAGCTGTTTACACTGCTTACAGACTACATTCATTTCCACAGCCATACCATCAGTACAATATAGTATTCCACATTCACACACGATACATACCGATGGGTAGTTGGGCGTGAACAGGAACAATCTAGAATGAGTTCCCTCGGTATATGGAAGCATATGCAAACTATTCATTCGAAGCCACCCCTTCTGGGATTAAGGCATCTAGTAATAGATACATAAATATATCAAGGGTAAAGTGATAAGTACTGTATACCAATATTTGAACCTCAGCCACATAATACCATCATTTATACTGCATGGTGGGACCACACTATGTATAAAGGAGTACAAAGGAAATCAAGCAACAACATATATAGTGACCCTTCTAGGCTGCTTGTCCTCCAAAACACTGAGGATCAAGTGTCCAAACAGTGGTTTAGAGTGGGTAAGGGAACTACTGCCCTGAAACTAATGTCCATGGCAGGATTAGGAAGTTAGTAGGGGACAGATGGGTTAGTAAATGAGGGGAGGATAATATAAAGTTATTCATCTACAAACGCATTCAGTCGCGGGTTTGATGAGAGATATTTGTCTAGGCGAAGTTTAAATGAATCAACGGTGCTGCAGTCTATAACATCTCAGGGAAGCCCATTCCATAAGTTGACAACTCGAATGAAGAAGAAATTCTTAGCTTCATGTGAGTTAAAAGATTTATCAATAACTTTGCAACCGTTTCCCCACGTGTAATTAGATTGGTCGATAGTGAAGTACTTACTACAGTTCATATTGTCGATGCCTTTGATGGTTGTGAACACTTGAATTAAGTCGCCTCTTAATCTGCGCTGAGTTAAAGGAAATAGATTTAATTCTCTAAGACGCTCCTCATATGGTTTGTTCTTTAGGCTTGGTATCATTTTGGTAACTCTACGTTGAACTCCTTCTAGCTTGTCTATATCTTTTTGGTAATAAGGGCACCAGGATTGAATGCAGTATTCCAGAAGAGGGCGGACTAAGGAATTGTAAAAGGTTAAGATAACGTCTTTGTATTTATGCTCAAATGACCTGCCTATAAATCCAATTATTTTGTTTGCCTTCTTAACAACTTCTGAACATTGTTGACTCGGTTTTAGGTTACTCGATATTGTTACTCCCAGATCGGTTTCTCTGTTTACATTCTAAAGCTGAGTGAATGTAATAAGTGTTCGGACCTGTCTCAACTGTACTCCATCTTATTTATCAATAGATAGCTATACCTTCTTCTTCAGTTTAGATTCCGTAAGCTACTGTATTTATGTACATTAATTTCATAATATGTAATCATCTCCAGCTCTAGTCAGTCAAATTACTTACATTTTTGGTCCACCTCCATTAACTATATATATTTCACTAGTGATGAGCATATAGTTCTCATTGTTACTGGGCACTTCTCGAGTTCCAAAACGCCTGCAAATAATCGGTTGTGTCAAGGGAAGATGTGACACACATGAAACCACAAGTTCCCTGAGTTTGAAACCTAATTAATTAAAGGAAGACATTATTGTTATGTTGTCCTTTACACGATTTCAGTACTTCACCACAAAGCCCACCGACACTTCATGAAGCACCCGTGCTCTTTTCAATACTTTAATAATATAGAAATAGTTTATGAGCTTTCCTTA
The DNA here is from genome assembly GCA_032716605.1 of Paralithodes platypus. Taxonomy (NCBI): domain Eukaryota; kingdom Metazoa; phylum Arthropoda; class Malacostraca; order Decapoda; family Lithodidae; genus Paralithodes; species Paralithodes platypus. Next base: position 35,572,576 of record CM064525.1, read on the forward strand.
TTTCAAATAACCAGACGGAAACAGTACTTAATGATCTGATTATTGAGCATCCAAGTGTTGAGATTGAGACAGCTGCTCAGAATGGTGTTCTAGCCTATAAATAACAAGCTAACTATAAAACACACTTATATTGTGTGAGATAAGCAGATGTTAACTCCTGAAGGTTGGATGACATCTTCTTGATTCCTGTCTTAAGGGCTGTGACCTTAAGGGCTATTAACCTTGACCCGGTGTCGGTCGAAGCCACAGCGGCCTCCCAGGGAGGCTACGTCAGGGACCCAGTAAGGGCAACAACACTCCCAGAACACAAGGATTGAACGGAAGATGAAGTGATGAACGATGGCACCCGGCAGGAAGAAGAGAAAAGATGAGGACGGAGGAGCCAACACAATCCCCAGAGGCTGAAGACGGCTCTGGCACCGATGAGAAGGTGGGGTCTACAAAGGAACCCCAAAGAAACACAGGATTTGCCGGTACCAGATCCGACCCCCATGGGTGTCGCGTCCCTCCAGCGGGTAAGCCACATGTCACAGGTCCAGGGAAGCGCCGGGCCCCACCAATCGGAAACTGGAATAAAGATGTGGAGAGTGAAGCTGGCACAGTTGAATGAACAGTGGATGACGAAGGCAGAGCATGGCAGCATGGAGGAAGGGGATGAAGCCAGGGGGAGAGGCCGCTGAACCACCGACGACGCGGGAAACAATCACCGGGACGTCACTTACCCATTTCTTAAGCACACAATAAAAAGGAAAAACATACCTCCTTGTAAGATTCTCTGTTGGGGATGAAGGGGGATATAGCTCTGGTTTGTGTTGACACTGGTTTGATGGTATGTATGTGTATTTGTCTTGTTTGGTGTTTGGCAAGTAGTAGATCGTGTTTGGACAATTGTCGCCTATTTTTGTCTATGGTATGTGCTGAGATTCATTTTTTGTTTTTTAAATGTCTGTCTATTATTGGTACATAATACGACAGAGCTTGCTTAACCTGTATTTAAAATGGTATACTTCTTATTCGCTGTATATTGAGCCTTGTAATTTGGATGGTGTAGTTATTAAACACTGTACAGTATAAATAAGGGTAAATATTTATTTGTGCGACTCCACATGTCATTGTGAGATAGACTTTATATATATAACACCGGTCTTGCCGAAGTCGAATTACATTAATTTAACCAAAGCTGCGTAGAATGATATAAGAAGTCACTTGATTCTTTACTCTGGAAAATATATCCTACGACATGGTATAGAATGGTTAACTATTCTTTATAGTGCTGTGGTGGAATGGGTAAACTGTTAATGTCGTTTGTGGTAATATATATAATATATAATATATATATTGTTACGAGGGCAGCCGGGCAACCAGATGCTACAGTGCCCACAGCACCTGTACTACCCTGCAACAGACACGCTCTTAATATCTGACTCAAACACCAAGAACACGCAGGTTCTCCAGGAAAAATGGTTATCTTCCCCTTTGCTTATTAAAGCAGTAACAAGGAGACACAAAAATATCTATTGTCCCCGAGTCTATGCCATAGTGCGTGTAGTATGCAAGAGAACTTCTAAGGTTATTCTATACTGCACTTACAGTATCCCCACCATACCACTACTAGACTCCCAGAACACTCTGTATCATGCCCAATCGCTTAGGAATTTAGAACAATACAAAGCAAAAACCCATGGAAAGTCCAGTACAATAAACCTCTGTGCCAAGCCTATTATCCCTAGCCTATATCCTAATTAATACACCGAGTGGCTCTCTGCAGCACAGAACGGCGGGTGGTGTTGTAAAGGATAAAACAACTTTAATGACTTATCTGTCATCTGGGGTTAGCTCAATAAATCGAGTGCAATGGGGACAACCTCACCTATTAACAGGCTCCACCCCTAGTCCCTGACTGCACCGAATATATTGCTACAAACTAAACAAGGCCCAAGGGCTGATATCCTGGGGAAGTTGGAAGCTGGCTGCCACCCAATAAAGGGTTGGATAAGACCTGAGTCAAAGGATGCTGTGTGGTGGAAAAGCTTAGCCTACCATATCACACACCCAGCTACCCAGTTCCCAAAGGCCTGACACAAACAGAATAAACAGTCCAGCCACCCAATCCCCCCAGTGACATCAACCATGAATAATATGACACATATAATAATGGTGAAACAATGCAGCAGAATATTGAAACAGAAATAAGAAACCAGTATAGAAGCTTATACACTAAGATTGCCAAAGAAGTATGAATGCAGTGATCAATATTAACTAAAGAGGTTAAAACAAAACAATATACTCAATAGACTCAAGACCCTGCTATGCTCCAATCAAAATAAAGAACCAAAAAGAAATATGCGGTATTCAAGGACAACACAAAGCAAGCCTATCCAACACCAAACGGAGATGTTGACAGAGCGAGAGCTACGACTGGAGTAACGCTCTGGCACTCGCTCTAGTTCCCACGGTCAGACGAGGGAGAAGAAGGGGAGCACCAGGAACTGCCAGAATATACAATTAACTAGGCAGCCTGGGCTCTCACTAGCAATACAAAGTAATCAAGTAAAACATAAGACAACATTGTGTAAACTTATGATAAACGAAATAATCCCCCAAGGGCTGAACAAAAAAAGTAATTATACTCGTGGCAACAAAATAATGTTCCCGTAGGCGCAACCCTGACGAAAACAAAGGCAGACCACGAGGGCAAGGCCCCTAGCCTCTCCACAGACCAGATGAGGTATCATAACACACATACAACTGAACTGGGGTATAAGTTCGGCAGGATGTGACAATATATATATATATATTGTTATGCCCTGATTTTATGCAGGATTAACAATGGATACAAGTGAGTTCTACTCCACTGGGCCTTCCAAGTTCATATACATTACATATAAAGTAAAAGAAAGCAGAGGATAAGTATATCGCAAAATATGGTTTAATAATACAGCTTTATTTCTCCTTCACTATATATGGGAAATAATCTGGAAAAACATGGAACACTAATCACTACCAGTCAACAGTAACTTAAGGTTATCACTAATTCCTAGCACAGTCGCGGAGCTAGATGAAGAGCAGGTATTCTGTCCAACTATACTTTTGATCGAAAAAAGCTTTAACACTGGGAGATCATGGAGAGAGAATATTTCTAAGGAGTGTTGGCGTACACTATCACTTTCTCAGAAATGTCAGTGCGGTTCAAGTTCAAGGTCAGCTGCCCCTAGTAGGTAGTACGTAGCTGTGTCGCATAGAAAACGTAGAGTCGATGAGGGGACTCTGAAATATTTTCAAATAATCATGCGGATTTTGGCACAGTCGCTGGCCTCTCAAAAATAGGTTAAATAAATAATTCAAAATCGAATCACTGTTTGATGGCTAATTGTTCTTCAGTATCAATCGCACTGTAGGTACATATCACTCGTAACTTCGTAACCCAATTATTAGTGCTGGTAGAGAATTTAGACTGTTTAAGGCACTTTGTAAAAGACTTTATTTCTGAAGGAAAACTTGGGTTTTTAGTCAGAGTCGCTGAACTCTCAAAAATATGTTAAACTGGAATCATTCAGAAGCGAATCACTGTTTGATGGCTAATTGTTCTTTGGGATCACTTGCACTGTAGGTACATAAACTCATAGCTTCGTAACCCGATTATTAATGCTTGTAGAGAATTTAGAATGTTTAAAGGCACTTTGGGATTGACTTTATTTCTGGAGGAAAACTTGGGTTTTCGTCAGAGTCAGCTGAACCCTTCAAAATTTCGCTACTAGGGAAACTAATTCTTTTCGTTCTATTCCGATTATTTGGATTTAGAGGATTTTATGCACTTTTAGGGTACTTTTGAGGGACTCTATTTATTTCTCGCTCACTCGGCACTTTTCTACTTCTGGTCACTTTCTCTTCTCTTGATATCTCGGCGTGGTAACTTCTCTGGTGATCCCTCCTGGCAGTACTGGAGGAGGTGGCTGGCTCTCGTCTTCTGCTTCCCCGTGGGCCGTCTAGGTGGGCCGGCTGTGTGGAGTAGTTACAGATGGTTGATTGGGCTTGAAATCTTAAGTATGGCTTCCGTAACATATAGTAACCGTCTTGGCGAATTACTGTTGGGCACCATACCGAACTAACGCGAGTATTTCAGAGGTAGGATTAAAACTACTCGACTGTCCTGATCAGTATATTCAACCATTGATGAAGTCCTGTTAAGGTACTCTCGGGCTAGGATCTTAATATCGAGTCTTATGTGGTCGATAGGACAAACGCAGTAAGTTTAGTTCAAGTGTCCATACTGTCTGTTCTGATCATTATGAGAGGTTAGTAGGACCCGTGGCGGTGTTTAAACCTTTGAGTTACACAGTCGTGTGGGGTGCCACAGAATCAGTGCACCAAGGACTTGTATCTGCAGAGTGCCCGTGAGGGTATCTCGCCAAGCCCTGTCTCTAACACAGCGGTCTCAGAGGCTCGAGACTACCTGTGCAGAGTGGTAGTGTCCACTGCCAATAGTAAAGAATTAGAGAGGTCGGCAGGCCGGAGTCTCTCAGCTCTTCACTAGAGAAAATGTAACCTTGCTTTGGAGCCAATGTCACGTCGGCATGCCGAAACGACGACAAAGTTCCTCGACAAAGACACTTTCGTAACAAGTGTTCACATGGACTTAGTAAAAACAGAGAGGTCGGCAGGCCAGAGTGTGATGCTTCTGAATAGTAGCCACGTGCGGGCATGCGGCACGTCGGCTGCCCAGCCGTTTAGAAACCGGCTGGTGGCAGCGGACGGCAGGCTTTTCCTTAGTATATCCTACGACAACGTAACTAATGTCTGGGATATTCTTATGTTGTTTCACAGCTTGTAGCTGCCCTTATTCTTAACCAACGCATCTTAGTATATTTTTTTCTCGATAGTTGATCGTTTCATTATAATATATAAGATGTAAGTCTAGTGAGAGTGGGAGGAGACGAACGGGAGAGAGAGACCGGCTGGGGGACGTTGCTTCGCGCGGAGAGTCCAGCTTGGGACGAGCCTGAAGCGTTGCCACATGCATTTGATTGCAACGTTAGGCTTAGTTTCGACTCAGGCACGGGGTAGAGGATTTTGACCCGGCAACTGTGTTGAGTGTTGCCAAGCCTGGGATGTATTCTGCATGCCTAGGCCGGGGTCCAGACAGATTCAAGACTCAGAGCTGCCTCCGCCTTACGTGCCCCCAGGTGCCCTGCCAAAGGCACATCATTAGCTAATCTCAATAAGCTCTCACGGCACACCCTCGGTACTACTAACTGGTCCACTAATCCTGACCCGCCATCCAACTTTTTCTTGGGATCCTGATGTCTCCGATACAAGATCCCGTCGGACAAGAAAAAATCACCAGGCTGTGAATCCCCATCGCTCTCCAGTTCGACAGCACCATTACCACACGCCCTGACTTCAGGATCTTCCAGCTGCAAGGAACATATATCAGCAGGTGCGAGATTATCCCAAGTTCATCTTAAATAATTTATTTCCACCTCCAATGTCCCACTGAGCCATCCTTTCCTCACGCTGCGCATAACGATGCTGTCGCAGAGTCTCTTCCTGCCCTGCACCTGCACTAGCGGTGACAGGCCCCGGGGCCTCTCCAGACTCTAACATAGGTGCCAATAATGAGTCACCAAGAAACACTGCCAGCTCAAAACTCTCCAATTGACCAACACTTCCCGTTTTCTTGTGACCTTTCCTCCGCGGTTTGATAGACTGAGGGTGTGCCGTGAGAGCTTATTGAGATTAGCTCATGATGTGCCTTTGGCAGGGCACCTGGGGGCACGTAAGACGGAGGCAGCTCTGAGCAAGCTTTTCTGGTGGCCTGGGTTAAAGGCGAGTGTCGTGTCATGGGTGTCACAGTGTCACACTTGTCAAGTGGTTGGGAAACCCAATCAGGTCATCCCGAGAGCCCCGTTACAACCCATCCCTGTCATTGGGCCGCCCTTCAGCAAAGTAGTTATCGATATGGTTGGCCCATTCCCCCCACTAGTGCCGGCAATAAATGTTTACTAACTGTAATGGATGTAGCAACACGGTATCCAGATGCTTACCCCATGCGCAACGGGATGGCTAAGACTGTTGTCAAAAACCTACTTGTCTATTTCTCTCGTTATGGCTACCCTCAGGAGATCCAGTCTGATCAGGGATCCAATTTTACTTCTGCTCTGTTTAAGCAGACCATGCAGCAACATGGGATAGTGTCTGTGGTGTCATCTGTCTACCATCCCGAGAGTCAGGGAGTTTTGGAAGGTGGCACCCGACTCTCAGAGTATGTTGCGGTGTTATTGCATGGAAAATGGGAAGGACTGGGATCTAGGTCTCCCATACGTTTTATTTGCTGCGAGAGAAGTACCTGGGGAGAGCTTGGGATTTAGCCCGAACGAGTTGGTTTTTGGACACATAGTCAAGGAGATCTGGGAGGGAGTCACAAAAGCCATGCTCGCTTCTAAAGTATGTTGTTGAAAGCCGTGAGAGAATGCTAAAGAGCCTGGAGGTAGAAGGTCGGAACCTTAAGAGTTCACAAGCTCAGATGAAGGACAGATACGACCAGAAGGTGAAGCTGAGGGAGTTGAAGTAGATCAGGAGGTACTGATACTACTGCCTCTGGTGGGACACCCCTTGTCTGCCAAGTATTCTGGTCCGTATCGGGTTGTAAGGAAGGTTTCTGATCTCGACTATTTAGTAGCTACTCCTGATCGTAAGAAAAAGAACCAACTTTGCCATGTAAATCTGATGAAAGAGTATGTGAGGCGCCTCTCCGAGCCTCTCACTGTCCCGGTGTTGATCTGCAGCGATCGTGGTGGAGAAGGAGGAAGGGACAGTCAAGCTGCGGGGGAGGATAATTGGGATTGTCATGTTTCCGCGGATCAGTGGGCGGGGAATTCTAGACAAGTGGCTCACGAGTTGATATTGCACCTGCCTGAGCAACAGCGTGTAGCTGTGCAGCACTTGTTTGATTCAAACCCAGCTGTTTTCGCGGAGCATCCTGGCCTCACTACTCAAGCGGTGCACGATGTCGATGTTGGGGACCACCCGCCCTTTAACTCAGTGCCATACCGTGTTCCCCCTATTAAATTACCAGCACTTAGGGAAGAGCTGGATTATATGCTGACACGTGGGCTGATTTCTGAGGGTGCAGTAAGGTGGACTTCCCCAGTCACACTGCAGCCCAAACCAGATGGCAAGGTGACGTTTTTATAGATTTCCGAAGGTTGAATGGTTTAACCCCCACAAATGCCTACCCTCTCCCTCGCGTGGACGACAGTGTGGATAAGATAGGAAAAGCCAAGTTCCCATTAAGATAGACCTTGTATTGGCAAGTGCCCTTGTCTTAGCGAGCGCGAGAGGTGTGTGGGGTTGTGGTGGACGGTGCCACATATCGTTGCCATGTTATGCCATACGGGCTGAAAAATGCCCCTGCAACGTTTCAGAAATTAATGAACGACATTGTAGACGACATTCCCAACTGTACGGTGTACCTAGATGATGTCATAATATACGACGATGATTTTAACAGTCACTGTGCTCACATCGGACAGCTTTTAATAAACTGAATGAAGCAGGTTTGGTGGTAAACATGAGTAAGTGCGATTTTGTCAAAGCCACAGTTTTGTACCTGGGGTGCGAGGTGGGGATGGGTCAGGTGTGCCCTCCACAGACAAAGATCAAAGCCATCGATCAGTTTCCCCAGCCTACGAATAAGAAACAAATCATGCGGTTTCTAGGTATGATAGGCTATTATCGTCGCTTCATCAAAGGCTATTCGACTGTACTTGCACCTTTAACTGACTTATTATCTAAGGACAAGAAGTTCCGGTGGTCTCCTGAGTGTGCAGAGGCGTTTCCTTGGTGAAACACCTGTTATGTACCCACCCCATACTCAGGGCCCCGGACTTCAGCAGATCTTTTCAGCTGGCGACTGATGCCAGTGGCGGTAGGGGCTTTTTTGGGGGCTGTTCTTGTTACAGACAGAGATGAAAGGTATCGAAACATCCATGTGAGTTTTTACAGTTTAAAAAACTCAATAGTGCACAACGGAATTACTCTGTAATTGAAAAAGAACTGGCGATAGTAGCTGGCGCTCAGGCACTTCGATGTATATGTTTCAGCTTTCGGACCAGTGTAGTGGTTTATACCGAGCATCACCCTCTGAAATTCTTGAAATCAGTTTCATAACCGGAATATGAGGTGAACCAGGTGGTCACTCCATGCTCAGGAGTATAATCTGGACATACGCCATATTGCCGGTTCTTGATAACGGGTATAGCGGATTGTCTATCAAGGGTGGATGATGTGGTTAGACTGCCACAGGATTGGAGGGTTGAATGTGGAGGAAAATAGGCTGTCACTGTAATTCAGCCGAAAAAAACAAATTAAAAAAAAGCCAAAACCTTATAAAAAACTCTTTATTTTTATAACGTGTAGAAGTTTTGTATAAGATGTTGATAGCAGTATCTAAGTTGAATGTTTTCGCTTATTGTCGCTGAGTTAGTTGAACTTGCTCGGTGGAGCGCAACCAGTCTTTATTTTTTGTTATACTATAGTGGCCCCTTGTGGTTCGCAAACAGTGTGTCGGTACTATGAGAAGCTTGCTGTTAGATATGGAAGAAAATTAGTCAAGGGTCTTATATCTTGGGGGAGGTGTGTGACACTTCTGCATAGTAGCCACGTGCGGGCATTGCGCGCGGCGCGTCGGCTGCCCAGCCGTTTTAGAAAAACGGCTGTTGGCAGACGGCCGGCAGCTTTTCCCTTAGTATACATCCTACGACAACGTAACTACTATGTCTGGGATATTCTTATGTGGTTTCACAGCTTGTAGCTGCCTTCTTTCTTAACCAACGCCATATAGTATATTTTATTCTCGATAGTTGATGTTTCATTATAATATTAAGATGTAAGTCTAGTGAGAGGTGGGACGGAAATGAGCGGGAAGAGAGAGGACCGGACTGGGGACGTTGCTTCGGACGAAGCCTGCGGACGGAAGCTTGGGACTGGAGCCTGAAGCAGTTGCCACATGCATTTGATTGCAAACGTTAGGCTTAGTTTCGACTCACGCACGGGGGTAGAAGGATTTTTGACCCGCCAATTGTGTTGAGTGTGCCAAGCCTGGGGATGTATTCTGCAATGACTAGGCCGGGGTCCAGACAGATTCAAGACTCAGAGCTCACCTCATTGTCGTACCCTTCGGACTTTCGGACCCCTTGATATCTATCCCTCTCAACCCCACTTGAGAAAACGTTCTCTCTCTACTTTGAATATCTTCTTTCCATACTTCACCAATCTGTTAAATTATCCCATCCCCTTGATAGACCTTATGATCTATTATTGTATTAAACGACGAGCTCTCAGATAACTAGATAGGATTTTGGCCTTATGCAGGGGATGTAAATGTACAATTAAATTATGAGACTAGGAAGCTTTTTTCGTTGTCTCATATTGGTGGTTTCATGCTTTGCTAGTGTTGTTCTTGTGTTCAGGTTAGCAGGGGCTAGACCGGAAGGGGAGGCTTTTTCCTGAATCCTTTAAGTAAAGTCTGCTGGGGTGCGAGTCCCGTTGGATCCGCACGACTTTACTAGGATACCCGTGGGAGGTTCTGAGGGCATTTCGTGTCTGTGTCCCTGTGTGTCTAGCGTGTGTTCTGTGTGAGGGCCCTTGCCTAGTCCATTCAGCACTGTGCTAGCACGTCTTGCTTTTGTTTTAGGGTCGCCGCCAGGAGGAGAGTCAGATACTTGCGATCTGAGTCATCTCAAGAGAGCACCCTGTTAATTAGAGTAATTTGGGCGCACAGACCTGGGAACGTCCCTAGGGCTAGAGCAGGTGGCTCAGCCAGGGTATCCGAAGCATATATCCTTCCGGCTTTTTTGTTGTAGACCTCTGCCACCTGGCAGATAACAGCTAGGGGTTTATTATCTCTGTAGGCTTGTTTATTGCTGCCACAGTTTACCGTTTTTGTGAGCCATTGTGAGTCAGGCGTGTGGCTTAGCAGACTCTGTCCGAGCAGGCTTGCATGACTAAGAGTGAGAAGCACACCTGTATGTGGTTATGTTGCGAGTTGCTACCTTTATTTAATTATACCATGCCATTATACACTTGTAGGTCCTATCACTAGTAGTTATTCCTGCTTATGAGTTAAGAGTTCTCTAAATCCGTAACGTACTTTCTTTGGAAGCATCAGATCCTACAGTAGCCGCATGCAGTTTTTTAAGAAACCCGCATCTTGTCTACCTGTACGATGTTTTGAGGACTGTTTGCTTTCCACCTTCTTTCACGCAGGGGTGATTAGTTGTATTAATTAATGCTAACGTTAAATGTACTTTCTTCTAGTTGTTATTAAATTGTTTCTGCACTTTAATTCAGTTACTCTATCTTTACCTTGAAGCTTTAAGTCAACTTAATTGTGTGATCTTGTTATATAGCCTGCTTGACTATCAGCCAGTCTATAGTGCTGTGCACCCTGTTAACCGAGTCATAGGATACCTCGTTGTCCAGGCAGGACTCTTGACGGTTTAGGGTGGTTTGTTGCCTGGGTTATAAGATAAGGGTTGGATCTAGCGTTTTTCCGTTGTTGCTGTTGCCGCATACCTAGTCCAATAGAAAGAGCCAGTGTTAATATATCCCAGGACGTAACAAGAGTCTCTCCACCTTTTACTAAGACAAAGTGAAGCCTGACTAATAGAGACAATGGTCAAGCAGTGGCATGCCAAGACGTCAACAGAGATTCCTCACTATCAGGACACTGGTGCCCTTATTACCAAAAAGATATAAACAAGCTAGAACGAGTTCAACGTTAAAAGTTACCAAATGATACCTAGTCTAAAGAACAAAAACCATACGGAAGAGCGGTCTTAGAGAATTAAATCCATTTCCTTGAACCCAGCGCAGAATTAAGAGCGTGACTTAATTCAAGTGTTCAACATCATCAAAGGCATCGACTAATATGGAACTGTAGTAAGCTATTTCACTATCGACCAATCTAATTACACGCGGGGAAACGGTTGCAAACTTATGGGTAAATCTTTTAACTCACACGAATCTATGAATTTCTTCTTGCAATCGAGTTGTCAACTTGTGGAATGGGCTTCACCGAAACGTTATAGGACTGCATCACCGTTGATTCAGTTTAAACTCCGCCTAAGCACAAAATATCTCGCATCAAACCCGCGAAACTGACTGCGTTTGTAAATGAATAACTTTTATTTTATCCCCCCCTCAGTTACTAACCCATCTGTCCCCTATCTAACATTCATAATCCTGCCGCGGACATTAGTTCCAGGGCAGTAATTTCCCTTTCCAATGTTCCCGACACCCTCTAAACCACTGTTTGGGGACACTTGATCCTCAGTGTTTTGGAGGACAAGCCAACCTAAGAGAAGGGTCACTAGATCTGCTGTTGCTTGATTTTCCTTTGTACTCCTTTGTACTTGTTCCATCACACTCTAGAGAATATTGAGGACGGGCAGGCTAGTACACTCAAACTTCTTTTAGAGATGGTGCTGGTGTATGGCTTTCCTTAGCGAGAATATTGACACGCAGGAGCGGCAGGCCGGTATCCTCCTTTCCCAGACCTCAAAATAAAGAAGAGAGAGCGGCAGGCCGGTAACTCTCTTCCTAAACCCTTTAGGAAAGTTGTTCCTATCTCAGTAGCTGTGTATCTCACTGGCATGCAAGATGAGGACAGAGTTACTGGACAGGCCACAGTTATCGGTAACTTGGAGTCTAAGAAGGGAAAGTTTCCGGCAGGCAGTACACTTTTCTACTAGACTAGCTAGGAACCGCCTAAGTAGTGTCTCTACGTTAGCTGGGCGCTTTTTTAGGCAGGCTCTGGCTAACACTGATCCCTAGCCTAGGGTTTTCCTCTGCAGCCGTTAAGCTATGTATCTAACTGGCATGCCAGATGAGAACAGAGTTCCTGGGACAGGCTACAGCTATCGGTCTGGGTAGTCGAAGAAGAGAAAGTTTCCGGGACAGCGCCATACGCTTTCCCACTAGACTAGCTAGGCACCGCACTAAGTAGAGTCTCCTATGTTAGCTGGGCAGGCCTCTGTCTTGGGTTAACAAAATGATCCCTCGTATAGGGTGGTTTACTCACAGACAGTATTTTTTGGAGCTTTCGGGAGGCCGTCATCAGTTCCAACTGAAATGGTAGGGTAATTTTAAGACTTCACCAGGATGGCATGCCAGAACTTTTGAAGCCTCAAAAATTGCTTGACTTTCCTCAGAAATCCTTGAACTGGTATTGCGGATTACTGAGTGCACTCCCCCGGTACCTCAGGATGGTAAGGGCATGAGGAGGAATCATAGATAGGGGGGTTTCCGTGAACCCTTCTTGTTCTGTTGGTCAAGGTCTCTTCAATACAAAAACGATATTACCCGGGGCTGGGGGTTGACGAGTAAGGTCAATCATAGCTCCTAGAGTAGGGGTAACTTTATCAAAGGTAATCATAAATTCATAGGGGGTCTATATGAACTCAATAGAACTCAGGAAAATCAAAAAATAGTGAGTAGTAAAAGGAACATGAGTTCTGAAAATCGGACTCTCGGGGAGGTGTAATTGGTGGTGTCTGGGTGCATTGAAGGTGTTTTGTTGTTCATGTGCGCACCTGGACAAGTGAGGGGCTATGATGCGATGCGAGACAGCGTTTAACCCTTCTCTCTCTTTCTCATCGGGGGGCGGGTGGCTGGTGGACTTTTGACTACAAGGATCTTTGGTGCTAGTAAGTTTGGGTATATAAGAAATATTATATATCTCCCGCGGCCATTGCATTTGTCTAAGGGAGTGTGTACGTATACAATCTTCCTGGCTCGGGGTTGGCAGGCGGGGGTGTACACAGTATTGAAACGCAATGGAGACGCCCTCTCTCGGGGCGAGGGCGCGGGAGATCTACAGCGTTGTTTGTACGTGGAGACCTTAGGGTCAGGGTATACTTATTAGAAGGAAGCATGTATGGTTCGTGTAACTAGCAAAAATAGTTGAAGAGTGTCAAAAAAAGGCATGTACCTTGACTCTAGTTGTACTTACTCTAGTTGTATTGCGGGACCAACGTGAGCATGCCTTTTTTTCCCGTTATTTCCCGCTCCTATATGTGTAGGTGTTAATGTATCGTTGAATGGCTGTGGATGTGTGTGTCGTCTGTATT